>WOXC01005597.1:0-439169 GCA_011680675.1 Gymnobelideus leadbeateri | reverse complement strand
CTTTCCTTTCCTTTCCTTTCCTTTCCTTTCTTTCTTTCCTTTCCTTTTCTTTCCTTTCCTTTCCTTTCCTTTCCTTTCCTTTCTTTCCTTTCCTTTCCTTTCCTTTCCTTTCCTTTCCTTTCCTTTCCTTTCCTTTCCTTTCCTTTCCTTTCCTCTCCTTTCCTTTCCTTTCCTTTCCTTTCCTTTCCTTTCCTTTCCTTTCCTTTCCTTTCCTTTCCTTTCCTTTCCTTTCCTTTCCTTTCCCTTTCCTTTCCCTCTCCTTTCCCTCTCCTTTCCCTTTCCTTTCCCTTTCCTTTCCCTTTCCTTTCCCTTTCCTTTCCCTTTCCCTTTCCTTCTTTTCTCTTTCCTTCTTTCTTTCTCTCCTTCTTTCCTTCTTTCCTTCCTTCCTTCCTTCCTTCTTTCTTTCTTTCTTTCTTTCCTTTCCTTCTTTCCTTTCCTCCTCTTTCCTTCCTCCTCTTTCCTTTCCTTTCTTTCCTTTCCTCCTCTTTCCTTTCCTTTCTCTTTCCTTTCCTCTTTCCTTTCCTTTCCTTTCCTCTTTCCTCTCCTCTTTCCTCTCCTCTTTCCTCTCCTCTTTCCTCTCCTCTTTCCTCTCCTCTTTCCTCTCCTCTTTCCTCTCCTCTTTCCTCTCCTCTTTCCTTTCCTCTCCTCTTTCCTTTCCTCTCCTCTTTCCTTTCCTCTCCTCTTTCCTTTCCTCTCCTCTTTCCTTTCCTCTCCTCTTTCCTTTCCTCTCTTCTCTTCTCTTCTCTTCTCTTCTCTTCTCTTCTCTTCTCTTCTCTTCTCTTTCTTTCTTTCTTTCTTTCTTTCTTTCTTTCTTTCTTTCTTTCTTTCTTTCTTTTTTTGCTTTTTGGAGGGGGGAATGCAGGACAATTGGAGTTAAGTGACTTGCCCAAGGTCACACGGCTAGTAAGTGTTAAGTGCCTGAGGATGGATTTGAACTCAGGTCCTCCTGACTCCAGGGCTGGTGCTCTATTCACTGCGCCACCTAGCTGCCCCCCAAGAATCCAATTTTTCTGATTCCAAGGATACCTTGTCCTGTGCCTACACTTAGAGTAAGTGCCAGAGGTGGCATGTGAACCCCACTTTTCCAGACGCCATGCCTGGCACCCTATTCATTACGCCATGTTCCTCTTAAAGCAACAACATTAAACCTGGGTTGAGCAATCAGTTCGGCCATTTTGATAGCATCTTCTCTGCTTAGCCTGGAGATCAAATTTCATTTTAGTAGATGGTAGTAACTTGTGGTTTTGTCAGATCTCTCCCTTGCACTTTACATGTCTTATGTCATTTGATCTTTGTGGCCCTGGGAGCTAGGTGCTGTTATTGTCACCATTTGGCAGATAAGGAAACTGAGGTAACTTGGCAAAAGCTAGTAAATGTCTAAGGTAGGATTTGAGCTCAGGTCTTCCTGACTCAAGTCTAGTACTCTCTGTACCGCACCTCCTAAATGTCATACTAATGGGATTGCTCTGTTTATAGTAACAGAGCCTCAGAGTCATGGGACACATATTTAACCCTAGGGAATGACACATTCCTGCTAGACCTAGAAGGTGTTTCATAAGCCTTAGGGTTGCTATTGCCAATCACCACATCCTGTATTCTATATCCAAATTACTTTGTTATACGCCTTGTGTCTGTGTATATGTTGTTTTTCTAGACAGAATGTCAATGCTTTTTGGTGCTGGGGCCTATTTAATTTTTGTCTGTTTCCAGTGTCTACTACAGTGCCTGACATTAGTAGGGGTTTAATAAATATCTTTTGATCAAAAAGAAAAAAAAAGATCCCTCATCCTGTGAATTCAAAAGGTTTTGCCATTTCTTCTCAGAATTATTTTCCTAAGAAAAACTCTGTGAAGTGGAGAGATATTTTTTATTTATGTCCATTTTCCAGATAAGGACAGTCAAAGCACAGAGGTAACTTGCCTGTATGATTAGTAATAGTCAAAACTAGAATATTTGTTCTCTGGACCCTTGACCAAGGGCTTTCCTCATGAGACCAACTGGCATCATGCAGGAAAGAGAGATTTCTTTCTGGAGAAAAATCTTTCAAAGTTTTCAAAGTTTTATTGATTTCCTGCCTCTTTTTCTGCTGAGAACTGTTTCACATGTCCCACTCTGAAAAACATTTAAAATTGACAAAACTGGTTTGTACTGTAGATCCAGAGGGAACCTGGGGCCTTGAAAGGTGAATCCATATCTATATGGTTTTTAGCATGGCTATTGTGTCTGCAGCTGACTTCCAAACTTTCAGAGCTCTACAGTTAGTGAATAACAGGCTTGGGTCTTGAAATCTAGCTTCTGAAACCCTAAAATGTGGTACCAAGAGTGAAGACAACATTCTAGATATCGTTTGAGTACAAAAAAGGATTTAGGAACTCTGGATTCCTCTTCCTGGACATTATAACTCTCTTTACATTAACTTTCTTAGCTGCCATATTGACTCTGATTGTACTAATGGAACCCTATCTATGACATTCCTGACATTTAACCCCCATTTGGATTCCTCCAGTGATGGAGAACTCACTACCTTTTCAGGTTGCCTTTTTGACAACTCCAGTAAGTTTTTCCTTATACCAGTACCTCCCCTATCTTCTTCTCCAGGCTAAACAGGGTTCCGAGTCCCAGATTCACATCTCTTCTCTTCATTAGGTGTGTGATTTTGAGCAAGTGCCTTCACTTTGGAGCCTTGTTTTCTCCATCTGTAAAATAGGTTGTTATGTGAAACAAATGAAGCATTATGTATAAAGAACTTTGTGACCATAAGCTCTTAAATCAGTGTCAGCTTTTCCTCTCAATAGAAGCTAAGTTCTTTGAGGGAAGAGACTGCTTCATTTTATTCCAAATCACTAGCAACAATTCAGCATCTGATATACAATCAATGCTTTAATAAATGCTTTTGGAATTGATTTGAACTAATTGAATTGCATGGCTGCCCTGGATGCCAACCTCACAAGATTATGGAGGTGCCCTCTGAACTTTGAAAACTTCTGAGTGGAACATGTTTTGTATCTATCCAGGAATCTATCCGATATTAAATATTCTAATATTTCAGCATTCTAAGGTTAAGTGAGGAACTGACAATTAGGATTTTTAATTTCCTTTCTTTACTAGTTTATATTTTCAAACCTAATCTGATCTTTATGGCTATATCCTGCTGAGAAATGAAAAGGACGTGTTGTTTGGAAACGTTATCTTTTAGAAATAGAGGGAACCCATATGACATGACTCATGAAACCTTGGATGCCAACTTTCCAGAATGCTCTGTTGGGTTTATGTTGTTCTTCTGGATGAGATTAGAAGTGTCAAATGTCTTCTTTTTGTAAATGAATGGATGCCCTACAGCTCAGATAGGGATGGGATGTTGGACTGGGAGAGGACAAGAGGAACATATGGATCACTCCGTGTGTGGTGCTTAGAGGAGGATGTGAGACTTTTAATCCACATTCATATGGTAACTAGATTCCAACAATCTGTGTCACTCTTGTCACTGAGACTATTTATTTGCTTTTTTTCCTTACATCTTTCTCCTGGTCCTCATTGCCTTTTACCTGGACTGCTACACCCAACCCCCTTAGTTGACCTCCCTGCCTCTGGTGTCTCCTGTTTCTAGTTCATCTAGAATAGTCAACTCTTCTTTAGACACTAATTTCATCAAATCACTCCCTTATCTCAAAAATCTTCAGTGACCTCCTATCCCTATCCCTTCATCCATCTGGCTTTCAATGTGCTCCTCCTTAACCTTTCCATAGGAACATTAGATCCTGGGTGGGGAGACGTTAGTCATCTCAAAAGCCCGTGGCTAAATGACTTGACTAAGGTCACTCATGGGAACCTCAGTCTAGACCTTGGAGGGGTCTTAGGAGCCATTGAGTCCAACTAACTCATTTTCTAAGTAAGAAACTGAGGCCCGTGAAAATGAATACGAGGCCCCGAGTCATACATAGGATCCTCATTCTCAGAGGTCATCTAGCCCATCTCCCTCATTTTGCAAGAGTTGACTGAGGTCCGGGGCAGTGGTCTTTGTCCTCTGCTTTCCTGGTTCCCATGGTCTCAGGCCATCTGGGACATTGTCCTTCAACTCATTCACATGTCATACATTTCAATTTAACAGAGTGTTGTGAAGTTCTTATTTTGTAGCAAGGTGCTTGGAGGCACAAACTTATGTGTCACCAGCAAGGAACTTCCCTTCTCCTTGCCTTTCCATAGTCATCCCTCCCCTTCTCTGCTTTTTGAAATTCACTCCGTCCTTCAGTCCACCTCCTCCATCGAGCCTTCCAATCACCTCCATTGCAATGTGCCTAGACTCCCTTCCCTGTTTCCTTTGTAGTCTGCTGATCTCTAATAATAGCCAGCATTTATATAATGCTCTATAGTCTTTAAATAATAACAAATGTTATGTCATGTTTTCCTCATAACAGCCCTGGGAGGTAAGTGCTATTGTTAGCTGTTTTACAGATGAGGAAACTGAGGTAGACCTGAAGTTAAATGATTTACCCAGCATTATAAGCCTAGGAAATGTCTGGGGCTGGATTTGAACTCAGGATTTCCAAGTCCAGGGCTTTTGCCTTCCATAGAGTTGTTTTTGTGTGTGTGACAGTATTGTTACACCTGTGGTTCTTTTGGCTTCTTCCTTAATTTGCAAGCCCAGGAGGATAGGGACTTTTGTGATTCCTACCCATTCTGGACTTTAATCAAGGGTAGCATAGCTAGCCCCAGCTTAGTGCTATATAGGCCATAAATGCATCATTGCAAATAGGTCATCAAATCCTTCAGTGAGCAGTTGTGAGTCCTCATCAGAGACCTCTAAACCTGGAAGAGGACTTAGAGGTCAGCTTACACCAATACCTTGATTTTATATAAGGGAAAACTGAGACCCAGAGAGGGGATACTTGCCCAAGGTCACTCAGTCAGTAAGTAATGAAACCAGCATTCAAACCCATTTTCACTGACTCTACTCCCAGTTCTTTTTGTCTTGTACCATTTTGGCTTGCATGAAAAAGATGGAAAATAGGCAGGTACTCTGTAGCTTAATGATTTCCCTGGATTTAGAAAAAAAAAGTTTATTAAAATATTAATATTAATTATCAGTACAACACCAAGCATGCTTAACAGTGATTTACATTTAAATTAATTTATGCATGAAGTATTTGTGTATAATTTAAATTAATGCACAAAGTATAGTAATTTTCATTCCTTTTTATTCCTTAGGATTCTTTGTCCATTAATTCTCATTCACTTTTCCTTTTATGTGGTCCTAGCTAATGGATATTCTGTTCTTATAGTTAGGCTTCCTTCATTTATTAGTATTTAATTTAGATCTTTGCAGATTTCTTTGTATTCATCATAACCATTGTTCTTAATTACACTATAGTATGCCATTGCACATATAATTAATATGCCACAATATATTTATCATTCCCCAATTATGCCGTATTCTGATTGTTTTTAGCTTTTCGTAATTACAAATACTGCTGCTTTGAAAAAACTGGCACAGATAGCTCTTTTTATTTTCAATAACACTTTCAGGGCCTATTCTTAACAGTGAAATTATTGAGACACAGCACACGATTACTTTTGTAACTTTTGCTTAGTAGTTGAGTTGGTTCTCAAAAACTGGCTCTACAGATTTGCAATCCCACCAACAATGGATGAGTGTGCTTCTTCCTCCCAACATTGAGTGCCTCTGCTTTTGTCTACTTGATGGGTACTTCCAAGGTATCTTAATTTGTGCCTTTCTGATTATTAGTACACTTCAGCATTTGTCAGTGATCAATAATAATTTCTATTTCTTAATTTATTCGTATCCTTTGACCATCTCTTCATTGAGGACTGATACCCTGTGGCTTTAGATGACAACACAGAGGGAGAAATCGAGTAGGTTTTAGAAACCCTGGCTAAGGGAAGTTCCAGAATTTTAGGAAAGGTGGGCTAATACCTTAACTTTGTTTATAATGAGTAGTTTGTAAAGCCTGGAGATTCCGAGCCCTTCCTTATGCTCCAAAGGAGTGGTATCAAATTAAAATAGAAACAGGGGTCTCTACACCATGTGTGAGGATACCTTCAGACCACATACTGACTTAGAAAACCACTCATTAATATTATCTATGTTTTTAAATTGTTGTTTTGTTCAGTATTTTACAATTACATTTTAATGTGACTCAGGTTGTACTAGAATGTTGTAGACCACACATAGTTAATGGAGCACTTGTTTGACACCTCTGCTCTAAAGCATACCAAGACTCTCTTTTGCCTGTTAACCCTTTCCTTTACAAGCCTTGACCTATGGTTAAACCACAGAAATGATACAGTACTCGCCCCCTCTACTGGAATGGGAAATAGAAGGGTTTCTCCACTCCAGAAACTTTCTGGACTTGCTTTCAGGATCAACCATATGATGGGTTTTGGGAAGATGCCAGCTAATGCAGAGAACACTAGGAAAAAATATGGTAGACATCAAATCAAACTTTGATTTTTTTTTCCTTAACAGAACAGACATGTTTTGTGAGTTTCCTATTATAGAAGCAGGAATTTATAGGATCATAGATCAAAGACTAGAATGGACTTCAGATTAGTCTAACCCCCTTGTTTTCAACATGAGGAAACTGAAGCACAGAGAAGGTAAGTGACTTGACCAGGGTCAAACAGCTGCTAAGTGTTGAAGCAGTATTTGAATCCAAGGCTTCCTTCTGACTCCTACTCTAGAACCCTATCCAGCCTCTAAAGAAAGTGGCTCTTGAACTTTTTTAAAAAAGAAAATTTAAGGGCAGCTAGGTGGCAAAGTGAATAGAGCACCCACCCTGGAGTCAGGAGGACCTGAGTTCAAATCCAGCATCAGACACTTGACATTTATTAGCCATGTAACTTTGGGCAGGTCACTTAACCCCAACTGCCCTGCCTTCCCCCACTCCAAAAAAAGAAAGAAAATTTCTATTTAAAATAGTTCTAAGAATTGTTTTTAATGTTGGCACCTGAAGGAGGAAATTTCAGTTATATAGAAAAGTCACCTGTGTGCAACGGCTCATGTCTGGGCAATGCTGAGTAAATGGAGTGTTATTGTATGGGCATAATCTGTCTTTGCAGATGTCATCGTTCATATCACAAATTGACTTTGTTAGAAGTCAGTGGATCCAATGCAGATTTTTTTGCTTTTTTTTATTTTTTGGAGTACAATTGGGGTTAAGTAACTTGTCCAAGGTCACATGGCTAATTTTTGTGTTCAGTGTATGAGGCTGGATTTGAACTCAGGTCCTCCTGACTCCAAGGCCAGTGCTCTATTCACTTCTCTGCCTAGCCCCCCACAAATTGACTTTGTTGATGGTATTTTTGAGAGTATGACTAAGCAGCTCAATAAATGTTCCATAGCTCTTGTCACAGGCAGATATTTTCAGGGCCAAGAAGGGAGTGAGAGCCTGGGGAGAAGGTCAGGACTACAGTCCTTTCCTTAGCAGAAACCCATTTTCCACTTATCAACAAGTGCCAACCATCCAGGGACATGGGGCTCATGTTTGCCTCCCTGACCCCACTCCCTTTGGGCTCCCCCGTCTCATTATCTTTCTGTTCTCCCTGAAAACCCAAAGTAGCAGATGTAGGGAGGTTAGACCTGGGGTTGATGGAACCCAGTGTGTTCTATACGTGATCTTTTGGCCAGCTACCTGATTCTTGATGGTTTTCCTGCAGTTCAATTCACCAAAAACTTATTAAACTGTGTGCCAGGCACCATGATAGGTGCTGATGATATCAAGACAAAAATGAAACAGTCCTTGCCCTCAGCGAGTTTCCATTCTAATGAAGAGGACAAAGCATTCACCAATGAGTCAATCCAAAATAGGTACCATAGTCTGGGTTTCTTGGACGGAGGGGGAAGAAACAACTTGAGGAGACTGGACTGGATGACCTTTGAGGTTCTTCTCACTTTAAATGCTATATGCCTCTCCTATAGAGACCTGGACTAGATTGATTTACTGATAGGGGAGGGGGGAGGAAAATCTCCTTACACTTTCTCTCCACCTTCTCAGTTTAGAGAGTTGTCTGGAGCACGAGTTCAAGTGACTTGCCTAGGGTCACATAGCCAGGATGTGTCAAAGGCGAACTTAATCTAGGTCTTACTGGCAGTCTGCTATGCCATACACAGTTACTGCCTCCCTCCCACCTCCATAAATATGTGGATTTTATTAGATTTGTAGGGTCTTGTAGGTGGTGGAGTGACTCATTTGCTTCTTTTGCAAGTAAATCTCCAGGCATTCTGCTTGGAACTCCTCATTCTTAGTGATGTGTAGTCCCACACAATGCATATTGAGTTCCTTTGGGTGCTGATGTGTGTTTGTATAGTGTCATTCATCAGGAAAACTCTCGCATATTTCATTCCCATTGGCTCTTGTTCTTCTGCCTTAGCTTTCTCGGCACATCCATCCTTCAGGTTTGAGAATGAGAGATCTGTGGCAAGAAAACGAGATCGGTTCTAATTCATTTCAAGCAACAAGCTCCACAGTTCCTTGGCTCCCACCAGCCAGTGCCTCAGAAACAGCTGTTCAGGGTGAAGGTCTGAGCATTCAGCCCCATCCAAGCAGATAGTTTTAGGGTAATTGAAAAATACTTCTGCATTCAACATCTGGACACCAGAGGCATTGAGATGTCCTGATCTTTCCCTCCTTCTCATTTCCCCAGTGTTATCACTTGGGCGAGAAAGGCTATGAAGGGACTTTGGAGCCGTACTGCCTTTTCCTTGGCCTCTGCTCTCACTTGGCAAAAGTAAGACTCAAAGAACTCTACCAGATCTGATGTCAAATACCTTTGCTGGTTGCAAGGTGTTCTTGTCAAAGCTTTCGATTTTGTGTGTTGGGCCTTTGACGAGTCAGAAAATTGTCCACTTTAGGGAGATACGTGAATATTTTCAACCTATTCAAGTTTGATGATGGTGGTGAGAATATTATTGATGATGATGATTGAAGCTATGATTTCATTGATATAAGGAACTCCTTGGGAGAGGAGAGGAGGCTCCTTCTGCAGATGGAGGTCAGCCCCTTCTTTGTAACATACAGACTTTGAGAGCTGCCTAGAGCACTAGTTATTGGACTTGCCCAGGGCCACTGAGGTAGCATGTATCAAGACTGCTGAACCCCATTCCTTTTGGCTCCAAGCTCGATTCTCTGCACTCCATGCCAATTAGCCTCAATAATAATGATAATGATAAGAAATAAGAAATGTATATTTTCCTTTAAAGCTTCTCACCATCATCACTATTGAACTCCACTTAGAACTTCTTGTAAATATATCTCTAGTACTTTCAAAATCTGATTTCATACCTCCCCTGTTATAGATCACAACCCTTCCTCCAGATCTTTTTTTTTTTTTCTTTTTGGAGGGCAATTGGGGTTAAGTGACTTGCCCAAGGTCACACGGCTAGTTTTTTGTGTGTGTGTGTGGTAAGTGTCTGAGGCTGGATTTGAACTCAGGTCTTCCTGATTCCAGGGCCTGTGCTGTACTCACTGCACCACCTAGCCGCCCCCTTCCTCCACATCTTAATAGGCAATCCTAATGCATGGCTACACACCCTAGAATCATTAGCTTGTTTATACTTTAGAACTTCATCACTTCTTGTTAAATGCCCTGCCCTCCATGCATCCTGCTTTATCTGAAAATCACCAAAGCACTGTGTGGGGTAGGAACAGTAAGAGGCCAAGTGGCTCTGCCAGACACAGAGGGACAGAGGGAAGGAGGAAGCTGTGTTCACATATGTTGATCACACAGCCTACCCTGTCATCAATTAGACCCAGAGGTGCAGGTCGAAATGAGGGGAATCCAAACCGAATGGCTGGGAGATTGAAGGAAGGGTGTGGGTCTAAGTTCAAAGAAATGTGTCTTGGCACTTTATACCAACCTCTGCTTCCCCCTTCCTAATGATCCATACCTGTGAACAGCTCCCTTTTACACTCATGGTGGGAAGAACTCAGAGGAAGGAGACCTGAGTGTATCTTCTGCTTGTCTTCAGCCACATGCCCTGACATTGATACTTCAGTTGAGCAGCCATCTTAGCCAGATGCCTTAAAGTGCCCTTTGGACTCATCCCTGATTCTTCCCCTCTCTCGTCCCCCTTCTCTGGACACATTCTAGTTTTCCATCCTCTCCTTTACTTCCTTGGACTCTCAGCTGCCTAATCTCATTAATACCATTCCCATAATGTGTTTCAAATCCCCCCATTTTCACTGCTCATACAGGCTTTTCCCTAGTTCAAACTCTCATCACTTTTTTACCCAGACTATTGTGATGGCTCCTAATTAGTCTACATCCTTCTCATCCCTTGTGGATATATATCTTCTACACAGCTGCCAAAATGGAAGTTTCTAAAACATAGATCTGCCCACGTCTCTCCCTTACTCAAAATTCTTGTGCAGCTTCTTACCGACTATGGGATACAATCCCATTGCAAGTCCTTCCACTATGTACTTCTTGTTTCCCTTTTCAGAAAAAATTTAGGCACTCTGGGTTCAGTCCAAACGGGTCTGCTTTGCATCCCCTGTCCATGGCATTCCATCTCCCACCTTCATGACTTTGCATGAGTGCTTTTGCTTGTTTTATACATCCCCAAAGCACAACTCAGATTTCACCTCCTACACAAAGCCCTTCCTGATCACTCCCCAGCTGTTATTATGATGTCCTTCTTGCAATTACTTTGTACACACGTAGCATCTTCTGATCTTTGTGCATGCTGTAATCCCCCAATAGAATATAAGTTCCTTGATATCAGGGCTCTTTCACTTAAAAAAAAAAGCTATGGCACCTTGGATAGCACCTGGCTATCTAGTAGGTAGTTAATGGGTTTTTTTTTAATTGAGCTGAATTGAATTGGATAATGGATATGGTGCGTGGGACACCTGGATTCACCCAATGCAGAATTTCAATGGAAGAAATGATTTAATGGTGCCTTCTCTGGCTTGCTTCATGTGCAAGCAGGTGTGCCAGTGCTTTTGCCCATACTGAGTCTTAGAGCCAACATGGGGTTCAGTAAGAGCAAGGCCATTCAATTTTGTGCCCTACTGCAGTGCAGTGCCTCATAAATGCCAGGAATTATGGATTAACGTTACTCTTTTCTCTCCATTGTGATGAGAGTGGATAATTGCCTCTCAATAATCATCACAAAATCTTCGTTTATTCACCCTCAGATTTGAATAATTCCAATTTTGTTTCTCCACATTATTTGCTATAGCAACTCCTTTTTTCTGCTCAGTAAAGGAACCCTGCTTACCACTGGTTTGTAAGCAGAAAGCATGCTATTTGAAGGTCTCAAACCTTCCCATTTGTCCTTCTCTAATTTTCCATGGCTTTTTACAGGTACACTGCACAGCCACCTGTGTTCTCCTCCATTCTCTTACACGGTGATGGGGATGCCATCTTTCATTTACTTTATGGGCATCTTTGAGAGATGGCATCAGTAAGCTCCCAGCTCTTCCATATAGAACATTGAAACAAAGTAGTTGGAAGAAGCCACACCATGTGGGCATGCCGGGTATCCTACCACCTGTTACTCTTTCGGTTTGGTAAGAGGCAGTATGGGACAGAACAGTAGAAAAGAAGATGGAATCAAGTGACTGAGGTTCTACTCTTAGTTCCTCCACATTCTGGGTTCCTAGTGTATCCTTTAGGGGCCTTGGTTATTCATTTGTGAAATGGGGACAAATATATGGTACTGCCAGCCCACAGGGATATTGTATCAGTTACATTCTCACAGTCTTTGTCAAACTTAAAGGCCTAGAGAAATGTAAACTACTATTAGCGTTATCCCCACCCCTTGCACACTTGAGATTTGAACTTGGGTCTTCTGACCTTGTTGCCAACCCACCATGCCACAGCTATCTCTATAAGCTAATCACTCATTAGCCAACTCTCCTGCTCTTGTGTTTCCTGTGCTAAAGGAAGAACTTTCTTTTCTAGCTAGAATATTCTTGACAGTGACTTTAGCCCACTCTTGGCCTTGGCCCAAGAGGGCAGAGTCCATTTTCCTCAGGAGTTAGTGAGCCTCAGGCATCTTTTGCAGAATACCTGCCTAAATGGCCCCTTCCCTGGACCAGGGTTATCTTTCTACCCCTGGGTGATCACATGATGACAACCGCACTTCTGTATTTAGTCCTGTGCAAGCCTTGGGGGCTCCAGCAACTGATCATTTTCTTGCCAAAACATGAGAAAGAATTAGGGGTTTGCAGCTTGTTCATTGCATGGTGAGGACACTGGCATCTCCTTCAATAGCTCCCTGATTATGTGGCTGTGTTGATGAAGCCTTTGTACTTTACTGGAGCTGTTCTCTGGAAGCCCTAGCAACTCTCTTCTGTTGCTGTATTTAATGTATTTAACGATTTTGAAAATCATCAGGCATAATTTTCTTTCAAGAGGCCATGCTGGCTACCCTTCATTGAATAATTGCTTCCAAGGTGTTTGTTTCTGTTTCTTTTAGGCTTTCTGTTGGATTTGCTGGGGCAGCCCAGCTACCCAAACTCTGTCATCGAAGAATCATTGATTTAGAGCTGGCCATTTAGGCCACCTCTTCCCTTTACAGAAAAGCAAATTGAGGCCCAGCAAGTCCCAAACAGAATCATAAATCTAGAGTTACAGTAGGCCTCAGAGACCATTTAAATGCAGACATTCCACTTTATTGATGAGTAAACTAAGGCTCAGAAGGGGAAGTGACTTGCCTAAAATCATACAGGTTGTGAGGGTCAGCACTGGGATTTGAACTCAGGACATCTGTTTCAGAATATAGTGTTCTTTTCACAGTGCCCTGTGACTTCTGTGCCTACTTTACTGGACATAATGACATTATTTTATCAGAATAATTTTCCCCCGGGGCGGCTAGGTGGCGCAGTGAATAGAGCACCGGCCCTGGAGTCAGAAGGACCTGAGTTCAGATCCGGCCTCCAACACTTAATCCACACAAACAAAAACCTAGCCGGGTAACCTTGGGCAAGTTACTTAACCCCAGTTGCCCTAAAGGGGCGGCTAGGTGGCACAGTGAGTAAGAGCGCCAGCCTCGGAGTTGGGATGACCCGAGATCAGATCTGGCCTCAGAAAATGAGCACCCACGCATAAATAATGACTAGCCGTGTAACCTTGAGCAAGTTACTTAACCCCAATTGCTTCAAAAAAAAAAAAAGAATCAGAATAATTTTCCCCTTTCCCCTCCCCTGGGGATAAAAACACACTTTTAGAGACTGTGAAGGGGAGGAAGGGAGTTGGTTGTCTTTCCTCTTGTTCTCCACTGATCCACTCATTTGTGGAGTCCGAAGCCTGGGCTAGAGTTTGAGTTCTGCCACTTCATGGCCTTGTCAGTCACTTTGCCACTAGACCACTTCCCCTACAGGAGCCAGATGATGGACTGCTTGAGATTTCTAGTCCTATGATCCGTAGAGTTGGTCTCTTACTATAGGAGTTCTATCTATACCATGCATCTCAAGCTGTCTAAATTTGGGACAGAGACAGAGGAACTCAGTTCAGTTTTTAATGAATACGTTCCTCCCCTTCCTGGGCCTCAGTTTGCTTTTCTGTAAAGGGAAGAGGTGGCCTAAATGACCAGCTCTAAATCAATGATTCTGTGATGACCGAGTGTGGGTAGCTGGGCTGCCGGAGCAAATCCAACAGAAAGCCTAGCAGAGTCAGAAACAAATGCCTCGGAAACAATTATTCAATGAAGGGTAGCCAGCATGGCCTCTTGAAAGAAAATTATGCCTGATGATTTTCAAAATCATTAAATACATTAATGCAAGTCAACAGGCCTTGGCCCAAGTTCATCTGGAGGAGTGAGGCAGGGGGCAGGGGAGGGGACTCCAAATCAGGCTGCATGGTATAGTAGGGAAAAGCACAGAATTTAGAGTGTGAAGATCTCAGCTCAAATCTAGCCATTTCCAGACCTGTGTAACGTTAGACAAGTCAAATCCCCTCTCTGCCTTTCAGTCAAATGAGTATGGTGGACTAGATGCCCCCCACTCTTCCTGCCAGCTTTCTGTGTGAGATTCTTTGGGTCTGAGTCTAGTAGACAGAGGTCAATATATTTGGATTGGAGAAGAGAAGATTTAGGGAGAGCTGGGCGAGAAAATATTAGGCATAGTCTGCCTTCCCCCAGCAGGAAATGACAGAGTCAGATTTCATCTTAGTACAAGGTAGAATTTCCAAAATAGTTGAGCTCTCCAGCAATGGAATGAGACTCCACAGTGTTGAGCGTCCTGAACATAGGGTCAGGAAGCCCTGAGTTTGATCTCTGCTTCAGTTACTGCTCTGTGACCCTGAGGAAGACACGAAACTTGTCTCAGCTTCCGATTCCTCATCCAGGAAATGGTTATCTTTTCTTGTTCATATCCTTCCTGTTGGGGCATTGTAGCAGGGTAAGTCACAGAGTATAGCCCAGATTACCGCCCCCCCCCAAACTCCTCCATTAAATTGTTGAGCACAGTGAAATCAGGAAGCCCAGGGTTGGGTGTCCCAGCTAGGGTGAAAAACCCAGAAGGCTGGGATCTGGTTCAAAGCAGATGCAACAGACAGGCAGCAGAGTCAGTTGCTTTGTGAAAGCCTGAATCGGAAAAGAGGCATCAGGTTGCTAAGCCAAGGGCAGGAACACCAAGGGTCAAGTTCCAGAGAAGGAGGAGACCTGCAATCTGGGCTCCTGAGCTGGAAAGCCAAAGAGTTGAAGAGAGAGCACCTCTGTCTTATACACACATGTTTGTAAAGGGCACCTGGGAGGTGCTGCAGTACATAGAGCACCCAATCTGGAGTCAGGAAGACCTGAGTTCAAACCCAGCCCCAGAAACTTATTAGCTGTGTGACCCTGGGCAAGTCACTTCACTCTGTTTGCCTAAGTTTCCTCATCTTTGAAATGAGCTGGAGAAAGAAGTGGCAAACCACTCCAGTATCTTTGCCAAGAACAGTCCAAACAGGTCCTGAAGAGTCAAACATGACTGAAGATCAACCAAACAGCAACAACAAAATATATATGTGTGTGCTTGTCTGTAGTATCTCCCTTTACGTCTAAATCATTCATTGTCACTTCCATTTCAGACAGGAATCACCTCCTGGAGCCATTTTCCTATCATGTGTCTCATTCTAGTAAATCTCAGTCATACCTATGATGTCTAATTCATCTGTTTGTGTTGGGATCTCTAGTTGACCTTGCTTAGTCTATGCTAAGTTCACTATGTGTTCCTTTTTTTTGGGGGGGGGTCTGTCTCTCACCAAGGACAAGGCTGTTCTCTTACAATTCTACTTTATTTATAGCTGCCAGTCTCAGTAGGACCTCCCTTGGCAGATGTATATGGGCATCCACATAATAGAGTGGGTCTCCTTCATAAACATGCTCCCCTGAATTTATAGGATTGGGAGCTGGGAAGGACTTGAGAGATCCTCTGGCCCCATTTATTTGTTTTACTAATGAGGAAACTGAGGCCCAGACATTTTCAAAGTCCTGCTTCACATCATCCAGGTCACAAGTGGCAGTGTGGGGGATTCAGACCATGGTCCTCTGACTCCCCATCCACTTCTCTCTCTGCTGTCCCTCATGGCTTCTCCTCATTAGGCATTGTCCTCTTTGTTGCTGAACATTTCCCTTTGGATTCAGATCCTGGCAGCCTTAGTGCTGACTGTCTGGGCTCTGCCTGCTGTCAGCTGCACAGTGAACACCTGCCTCAAGCTTTTAAATGAACATGGCCACGCACGGCAGACCCAAGTCCACAGCTGGTTTGTTCTACTGCATACTGGGAATTGATGTTGTTCTCTGAGTCCAGCTTGCCATCTGGGAGCAGTGTAGTTCCAGGGCTAGACCCTCCTTGCCAAGCAAGGAGATGCAAATATCATGCAGGGTAGAAGCAAACCTTCTGTCTTTTCAAGGAAAGAATACTTGTGTTATTTCTCCCATTCTATCATAGGGCCCATCACACAATGCTTAATGGCTTAAGTATAGTCCCCTTATCCTGCAATCATTAATAATAATAATAATAATAATAATAATAATAATAATAGGGATGCATTTGGATTCAAATTCAAAACTCCTAGAGAATGTCTTTAGTAGCCTAGCAGAAATATTTTCTGAGAAATGAATTTTGAGATCTTTGTATTCCTTTGTCTTTTCCATACAAAAGTCTACCTGAGGAGCATGTCTCTCTCTCTCTCTCTTTTTTTTTCTTTTTTGGAGGGCAGTTGGGGTTAAGTAACTTGCCCAAGGTCACACGGCTAGGTTTTTGTTTGTGTGTGCATTAAGTGTCTGAGGCCGGAACTGAACTCAGGTCCTTCTGACTCCAGGGCCGACGCTCTACTCACTGCGCCACCTAGTGGCCCCAGGAGCATGTCTCTTAAAGGATAATTCTGACCCCAGATGGCTGATGCCAGAGGACATTCTTATTCATCTGTAGCCAGAGATGTGCTAGCTCAAACCTGCAAGCCAATTGTTAAATTTTCAGGTTGATCATTTAAGCTTTGGAAATCAGTGCTTGGTTTATTGTTTGATTGTTTGCCTAGAGTTAAGAAAGTGATTGAGAAAATGTCAGTAATGTAGATTAAGGTTAACACTCTTATCTGTATCCTCATTCTTATGGCCTCCTTTCCTTCTGCACATCACTTAAAGAGTGGATCTAGACCAGTGAGGTCGAACTCAAACAGAAACAGGCGCCACTAAACCATATATAAAGATCCCTGTGGGCTGTATGTTAATATAGAAAACCACCTACTAAGATTATCTATGTTCTGCTGTATTTTTATTTATTTTGTTAAATACTAACCATTCACATTTTAATTGGGTTAAGGATACACTGGGGAGTGTTGCGGATTGCATGTGGCCCAAGTGCAGAATGTTTTACACTTCTAATTTAGACTACCCTACCTTTCTGGCTTCGTTTTCCATTTGATCCTTCCACAGAATCTATGTTCACTGAATTAGAAAACCTGTCATCTCACCAACATACTCTGTTCTTACCCACTTGGTGACTTTGCTCAGGCCAGCAGCTAGAATGTTCTTCCCTCCCCATCTTCACCTGTTAGATGACTTACTTAATCTTCAAGGCCTAATTCAAGAGACAAGTCTGTCATGGTGCTTTCACTGATTCTTTCTCCCTGGTCCCTTACAGCTAAGACTGAGGTATTCTCTATCAGATCTCTCAGAGCCCTTTACTAGCACCTCTCTTGGGCATTTATATTTGTATTTCACTTAGTTCTGTGCCCATTTTCCATACAGATTGACCATCTTACACATGAAGTCCTAGATTTGGCATCAGGATGATGCAGATTGAAGTCCCAGTTCAAATACTTATTACTCTGAGACCTTGGGTCAATCATTTTTTGTCTTGGAGGTACCCTTGAGGATTCTAGTGTTTGCACTACTTTGTTCCAATACTTTTATGATACAAGTTCATTGTCACCCTTTGAAGGAGCATGGAAATAAGTCAATATCTCCCCTTTAGCCTCTCCCCCACCCATCAAGAAAGCAAGCAATACGATAACCGTTATACCTGTGAAATCAATATGTATTCAGTATTTGAGGTGAATAGTAGCTTTCAGTCACTGCAATCTTCTCCTTCATCCTCTGACAGAATAAAATATCTTCTCAAAGAAGGGCCACTACTTCTCATATATCCCAGTTTTCAAGTAGATGGTCCAATGGATAAAGGGGAAAACTGGGTATAAAACAGCCCTTCTCATGCCATAGCCTTAAGCAGTTACTGAAACTTTTTAAGGCCTGATAATCACAAACTCTAAAACGAGATGCTATGGGCACCCTGCATCACTCTCAGGTTGCTTTGGAGAATTAACTAGTGCCTCATAAGTCTGGGGAGGACTTCAGAGGTTGTTCTCAATAAACAGGATGGCTTGCCTGGTAGGATACTTGATTTTAAAATGAGAGCCTAGGCATCAAGTGGGGATTTTTGGTGACTCACTAAGACCAATGCTTCTCCTTATCTTTTATGAGTCAAACCCAAGAATAGAACAACAACACTCATAATCAATTGAGGAAGAGAGATCAAAGGAGGTCCTAACAAGAAAATCATGGAGGGCTTTCAGAGGGGATCCAGAATAGATAACAATACCTTCCTTGGAAAGAGCATCTGGACTGTAGAAGGCATGAGGCTGGGGTATATGACCCATGCTGTGACTTTGAGGAGAGAGCTAAGGGAAAGGAGAATACTTTTGAACAGAACGCTCTAATAAAAATCCAGTTCAATCAGAAATCTACCTGAAGTAGGTTAGAAAGGGAGAAAGAGTGGAACACATGTTGCTATCAGATCTGTGGGGTTCATTCTCACTATGGAAAACAAAGTTCCAAATAAAATGGAAAGAATTTAGTCATTGGGACAGATCTCATGTGGCCCATCCTTTTCTTTGGAGCCTTGGTTTTAGAGTACAGGGATAGATGTTGGGAACCTCCAGCACGTGAAGGAAGCTTACTACATAGTGGTGATATTACAAGGAACATCCCAGGTCCTTTAGTTCATAGCATTATAGGTTGAGATTTAGAACGGGGAGGATGTTAGAAGCCATGTTACCAAACCCTCTTATTTGACAGATAAGGAAACTGAGGCAGAAAGAAGTGAAGTGGTTTTTAACTTTATGTTGTAGACCCCTTAAGTAATCAGGTGAAGTTTATGGTTCCCTTCTCAGAGTCATCTTTGTAAAGGCATCAGATTACCAAGGAAACACATTGTATTGAAATGAAGATGTATTTTTACCCTACTATTTCAAGGACCTCTTGGAATCTGCCTACAGTTCTCTTGGTAGCCAGTGAACTCCATGTTTAAGAACTTCTGATCTAAAGAGAACTCCCATGCCTGGTAAGCTGAGGAAGGGGGCATTTTGCCATATTCTCTGGTACTACCCAGCCATACCACTTTATTTTGCAAATTCAGCTGCCACCCCGAATCTCCACTGACTAGTGGCGCCAGTCTTAAGAGTGCCAGCCAGTGGCTCCAGAGTGGCTATGTTGCTCTTTTATCCAAATCACTCTATTCGTCTGGGTCATGTCAGTGTGAACGTTCATTGACACGGGTGGGGCCATCATATGTGACCATCTTGACCTGCCCCAGTAAGGATGGACTTGCCTTAGAATGAAGATATTTTCCTCAGAAGCAAATGCTCTGTGGGTTTATCCCCATTCTCTGGCCATTTGTTGCCTTATATCTAGCCTCTACCCCCTCTCTTCATTTTGAGAAGAAAATGAAGACAGATAATTCCCCTGCATAATTCCTCCCCTCAGCAAATAAGGCTGTTATCAGAGGCTCCTCAGAGGCTCTAAGAACATCAGTCAGCAGAATGTGATTTGTCCTTGGCAGGGCATGGTAAGGGTTATTAAATTAAAGGAGCAGTCACTCCTTCCATCTGCTGTAGGGGGAGAGGAGAAGCTAGTCAGCTCTCATTCATCTCCCTTGGCCAGCTGCCTTGCTTTCCCCTCATTACTTTTTCTATCTGCCTCCAGTTTGGGCTGGAATGAAGTGGAGGCTCATGTCTACTGAGATTGATCAGAAGTGGGCTGAGGTCACCAGCCCCAAAGAGCTTCAGTCAAGGGACAAGGACGTTGATTCCGGGTTTCCTGGCACCTCCAGTCTTGGAGGGAAACACTAGAGCATCATCTAATTGTTTTCAGGAGACTAAACCTTCCATCCTGAGCGCTGCCTTTTCATGAGAAACATACAAGGACATAAGGAGAGATTGATTGATTTCAGGAAGAAAAATAAGAATAACCAAGAGGTTCAGGGGATTGGATTGCATCAAGCCATTGCCATCCTGAGTATCCTGCTGCAATACATACATTTCTATACCTTAGCCAGTCTTCAGCTATATATGTGGTTCATATATACATGTGGTTTATATTGGGATAATGAAATCCAAAGGTATAACCAGTTATACCCAATTCTGTAAATGCATAGCTTAGTATAACTAAATAATAAGTTGTCCCTCTTTGCAAACCTAAAAAACCCCTAATCCACAAAAGCATATAAATATATGAGTAGGTTTTTTTTTTGATTGACTCATGGAGATTTCTTGGACCCTTCATTTGCTCAGCAAACATGTACTATATAGGACATGCAGTGTCCTATATGAAATACCTTCATCAAAGGTGGTTTTTTTGTGAGGGGGGAGGGGTCGATTATTTATTGTGAAATGCCAATGTTGAAACAGAAAAAAATCGATTAAACATTTTTTAAAAATGTAAATGGTAGTTATAAGTACTGGGAAATAAGGTGCATGGTAGCACTTGCTTGTATTGGTGATGACATTGCTTTAGTCTTCATCATCAGAGGAAATATCCAATTCTTCATCTGTCCATTGAAAAGGATCTGGATATGGAAAAAGACCCAATACAACATCTCAGTCATGCCCCCAAATGCCAGAGAATCCAAAACTACATTGTGGCATTTAACAGCTCAGCTTGGAGCACCTGAGATTTTGACAGCTGGGGATACTGTCGGTAGCAGGGATGAAAGTGTACACCATCTCCAGTATGCTGGGTTCCTCCAATGCTGTGACCAGCAGTAGCTTGCTTGGACCCTCTAGGAAGCACTGACCTCCCTCCTGAAGGAAAGGCCCCAGCCTCCTCAGACTACTAGAGTCTGCACAGCAGCCTGATCTGGCCCATCCCCTTCCTCAGACATCCCATCAAACAGTATTTATATTAAGTATTTACCTGCTACTCTCCACATTCCTTTTTATGTTCTTCCTAGGACCATCAATTTGAACCTCTGGAAAGATCCTGTCTTGATTATATTGTAAACCCCTTGAGGGCAGGGGCTGTCTTTGGTGCCTTTTTGCATCCCTAGAACTTAGCACAGTGCCTGACACATAGAAGGTACTTACTGAATGTTTATTATTGATGATATAGAACTAGAAGAGACCTTGGAAGCCATTTGGTCTACCCTCCTGATTTCACAGAGGAGGAGAATGAAACCCAGGGAGGAGAAGTGGTTTGTTGTCTTCGTAGGATCTTAGATTTATGATTTAGAAGAATGCCCAGAAGTCATCAAGTCTACTGCCCTCTTTTAGTAGATGACGAAACTGAGGCACAGGGAAGGAGGAGGCTTGTAATAGGTCACACACACACATACACACATACACACATACACATATAATAGATCTAGAGCTCTGGAAGGGGCCTCAAAGACCATACCTAACCCCCATCATTTTATAGAGGAGAAAACTGAGGCCCAGATGGGTTAAAGTGACTTGTCCAGGGACACACATAGAATTATATATGTAGAACAGAAAGGGACTTCAGAGGCCATTTGAGCAATTCTTTCATTTTACTGAAAAGTAAACTGGGTCCCAGAGACATAAGGTGACACATCCAGGAAAACACATGAGATTATAGATCTAGTACAGGAAGGAACCTCAGATGAGATCTAGGCTAGTTCTCTCATTTACAGTTCTCTCAGCTGAGGCCCACAGAAAAGTGACTTGTTCAAAATCACATGGATAGTAAGTGGCAGGGACAGGATTTGAACTAAGAGACTTTGATTCTTCATCTGGAATTCTTTCTCCTGCCCCATGGGGGCTCATCATGAGGTGATGGTGAAACTGTTTTTTCAAAGGCAAAAGCTAGTAGAAGGAGTCCCAGCTCTAGCCATTCCTAGCAAGCTGGACAGGCTTGGAACTGAATCCAAATGGCCTATGTGGCAGCTGCAGGCTAACCCTGCTCAAGCACTGTGTTGATTGCGAGGCAGTAAATCTTTTGGTCATAGCCACTCACAAAACAGGTGATGATGAATGCAATAATAACTGATTATGCAATGAAATAATAATAATTTAATGAAATAATGTTATGAAAATGACAAGAACTACTCATAACAATATTATGGAAATAATGATAGCTACTCATAGAAGTAGAGCACATTAAGGGTTACCAAGTGTTCTAGCCTGTTAGATTTTTTAGAATTGGAAAGTGGGACAAAATAATAGCCCCTCCATTGGTCCTGAATGACAGATGCTTAATGGGCATGGCCTCGTCTTGGAAAGCCTCATCCTCCAACCTCATTTAACCAGCTGGGTTTGGAGGGAACATGGGGAAGTTTAATCCAAGTGTTTATGATTCATTTACACCTAAATCATTAAATGGTATTTTAAGGACAGTTGATGGCTCCAGGCTTTTAAAATAATCATACTGCTTTTCTCTTAAACAGAAACAGCTGCCAAGAGTAAACAAACTCAAATACCATTTGCTGCGAAATTCCTCCCGCCCAAATTTGGAGTAGGCTCTAAGCTGGCATGGAAGCTTCCATCTGTATTCTCTGCAGTGATGGTCCCACTGGGTAGGAATGCTCACACCCTTTCCTAAAAGGGCTGCCTGTGCCTGAAGCCCAGGATGTAAGGGGGTCTTGCTTTTAGGGCTGTGTAGTGGAATGAACTTTGAAGGTCTTAGCATAGGGAGAGACTCAAGTTGGAGTCCTGGCTCCCATTCTGGGTTTGGGCCAGTGGATGGACAACTTAAGAACCCCCAGGAGTCCCAGTTTCATTCTAAGTAACATGTGGATATGGGGTAGGAAGGAGTTAATAATATCTCTACTTCCTGCCCCGTAGGGTTGATATAACAACAGTTTTCTGTAAGTATTAAAGGGCTTTAGAAATGTCACTGAGGATTTTTGATTCTCTGCTAGTATTAGCAGCAGCAGTAATCATCATCATCATCATCATCATCATCATCATCAAAAGAGCTGGAGACCTGGTCTTGAGTCCCAGGTCTGCCACCTATCAGTTGTGCAACCCTGGGAAGAAGTGTTTATAAAAGTGCCCACCATGTGCCAAGCAGTTTACAAATATATCTCCATTTGAGCTTTACAACAATCCTGCAAGGTAAGGGCTATTGTTAGCCCAGTTTTACAGATGGGGAAACCAAGGCAAACAGAGGTTAATTGACTTGTCCAGGGTTACCCAGCTAGTAAGTACCTGAGGCCAGATTTGAACTTCGATCTTCCTGGCTCCAGCCCCAGCACTCTATCCACTGACCTGTCAGCTGCCTTTGCTGATTATGTCCCCCTTTGAGCTTTGGTTTCCCATTGGTAAAATGCAGATAACATTTGATATTCTCTACCTTAGAGGATTGTTTTAAAGAGAGTGCTTAAAGTGGTATGGAAGTGTGAGTTGGCATCATTTTGTAGCATCAGAGGAGCTGAGATAGAGAGTTGGAAAGAGACCTCAGGGGCTGTCTCATCCAGTGCCCTCACTATACACAGGGAAGAAACTGAGGCCCAGGGAGGTGAGGAGACTTAGGATCCTAGATAGAGGAGTGGAAGAGGCCCAGGGAGGGCAAGTGGTTTGCTTGAGTAAGTTCCCAGAGTTGGGATCTGAACCCCTATCCTCTGACTTCAGAGTTAATGGCCCTTCCATTATACTGATTCTAACAAACCATGATGACACTAAAAGTGCTGACAATAAACAATTATTAGAAGAATGTGGTGACAATTACAGTAGGATGACGGACAACATAGTGAAGTAGATGAGAGAGCTGGTCTTGGAGTTTGGAAGACGCAAGTTCCAATCCGGTCTGTTATGTACTACCTGGAGGACTCTGGGCCAGCTCTCCAAGTGCCGAGTCACATGATGAGATCACAGGCTTGGTCCAAGTAGTCAGTGTGAATGATGGCGATGCCTCCCAAAGCTGATGTAACATTATTTCCTTCATTTCTAACAGTGACTGTGTTATTGTCCCCATTTTTCAGAGGAGACAATTGAGGCTCAAAGGTGTTAATTAGCTTGCCTAGGGGTACACAATTAGCAAGTGACAGAGGCTGGATTAGAAGTCAGGTCTTCCTGATGCCATGTCTAGAATTCTAACCACTTAGCATCACTGCCTCCCTTGAAAATGTTTTAGGAACATTGTCAATATTCTCTCCTTTTGTAGGGCTTTTCTTTGTCAGTTCATTCTGACCTCTTTGGGCTATTTTGGGGTAAATGCCCACATTGCTGATTTTTCTGAAAGGATTGGATGTGGCCTGTCAGCCTCTCCTCATCTTCCTCCAGCCCCAGCCCTACTTTGAGGCAGCCTCATATCAGAAAATTTGTGCTTCCATATCAACTACTAAAATGCTGTAATTAGATAAAAATAACTTCCTTGTGAAGAGTTCTGGTGTGTCTTGTGATTGACTATTGAGAGAAAGGAAAGAAGGAAGAGAGAAGACAAACTAGCTAGTTAGAAGAAAATAAGTGAGTAAAGGCCCTGGGACATCAGTCCTTCATTGTTTTGGGACACTATATGGGCTGCCATCCAGTTAAATTTGCTAGAAGCAGCCCAGTTGACTGGGAATCAGGAAATTCGGGGTTTACATTTGTCTTCTACTGTTTAATTATGTGACCTTGAATAAGACCTTTCCTTTGGGCTGAAGTTTCCCCTTCTTTTCAAATTAGAAGGTTGGTCTGTAGTGCAGGTTCTTAGCTTTTTTGTATCATGGCTTCCTTTGTCAGTTTAGTGAAGCCTATGAACCCCTTCTCAGAATAATATATTTTACTGCATAAATTAAAATATGTAGAATTACTAAGGAAAATCATTACATAGAAATACATGTTACCAGTAACTTTAGATCCAATTACTCCAGCTTTCAACTTCTTTGGAGTACCAGGACTCTTGCTTCTTGCTTCAGGCCTCTTGCCTCTTGCTTCCTGGGTCTCTCTGGTCCACTTGGTTTGAAATTGGAATCTTTTTTCTGGACAGGAAAGAAAAACTTAGATAGCAGGAAGGAGAGGGTGCTAGTGGACAGCTCTTCTGGAACATTTTGGTCCTATGTATTCATGGAGAAGTGTAGGGGAGGCCCTCAGGAGAGAGAATCTAGAGGGTGAAGATCCAGTGGTTTGGCATGGGGAGGGTAGACTGTTCCCTGAGAAGTTTGGTGAGTGTGTTGCAGAATCAACCTCGGTGCCTTGAGATGTGGTGACCTAAAAATATAGAAAAGCTCGATAGAGGAAGAACTAGCAATTTAGTTTGCAAGGAGACCCAGGGGAAGTTTATGATCAAAGGTTGAGTATAAGTTTTAAGATGTTTCTCTGAGTTGCTATGATGTCATTGGAGCTGTCTGACTGAAGCTATATTAAGAGTGGTAATAAAACTCAGAGAGATGACTGTTGCCTGCCTGTCTGTCTGTCTGTCTGTTGCCCCTGGCCCAGGTCGGAGCAGCCTGACCCAAGGGAATCAATTTGAAAACCATTGCTTTAGCTTGCTGGAAAAATGCTGCTGAGCTCATTAATTACATTTGGGTCAAGAAGGAAAATTTCATGAAAAAGCAATCACAGTGGAGTCAAGCTGGTAAGAGGGCAAGTAATCATTGATAATGGGTAATAGCATCATTTCTGGGACACTGTGGCCAGAAGTGAGGCTCCGCCTCCTCCAAACCATGTCCCTAGTATACAAGTCTACCCCTCTCCCCACCCACACTGTAATGAATGTGCTTAGGAAAACTTCTGCTCTTCTAATGAGCAAAATACTTAAAGAAAACAGATTCCACCCAATGAGTAGGAAGGCAATCAGTAGAAACCAATGTTTCCTCCTGGGTCACTTTGCCCCAATTACCAAGCCGCAGGGATGGAGGGAGCCCATACCACTTGTCAGGAACATGCTGCACCTAGCTATCTGAACTTTTAAGATACAATCAAAATCATAATAATCACAGGAGCTGACATTTCAATGTTATTTCTCTTAGCTCCATTATCTCCTGATGTGCAGCCTCAGCCTGACGAGCATTACTGAGATCCACCTGGCACAGCAGGCACATGCCCTGCACACAGTTCTAAAGTAGGAGAACAAACATTTGGATTCGAGATTATTAAAAAGTGTGGCCAAGAGGCTAGAGAGCTGGCTTTGGGATTGGGAAGACTTCTTGTGATCATGAGTTGCAGGGTAATTGCCGATTTCCTTTGGTTGGGGCAATTTCCTGAAATCATAGGCCAGGGTTGAAAGAATCCCTGAAACAATAATAATACCTCACATTTTTAAAATGCTTTAAGGTTTTCACATTACCTATGTTACCTCATTCCATCCTCACAACAACCCTGGGCAGTAGGTGCTATTACTATCCCATTTTACAGATAAGATAACTAAGGGTGAGAGGTTTCCGAAGTCACACAATAAGCTGTCTGAGGCAGCAATCTGAACCCAAGTCTTTCTGACTTCTTCCACTATATTCTAGTTCCTCAGAGAAGTTTGGAGCCTTCCCCAAAGAAACACAGTCACCAAATAGCAGGAAATGCAAACTCATATTTTTTTACCCCAAAGTCATTACTCCTTCTCATCTCCCATATTATCTCTCCCTTCCTGTACCACCTTCAGGTCTGTTCATTTGCTCACTCATTCTTTCCTTTGTTCCACATTTAACAGAGGTCTCCCCTCGACCAAGTAATTATGTACAGCATTGGCCATGAGCTCAGGTGAGAGCAAGGTCACTGTGGGCTCTAGGAGTCTCAGGAAGCTTAAGGCAGCAGGCCTTGGAGCAGAAGTTCCATTTGGATTTCTGGAGAGGAATATTTTAGGCAATACATACTAGTCAGAAGAAGCAATATTGTCACATTGCACAATGCCTAAAGACAGTGGAGCTTTGAAGGGAAAATAGAGACACCTATTGGTCTAGAGCTGATAGGAAAAGGACTGGAACAGTGGATCAAAGCTACATTTTGGAGGGCCTCCAATATCTTCTTAAGAGTTCATAGTCTTTTTTTTCCTGCAGGCAGTTAAGAATGTTATGAGTTAAGCTAGTGCCAAGCTGTAAATGATGTTTTAGGAAGATATTGTTTGTTATGGTTTTGGTTGATTCGGTCATGTCTGTTTCTTTGTGACCCCATTTGGAGTTTTCTTGGTAGAGATCCTAGAGTGCTTTGTCATTTCCTTCTCCACCTCATTTTACATCTGACAAAGCTGAGGCAAACAGGGTGAAGTGACTTGCCCAGGGTCTTACAGCTACTAAGTGAGGCTGGATTTGACCTCAGGAAGATCAGTCTTCCTGACTCCATGACCAGTACTCTATCCACTGCAGCTACCTAGCTGCCCTTTTAGAAAGATGGCCTGGCACTATTTGGAACAGATTTGGAACAGATCGGAGAGACACTGGAGACATAGAAACCAATTTGGAGGCCAATGGATAGGCAATAATCAGTCAGCAAGCATTTATTAAGTGCCTGCTCTGCCAGGCACTGTGCTAAGCACTAGAAATACAAAGAAGAGCAAAAGATAGTCCCTGCCCTGGAGGAGCTCACAATCTAATGGGGAGACAACATGCAGACAAGTGTACAAAGAAGCCATGTGCAGAATAAATTGGAGAGAATCTGCAGAGGGAAGACCCTAGGATTAAGGCAGTTCTGCAGAAAAGGCTTCTCGAAGTAATCTAGATATGTGGCAGTAAGGGCCTAGTGAGTGTGAAGGCCAGATAAAGTGGAAGGAAGGAAGGCTCCACAAGACCTGATGGAATGTTAGGGGTGAAAGAAAGGTAGAGGTCTAAGATGTGGAGGCTTGGAGGACAGAAGGCCTGGCTTTGAATGGGCCTCTCAGTCTTAGGAATTGCCTGGCTTTAGGCCATTGCTTTCTATTCACTGTGTTGGCAGAATTGGCCTAGGCAGGATCTGAGGTCACTTCAAGGTCTCACAACCCAAGATTTTCAGGGACTTTGCAGGTCATCTCCATGGTGTTATAACCTCCCAACTGGCTGCCTGGTGCAGTTCAATGAAATGAATCCCTCATCAGTCAACTGAGTATTTTTAATGATTGTTTGGGGGTAGTTAGCAGTATTTGCACCTGTGTGGCTGACTTTCCTCGAAGCAATTAGGAAGCCTTAACTGACGAATTCTTGCCCTGTATCTCAGGCAGTGAATATAGAGTGACAAATGTGGGTCTACTACCAGTGTATGCTATAGTAGATTTAGTTTTCTGTCATTCACAGTACTCCTAGGCATGGAGTGGTGAATTCTGTAATGGCCTCCATCCTTTGGTTCATCTGAGATAATGCCTGCATCATTTTCTCTCTTCTAATCATTGTTCTAACTATTTTCCAAGACTATATGGTTGCTCTGACTGTGGCATCTAGTGGCCTGGCCCCATTTTCTCAGCAGTGACTTCCTTCTTGTTACCTCAGAGATGGCAAGCTCATTCCACTTGAGCATTGTGTATCATTAATTAAGGGCGGTGAGTCATCTTTGTATAGCGAGGAAAGGGTCCTGTCTCCTGAGAAGAAGAGACCTCGCTTAGCAGCCCTGGGGCGCCAAGACAGTGAACAAACACTTCATTTGGACATTCCAGGCCCCTAGCCCTGAGCCGATGTTGCTGAGGTCGCGAGCCTTTGTTTTACTAGTTTCCTGTTTCTGGTTGCATTTCTGTCTTTGAATAAAGTAAAAGGTGCTAGTTGGAGCTGGGTGGGGGGTGGGAGTGAAGCTAATCTAATTGGAAACCATTAGCTCATTTGCTCCGTGCCAGCCTAATAGTACAAAGCGCTGCCATTTCAAGAGGCCTGGGCCCAGAGTCAGATACCTGAAGTCTAGGCTCTACTGTATACTATTTGGAGTGACCCTGGCCAAGAGACATCCCTGCTCTGGCACTTCCTTTACTCTCCTTAACAAAGAGAAGATGGTTAGACTAGTAGACCTCTGAGGGCCTTTTCATCTCTAGTTCTCTGATATAATTATGGTCCCAGTTGACAGGAAACTGAGACCCAGAGAATGGAAGTCACTTGATCAAGGATCCACCACTAATTAATAATTTATTGTGTGCGAGGTACTGTGCTAAGCATTTTACAAATGTCTCATTTCATCCTCACAGCAACCCTGGGAGGTGGTGGCTCTTCTTATCCCCATTTTACAGGTGAGGAAACTGAGGTCGACAGACATAAAGTGACTTGCCCAGGGTCAGACTGTTGGTAAGTGTCTGAAGCTGAACTGAGGTCTTCCTGACTCAGTGCTTGGTACTTTGACCACTGCGCCACCTAGCTGCCAGTGTGGGGAATCAGTATTTTTCCATCTTAGTACATCCTTTACTGCATTTTACAGTGTCGGCTTCTTGTGTAGGTCCAGAGTGCTGAACTCAGGAGGCATGAAGACCTGATGAGTTCAGTTCTCACCTCAGACACCATCTGTGCACCCCTGAGTGAGTCACTTCATCTTTCTGAGCCTGCATTTTCTCAGATGCTAATGGGAGATTATCAAGTCTATAGCACCTAAGGTGCAGAGGTTTGGGAGGCTCAAATGAAATTATGGGCAGAAAACACTTAGGGAATTTTAAAGCTTCTTAGAAATGTCAGTTACTTCTCTTACCAGGCATTTGAAATGGATGCTATCACTGACATGTCAGATTTGCAGACACTTAGCTACTTCATAGGAATTTTCACTATAATAGTAGGAATGAATCTGTCCTGCTTGTTTTATTTTTAAATCATGCTTAATACAGTAGTTTTGTCTTCAATAAAACATTTCCTTATGGATTTAAAAGATAAATGATATTGAACTTCCTTCCACCAATTTTCTATTAAAGGTTTCATTAGAGATCAATGTTTTAACTGAATTCTAGTTATAGAATCACAAATTTGGAAGGGACCTCAACAGGAGTGTTCTAGTAATTGTTTAATATCAGCTCCCCCCCCCCGCCAAATATGCATACTTCACATACTTTTCACTTTAATCGACATTAAAACTTTCCTTAGGTCTTGGCAATAAACAAAACAACAAAGAAAGCCCTGATTTTTAGCGTTTGCTGATTTCCAGGGTGTATATGCTCACACTAAAACTTATAACAGTCAGCTTTCTCTTGAGCTGTTTTAAGCTGGCTCCACCATATCACTGGACCTCTTGAACCATCCAGTACAACCTGTATCCAAATGGAAATTCCTTCTACAACATCCTAGCCAAATGGTCATCCAACTTTGACCTGGAGAATGCGCCAGAGAGGGGAAACCCACTTACCTCCAAAGATAGTCAGCAAGCACTTATTAAGCACTTAATGTATGCTAGTCATAGAAAGAAATGTCATGGGGTGAAGCCAAAATGGCAGAGCAGAAGCACAAAATTGGTGTGGGCTCCAACTCCAATCACTTCCAATACATGTAAAAAATAACTCTAAACAAACTTTAGAACTATAGAACTATAGAACAATCACGAAGTGATAGAGAGAAACAAATTTCCCATTGAAGGCAGTCTGGCAGGTGGACAGGAAGGGTCTATCCCACCAAGCTGAGAGCTGCATACGGTCCCGTGTGAGCCATGTGGTTCAGGCCCCAGGGTGGCCTCAATCAGCAGTGGCCAGAGCAGACTTCAGGAGAGTGAATCACCAGGAGCTATGGTGATTTCCAGACTTCTCAAACCATAAACACCAAAGACAAAGTGTGGAACTCTGTTGGAAAGCACTGTCTGGTGCTTGCCCCTGGGGTGAGAAGCAGTGGAGGCCCGTTGGCTACACCATGTGGCTGCCTCAGGAGTTCCTGGCCTGTAGATTGTAGGGGAACTAAGTGACCATTCAGAGGGTAATCACTCTTGCTTTAACCTGCTTGGATCTGCATCACAGTCTTGGGTGGTTGTCCTGGGGTGTGTGGCCAGTGAGCCAGAACTTGTGGGGGCTGTAGAGAGAGCACCCTCCAGTAGCTGCGAAAACCCCATCAATTTGGGACAAAGCTCTCTCCATTTTGGAAGCAGAGTTGTACCATGGCAAAGAGCTCAAAAGTCAGCTAATTGGCTGGCAATATAAGCAAGCAGAGGGAGTACAAACAGACTATAGAATCCTTTTTGGGGGACAAAAAGGATCAAGGCATGGAGTGGGAGAAAGACAGCAAAGGTCAGAACTCCTGCATCAAAAGCCTCCAAGAAAAATATGAATTGGTTACAGGCCATGGAGGAGCTCAAGAAGGATTTTGAAAATCAAGTAAGAGAAGTGGAGGGAAAATTGGGAAGAGAAATGAGAATGGTGGAAGAAAATCATGAAAAGCAAGTCAACAGCCTGTTAAAGGAGACCCAAAAATACACTGAAAAAATAGTACCTTAAAAAATAGACTAACTCCGATGGTAAAAGAGGCCCAAAAAGCCAGTGAGGAGAAGAATGCCTTGAAAAGCCAAATTTTCCAGATGGAAAAGGAATTTTAAAAACTCACTGAAGAGAATAACTCCTTCAAAATTAGATTGGAGCAATTGGAAACTAATGACTTTAGGAGAAATCAAGATACTATAAAAGAGATCCAAACAATGTGATATATCTCATTGGAAAAACTACTGACCTGGAAAATAGATTCAGGAGAGATAATTTAAAAATTATTGGACTATCTGAAAGGCATGATCCAAAAAAAAGAACCTAGATACCATCTTTTTTTAAAAAGCAATTGGGGTTAAGTAACTTGCTCAGGGTTACATGGCCAGTCATTATTTATGTGTAAGTGCTCATTTTCTGAGGCTGGAACCAATCCTGGGTCCTCCCAACTCCGGGGCTGGTGCTCTTACTCACTGTGCCACCTAGCTGCCCCTGATACCATCTTTCAAGAAATTATCAAGCAAAACTACCCTGATATTCTAGAACCAGAGGGCAAAATAGAAATTGAAAAATTTACCAATTGCCTCTTGAAAAAGATCCCAAAATGAAAACTCTTAGGAATATTATAGCCAAATTCCAGAGTTCCCAGGTCAAGGAAAAAATATTGCAAGTAGCCAGGAAGAAACAATTTGAGTACTATGGAAACACAATCAGGATAACACAAGACCTAATAGCTTCTACATTAAGGGATCAAAGGGCTTGGAATACGATACTCCAGAGGTCAAAGGAGCTAGGACTAAAACTAATAATCACCTATCCAGTAAAACTGAGTATAATGCTACAGGGGAAAATATGGTCATTCAATGAAATAGAGGATTTTCAAGCCTTCTTGATAATAAAAAAAAAAAACAGGGGCGGCTAGGTGGCGCAGTGAGTAAGAGCGCCGGCCTCGGAGTTGGGATGACCCGAGATCAAATCCGGCCTCAGAAAATAAGCACCCACACACAAATATATATATATATTCCATTCAACTATATACATATATATATATACACATACATACATATATGTATAGGAAGGAGTATGTATATATAAATATATATGTGAGTGTGGGCATATGTCTGTTCATGCATACACAGACAGAGGTCACAGGATGAGTTGAATATGAAGGGATGATATCTAAAAAATAAGAGGTGAGAGAGGAATTTATTGATAGAAGAAAGGGAACAATAGATTAGGATAAATCATATAAAAGAGGCAAGAGAAAACTGTTACAGTGGAGGGGAAGAGCAGGAAGGTGAAAGGGAATGGGACAATTTTCATTGAATTTGGCTCAAGAAGAGAATAACATACACGCTCAATTGGGTATCTTACCCTACAGGAAAATAGGGGGGTAGGGGATGAGAGGAGGGATGATAAGAGGAGGAATGATAGAAAGGAGGGCAGCTTTGGGGAGACGGTAGTTAGAAGCAAACATTTTTGAAAAGGAGAAAATAGATTAAGTGGGGGATTCGATAGGATGGAGAGAAATATAGTTATTCTTTCATAATATAACTACTGTGGAAATGATTTGGGCAACTGCACATGTACAACCTATATTAAACTGCTTATCTTCTCAGTGGGGGCAGTTGAGGAGGAAAGAAGCGAAAAAATTCTGGAACTCAAAGTTTTAAAAACAAATGTTAAAAAATTTGTTTTTTACATGCAGCTGGGAAATAAGATATACAGGCACTGGGGTATAGAAATCCATCTTGCTGGGTGGCTAGGTGGCACAGTGTGTAGAGCGTCGGGCCTGGAGTCAGAAGGACCTGAGTTCGGATCTGGCCTCAGACACTTAATGCACACACAAACAAAAACCTAGCCGTGTGACCTTGGGCAAGTTACTTAACCCCAATTGCCCTCCAAAAAGCAAAAAAAAAAAAAAAGAAATCCATCTTGCCCTACTAGAAAGTTAGGGGGGCTAATGGGGGAGGATATGAGAGAACATATTGGGGGAAGGAGTATTTAGTTGGCTTGCTATTTTGGGGTGGGGGTAGGGTAAATACAGGGAGAAAAATTAGAACTCAAAATCTCATGGAAATAAATGTTGAAAACTAAAAATAAATAAATAAAATTTTAAAAAGAGATGTCATAATATAGTCCTTGCCCTCAAGGAGCTTATGATCAAACTGGGGAGACAGTGTGTAAACAACTAGATATACATACAGAGTAGGTGGAAGGCATTCAGAGAGAGGAAGGTGTCCGCAGTTTGGAGGACTGAGAAATGCTTCCTGAAGTAAGTGGGATTTGAGTTGAATCTTGAAGGAAGTCAGGGAAACTGAGAGACAGAGATGAGGCAGTAGAGTATTCCAGGCTTGCAGCAATATCAAGCAACAGCCTAGAGATGGGAGATATGGTGTTGTATTCAAGGGAAGACAAGTATGTCAGTATAGATGCATCATAGAGCCTGTGGAGAAGAGTTAAAGTAAAGAGTTAAAGTTAAAGGAAGGAGCCACATTATGGCAAGCTTTAGATGCCAAACTAAGTAGCTAACCCATTCCACGTGGAGATCACTCTCATTATTAAGATGTTGGTAGGGGCGGCTAGATGGCACGGCGAGTAAGAGCACCGGCCCCGGAGTTGGGACGACCCGGGATCAGTCCCGGCCTCAGAAAATGAGCACCCACGCATAAATAATGACTGGCTGTGTCACCTTGAGCAAGTTACTTAGCCCCAATTGCTTTAAAAATAAAGATGTTGGTAGTGGGTCTTTTTTTTTAATCTAGTTGAAACTTGCCTCACTGTATCTTTCCTACATGGCTTCTGAATCTGCAATCTGGAGCCAAATTTGGGTGGGGGGGAAGGCCAGACAAATCTAATTCCTCTTTCACATGGCAAACCTTTAAATAGTTGAAGATAACTCTCATGTCCCCTGAGTCTTCTTTTCTTCAAGCTAAACATCCCAGTTCCTTGAACTGATCTTCTTTTGGATGGTTTTCCAAGTAGTCCTCTCCATAATCTTGGTACCTTACAATATGGAATGTGGTTAGCTCCATCAGTACTAATAAGGTCAAAGAAGTGTATCCCCTCCCCCATGTTCTTCTAATGCCCATAGTTTGCTATGTACAAAGCTTTGTGTTGTTACAAGTAATAAAACAGTTTTCTGACCCATGTGGTGCCTACCACTTAGTGAGGGGAATTGGGGTAAAGGTGGGTGGGGAAAAAGTTTACAAAAAAGCTTAATCTTCATGTGAAAACAATGAGAGCTAAGCAGTTCCATGGAATTTCGGAGAGAAGAGGCTAGATCACCATTGCTAGTGGTATCAGGAAGGTTTTGTGTACAAGGAGACTTTAACCATCATTGTGAAAGCAATGCTTTTTTATGAAGTAATCACAAAGTCCTTTGTCCCACTCCCTCCCCCTTCAGTATTTGGGTTTTTTAATGTTAGTTCTGTTAGAGTATGGGGTGTGTGTATGTGTGTGTGTGTGTGTGTGTGTGTGCGCGCGCGTGTGCGCATGTGCATGTGTGTGTATGTATGTGTAAGTATATGTATGTGTCTTCCTGATTCTGAGTCTAGCCTTTGGATTAGGTGAGAGGCCCACACTGATCCAGTTGGCTCCCTCTCTCAAAGGTGAGCCAAGACTTGGCCACATGTAACCCTGAGGAATAACTCTGCTTTCTTTCACACGCCCAATTGGCTATATTCAGTATGGGAAATCAATAGTTATGTTTTCTCTCCTGCTCTGGAGAGTGGAGCTCACTGCTTAACTGTTGATATGGGAAGAAGTGTCTATGTGGATATCCCTTACCAAACAAAGGTGACCTCTTGCTTCCACTAAACTATGGCTAAATGCCATATTGCCAATGGCAGAGGAAAAAGATGTCAGAATCAAGACCAAAGAGACAAGAAATGGAAAAATGCAGGAGACTCTACGGGCCTTATTTCTTCCAGGTTTGATAGCAAGAATCAATCCTGAGCTATTAACTTAGACTGGGGATAGGCTTCATAAATAGTAGCTCCACTTCACAATGTGCTAAAGCCATTGCTTCCTGCTGCCCACAAATAGATGGGGACAAATAAGCTTCCTGGGATTCCTTGTCTCCCAGGAGCTGCTCTCCCCAGAACTAGAGGTGGATAAACAGCTTCTCCCATATCCACATTGCTTCATATGAGTGGACAATCAGGAATGGAGCCCCAATCATTCAGGTGGTTTGTCCAGTCCTGGGAATATTCCATTCGTGAAGCCCAATACTACCACTCATCAGCATTTTGCCTGGGTGACCAGGGACCAGTGGAGAGTACCTTTTGCAGCTGCAGGTGATAATACAGCTACTGATTATTCTGAAGGATATGGTGGACAGAGACAACTACCTGCCATAGCCCATCAGTTACTGGGTAACTAACCTAGCCCATCAGTTACTGGGTTGCCTAACCTAGTAAAAGACTGAAAATAGCTTCAGGCTTCAGAGTAAATCTTTGATTGTTTTTTTTTTTTTTTGCTTCCCTTTACCTCTCATTTTTGTGGTTTGCCCTCCACCTTGATGTTCTCTCTTCCCCTTGGATATAGTTATTGTTCTTCTTTGACAAGACATTATATTTGACAGAAAGACCCTTTTTGTCTGCTCTCTGTCTTGCTAACTGGATTTTTATCTTTCCACTGTGATTGAGACAGACCACTTATTCTTGCCTTTCTTCTGCCTCACCCAAAGTCTATGTAGGAAGACACCAGATGCCTCTGTCCTAAATCTATGCCCCTCTCCCAGTCCCACCCCTCACCATTTCTGTGTTTGTGCTTATACTTGTGTTTTCAGCCCTCATTTCACAGGTGCTTGGGTTTTGGGGAGGGAGGGATTTCTTTTGTTTGTTTCACAGGGTAAACCCATTTGCATTCATTATCTGACAACTTCCTAAACACCTTCATGGGGGTTGTCCCAGAAGTTAGAGAGGAGAAAATAAATGAAATTGAAGTAGGAGGCAGAAAACATGGTGACAAGGTGAAGGGAGGAAAATCCTTTTTCCAATCCTGTTGCAAGAGGTGGATTCCTTTTCCAGCAGTCTCTGTTTCCCTTCCATAACCACTAAGCAATGCGATCTATTTCCCACTGCTTGGGAATAAGAATATACTCTCTTTCTTGCCAGGGTACAACTCCCTTTTGCCTCTGCTGTCTATAGCAGGCCCATGAAGACACCTCATTAATATTGGAAGGTTTTGAAATGAATATATTTTCTGAATTTTTCCTCATTCTTCCTCATCCTTTATCCATTCTAACCTCTCATTCTGTGAGACAATGCAACTGTCTCTCCATGTTGCTAAAACAACTGGGTGAAAAGTCATCAATTCAATCAGTCGCTCTGTGGATAAAATACCAAGCTACTGGTTTGATGGACTCCGAGGTTGGAATTGACAAGTAGTTCTAATGGAGGCCCAGCCAAAGTCACAAAGCTTGGCCATTAACTCCCAGATTCCCAAGGCAATCTCCCAAGTCCATGCTTATTGCTCAAACAGATGACTCGTTAAAGCCCTCATTAAAGAAGTGAGACACCTTTGGCACTAGCTGAATTCAATCTGACGAAAAAAAATGAAAAACAAAAAAAGGGGAAGCTTTGTGGGAAGCAGCTGCCTTAGATTTCAGTGATCTTTTTGCTTCCTCCATCATGATATATTTTTGTCTTGGCTCTTGGATCAGTTATAACATCCCTTTCACTATAATACAGTGGTATGTTTCAGATAACCCACTGTATCTAATTAAGCCCAAATGATGGCAGCTTAGAGCTTTTCTGGGGATTGATGACTAGCTGGAGAAACGGCTGGCTAGTGATGCAGCCAGAGCTCTTTCCTTCAGTCAGGCATTAATTTTGAAAAATGCCTATTTGTGACGTCATTATTGCAGCCATAAAACAAGATAGGAGAACAGATTTCTGATACTTATCAGAAATTTCAGGAGAACAAATTCCCTTTGTGTTATCCAAACCTGCTCTTTCTTCATTGCCCTTCCATCTTATGTTATCAATATGGCAGTGCATGGTTAACTAAATGGGACTTTCAATCGGAATGTAGTAGTGCTCATCCCTTATGGATGGTTCATTTTCTAGATTTCCAAATTTGGTAGGTTTCCTGGGATATTTTGGAAGGGCAAAACCAAAATGTCTTTTGAGCTGTTATGTTAAAATTTAGTGTCTGTGTTATCATAAATATCTGTTTATAATGGTAAATAATTCCACATGCTTTGGAATGTTTCCAACAAAGAACTGTATTCACAAATGGAGCCCTGAGATGATATCGTCATATTCCTAAGAGATGAAAGAAACTCTCTGCTGAACCAAGCTACTATGCTGGGGCAACATAATATTTTTGATTCCTGATGGTGAAATTGACTAAAATATTCATCACCTTCATGCATAATTTAATGACTCATAAAGAAGACAACAGTTCTGAATGAGGGCAATCTATCAACGACTTGTTTTGAAATCATAATACTCATGCACAAGTGATTTTTATTTTGTATCCAACTTTTTTCCCAAAGTGAAAGAAAGTCCATGAAACTCATTAAGATCCCACTCTATGATCTTTCACCCAGTCGCAAAATGTTATTGCCAATCACGGGAATATCCAGTTCTCTGGCATTAAAACCTCAGGCTGTTCTTGAGAACACTTTAGAATTATTCTTACCATAACGAGTTTGCCATTAGTATCTCTCCCGAGGAATCCATGTGGAGTTTAGACATTTGGGGGTGTACTGTGAGTCAACAGCTCATTAATCATAGATACAAAGACACTGACTCACAGGGAAGATGGAATGGCCTAATTCTGGAGAGAATGAAAAATAATCATTCAGTAATGTGGTCAGTCCTCTGTTTGGCTCTTGGTTTTGTTTTTGTGTTTTGTCCAATAAAGGTCAAATTGGTAATGACTTGGGTGGATGGGTGGTTAGCAAGCACGAAAATGCCATGGTGGGGTGGCTCTTTATTCAGAAGGGAGAAAGGATATGTGAACATTACAAGATGTGAATGCTAAATATATGTGTGCACAGAGACAGAAGGAGATATAGGGGGAAAGGGGAGGAGAGGGTACATTACTGACCTATTTGATAAAACAAAATGCCCAGTAGCTGGCAAGAAATAAGTACACTGTGTCTTGATTGATATTTCTGTTTTTAACCCAATGGCAACTTTATTTAAATGCCAGTTGCTGACCCAATTTTAGAAGCCTTTAGTACATTGAGATATTTGAGATAGGGGCGGCTAGGTGGCGCAGTGAGTAGAGCGCTGGCCCTGGAGTCAGAAGGACCTGAGTTCGGATCCGGCCTCAGACACTTAACACACAAAAACCTAGCCGTGTGACCTTGGGCAAGTTACTTAACTCCAATTGCCCTCCAAAAAGCAAAAAAAAAAAGATATTTGAGATAACTCTCAGTTCCCCTTGAGAGCCAAAGAGTAAACCCAAGTCCAATTGGTCACTTTGTCAAGCTCAGCAGGCAGTGTTCGGGATGTGCTAGTAGTCCTTCATCTGGGCCAGCAGCCAAGAGTTAAGCCAGGAGATTAAGAACAGACATGTAATCACAGGCACATTCCGCTAATTTTCTGATAATTGATGGCCTGTAGCCAGTTCTACCTAGAATATCTATGCTGAACCTACATTTAATACAAGCAGCATCTACATGGTGTGTTTTTATAGTCAGCCCTGCTTCTTGGCACAGCAAAATATGATAATATTTTCATTGAATCTGCAATAACAGTACGATTTGCCAAGCAGTTATTCCCTAGGCAGCAATATTGTCAACTAAGTCACTTTAGCAAAAGTTCATGAACCCAGTTGATTTTTTTTTTTTGGACTCTTAGAAATGTTAGTTGATTTTCTTCCACGGGAATAGGGTTGCTATAAGTTGATGGCTACTTTTGAGAAGCTCTAACTTGAGTTCATTTTGTTATGTGGTGACCGCAGCGCTGGATGACGCTACCCCTGGCACACAGGAATACATTATGTTACGGCAAGATTCCATCCAATCAGCGGAATTAAAGAAAAAAGAGTCCCCCTTTCGTGCTAAGTGTCACGAAATCTTCTGCTGCCCACTGAAGCAAGTGCACCTCAAAGAGAACACAGAGCCGGAAGGTGTGTTTTTGTTTGTTTTCTCTTGCTTTTCTTTCTTTCTCCTTCATTTCTAACGTGCGGTGTGCTGTGTGGTTTCTTTTGGGCGTGTGTCAGTCAGCCAAGCATCTCTGACACAGGAGGCCAAACACACTCCATGCTGCCCCTGCTTGCCTGTGACAGTGTTATACAGTCTCCCTTGGGACACTGTACAATACCGATCATTGCCAACTGCCACTGGCGAGATTGCACTGCTGCTTTTCCCCCTAAAAATGTTTTCAGGTTCCCCTTACCCCCATCATTATGCTGTCCCTTTTTGGCTGCCAAAGTTGCTTTGCTACATTAGCCACCATCAGCCCCGTGCTGGTTCCATCCCCTTGCATTCCCAAAGTGGCAATCAGCCCATAGATGGCCCTTAAACAAGAATGCAGATTGCTCCACACTTTCCAACTCTTCTCTGCTTTTTTGTGGCAGTGGGGAGTGGGAAAAGACAGTGTATGTAATGCACGACTAGTCATATTTGAGAAAATGAAATGCATGCCTTTAGGAAATGTTGCATAGAATGTTTTCCTTTTCAGCTTAAAATACAGGTTTGTACAATTCTTCTTGCCGCAAATTAAACTGATATTTGAATGAAATATTTAATACTTTAAATGGTTGATCTACTTCATAACTTCCAGTTTTCTCTCAAAGCTCTCATTAACATATTTTGAATGACTTCAGAGAAACCACAATAAACATTGTCCATCTATATCCATTTCAGCATCCCAAACTCAACTTGGGGCGGGGGGAGGGCATGACATCATGTATCCTAATAAATATGCAATTGGAAGTGGCCTTGATGTTAACTTTAATGAAAGATGCTATGTATGCACTTTCTAGGTTAATACTGTGGGAGGAAACAAAAGTTCCATGTCCATTGACTGCCACTGTATCTTTGATTGCATGAATGGTATTGTGTTAGTTTATAGTCTCCATTATTATTCTGGTCACATAATTGAGATTCTTTTTAGTACCTAACATTTGGGGGTGTGTTTATATTATGATGCTGCTATAAGGAAGGAGGTATAACAAGGTACATTTTCTTTTTCCATGTTGACTGGGGAGTCACTGGGTTACTATTTCTAGTTCTGAGGATGGAAACTAACATCTTAAGGGAATGATATCTTACCATCACACTCCCTCCATCCCTTCTTTTTTTCTTCTTTCTCTTGAATCAAATTTCACATGTTAGAATAGGTTACTTGTATTGACTTTTCACCAAAAGTTCCATGACCCTTAGCTGTCGCTCTATCTTTGAATGCATGAATGGTTCATGCATTAGTTAATATCCTGCACTAGTGCTCTGGGCCCATAATTGAGATTCTTTTTAGTGCCTCACATTTGGGGGTACATTTGCTGTATGATGCTGTTATAAGGACGTATAACTATGTGCATTTCCTTTTTTCCATATTGACTGGGAAGTCATTGGGTTGCCATCTGGTTCTGAAAGTCAACACACAACTAACTTTTCTGGTGTGGCATTGGTGGGGGAGGGAGGCATCAGGGGTGGAGAGGTTCATTAAAAAGAAAGTAATTAAGAAGTAACCCTGTTATAAACTGTTTTTCTAATTAATAAATTATATATCTGAATTCAGTAGCATCCTGTCCCTTACCCCTGCCCTGGCAATATGCAAGTTTCCCAAGGTATCCCTGCCAATTTCCCAAGGCTTTGTCATTTATACACGATCTATTATTCCATTATGAAAGCTTTCCTAATATATAGTACTTAGAAGAAAGGACACCAATTTATATCCTTTCAAAGATTTCATTTCAACCACATGAGCAGTGGGGTTTTATGTATTTATGTTTGAGTATTGGGGCACAACTCATGGCTTTCCATTAATAGCCAGACTGAAAGTTTGTACTGAGCATTTCTCTTAGCCTCTCTTTCCTGCCAAGGTGTCTACAATTGCCAAGCCAGCTCTCTTTCCCTCTTTCTATGAATTGTTTGGCAAGAGATTAAGACCCACCTAAGACTTTCTGGAATCGTGCCTGTATCCTCTCAAGCCCAGCCTTAGGACCCTGGATATGCTGACCTATTAAAGGAGGGTCCAGCACTTAGGACTTGTCCTCTGATTGCCTAGTAAGAAAGAAAATCCTTCATAGCCTTGCTGGTTATCTGGGCCCTGGAGACCATCAGTCAAGGATCGATGCATCACTTTTCACTTAAAGAGGGAAATAATGCTGAGAGGCATTTGGACCAGACTCTTTTTGGACTCTGATACTCACTTCCAGCATTTGTGAGTTTGGTAAGGTTTTGGTGGAACATTTTTGGCAAGAGGCAAGAAATGATTTGGTGGCTCACTTGAGTGTTCTTCCTTCTGGTGTATCATTTATATCTCCTCTGAAGGTACTGGGGCATGACTGTATTACCAGTGGAGGCAGAGGTACTGTGAGTTGGGTTACCATTGTGTTTGGACAGCTCCTTTACATTAACTTGTAACCTTTTCTCTGAAACTGTAGGAAACCAATGTAAGGCAGCTGGAAGAGACCATGGTGCTTTGTTTGCTTTTGGTCTGGAGGCCCTAATTCATAAATATGAGTTTACCCGTTCTTGGTTTTTCAGGGGCAAGGCCAACACAGCAAATGGAAATTTGTTAGGTCACAATTGTCGCAATTGTTATAGAAAAGTTATAGACAGTTATAGAAAATCTTTCCTAGTAACCGTGTCTCCATAAATTTGGGGTGGGGTGCTTTCAGAGAGGTGGGGAAAGGGGATCATGTAAGGTGGTCCAGACCTATAATTTCATCCATGTGATAAACTCCCTGTGTCAAAACATCCTCCACAGATACATCTCAGCAACTTGGATGTAACTTATTGTCTCGGTGAGTTGCCTGGGTCACCAAGTGCTGAAATGAGTTGCTCAAAGTCACACAGTCAATATGTGTCGATAGGCAAGACTTGAACTCAATTCTTCCTAACATCAAGGTTCTATTTATGACACCAAGATGCCTACAGAATCACCTGATGCCTATGCAGCAGAAGAGCTAAGAAAAACCCTAAAGGTCATCTATTTAATCCCCTGCTTTTATGGTCAAGGAAACTGAGGGAGGTGTAACTAGTGTTTTTCACAAAACATCAGTATGGTAAGCAAGACATTTAGTTTTGGGAGGCAACAAGAGAAAGATAGAGACCCGTGGAACAAACCTCTTTTTCTGCTATCACTTTAGGTGGGGCAGCCAGAGGGAAAAAGCTCATGTCATCTGATAGCATCTTGTTTTAACTAATAGTATATAGGGTGTGAGTGATAAGGGAGGACCAGTGCCTCTTGTGTGAGGGCAACATTATAACTAATAATTTTTGTGAACTAGTTCCTAGTTCCTTCTTTTATTACTGAAGGAGTGTATGTGTAATCAGTGAATTCTAAATTTTGATATACTGGGGCAAAGGCCCATTTGCTCTGCCCTAGTTATATCTCTGCCCAGCAAGGGGAAGGGATTTGTTAATGAGAAGAAAAGTTAAAATTTTAGTCAGGCTGACTATTTGCTATCCTATAGATGAAAACAGTAATGGCTACAGTGTCCCTGTATGTCAAACACCTTTCTAGCTACAAGCAATCTATTTAAGACTGCACTCATCAGTTTCTGATGACTCTTGCTGATGGTCAGTGATGGGCTGTCATTATTCCCTAATAACCACTTAGGGTGGTATTACATATATATATACAGACTCTGACCCTCAGAGAGCTGTGCCCATTTCTCACATCTGTGATTCAAATTGGACCTAGGCCCAAGGACATGCCTTTTTGGTAAGGAATCCCATTTACTCGTCAGACCAGAAAACTTTCATGAGCACATACCTTCTGTCTCTTTTTTTTTCTTCCTGGGTCAACAGTCTCCAGTGTCATTGGCTGATATAGTGTAATGGAGACACCTGGGAGAAATTAAATCAATAGCACTGGCACATCTAACCATGTTTGGAGGCCAGAGCAAGACTTTACATTTATATAGTCCTTGATAATTTATAGAAGGCTCTCTCCTACATTGTCTTCTTTGACCTCACCTTTACAAGAACCCTGTGAGGCAGAGCCTGGCAAAAAGGTTGTTGTTATCCTCATTTAAAAAATAAAGAAACTGAGACTGAGAGTGGGGTTAATAGCTTAGTCAAACCACTTGGCCCCTAGGTGGCACCAGAGAGCAAAGAGCACCAGGTCTCTAGTCAGCAAGACCAGAATTCAAATGTGGCCTCAGATGCTTATGAGCTATGTGACCTTGGGCAAGCTTCTGAACCTTCATTTATTTCAATGTCCTCATCTGCGAAATGGGGGCAATGGGGTCAAGTGATGTAATAATTTCGAAGCACTTAGCACGGTGCCTGGCACTTAGTAAATGTTAGCTATTATTTGAGGATGCAGTTAGTTGCTGAACTGTAACTGGAGCATAGATTTAGCCCAAAAGCTGTCTGCCACAATCCTCTCATTATACAGATGGGGAAACTGAGGCCATAGGTTTTCTGAGTCTGAATCTAGAATTCTTTCCACTGTTTCAGAATCACAGGATGGCAAATATGGAAGGGCTCTCACAGCCCATCTAGTCCACATCAGCACCACCACCTCCCATCCCTTACCAATTTATAGATGAGGAACTGAGGCCTGAGGTCACACAATTAGTATTAAACTCAGGTCCCGTGACTCCAAAGCTAATAGCCTTTCCACTATCCCAGGATCATGAATGACAAAGTTAGAAGGCCACTTAGATATTATCTGCTCCCTGGTCCAGAGGTGAAAGGCAACTTGTCATAAATCTACTGAGTTCCAGAATTAGGCCTCTGTCTCAGGTTTTCTATCTCCAAGGCCAGTCCTGCTTCCTACTGTGCTATAAGGCCTTGTGTAAACACATAAGAAATTGCATTTCTGCGAATCTGAATAGATATGACAGTACTTATGACACAAGAGTCTTCAGAACCTATCACAAATCCCCTAAGGTTTGTCTTCAAAAACGATGTTTAAGTTATGTCAATACATTTAAAGAAGTCAGTGTAATGCAAGAAAATATGAAAGCATGCAGTGATTAGTCACTGACTTCAAGTTGAGCATTTGACCTCTTTTCCACAGTTCTGTTGTCCTGTGATTTAAAAAAAATCCTGTCTCCCTTAGACCTTCTTTAAGTCTTTCATTCAAAGAGGCCCATGGCCATGGTAAGGCCAGATTGGACAAGGACGGTCTCTGACAGCAACTGAGGATGAGGTACAGCTACTTTATCCCACCAACAGAAAACACACTAATGTGCAAAATGTTACTAATGCAAATTGGGAATGAACACAATTGCTGCTACCTCAGATAATGCCTTGGTTTCTTTATCCCAGAAATAGAATGTGTCTCCATGAATATCCACACTGCCAAAATGGGGGGAGGGGAGGCAGGTGGAAGAGCAGTAAGGAGCATGCTCTGAGGAGTCTTTGTCCACTGTCCTCAATGCTTCCTGTTTAGAAATGTCTTGATTTCAAAGTCTGTTCTGTCTCACTCATATCTTCTTTCAAAAGTTCTCTGTGGAGGGGAGAAAAATGCTTCAGAGTTCATTTGGATTTGGAAGTTAACAGATGGACCATACAGTACTATTGGTGAATCAGTTTTGACCTTGGTCTTGGAACAAGTGTTGACATCAAGCAGCTGCCTCTGATGCCAGGTATCAGAAGGACTTGTGCCCTCTTGGTAGATATTCTATGGGTATTGCCTTTGTCTACCATCTTTCTGACCAGAAGCCAAAGACTCAGTTGACCCATTTCATAGCTGTTGGGAAAAGCAAAAGTCAAGAAGTAATTTGTCCATGTAATTGTGAAAATTTGAATAGGCCACAATAGTTCTCTCATCCTTGCCCTCATAGTCACCCTAGCTCCAGGTCTCAGATGGCTTTGAACTCAACTAGCCTTGTCTTTGACATCTGGTAAAAAAAGGAAGGTAGGTAGCAGTTTGCTTTGTCTGTTGAAATTAAAAGCTTTGAGAAAGGAAAAAAATTAGCTCAAATGGTTAAACCAAGAGAAATCCACTGAAAAACCAAAATCTCCTCACATCCAAGGGTATAAAAATCGAGGTACTTTTAAAAAAAGAAAGAGACATTGACATTTTTTCCCATTTGGTTAAAAACATTATACAGTCAAGGCAGCTTTAAGGACTTTGGAAATCGACAAGAACCTTAAAAAGTACTGCCACCTAGTATCTCCTCTGGCCCAGCCCAGAGTATGCTTAGTAGCATGACACAGTAAATAGAAGGCCAAACTTGGAGTCAGGAAGAACTGGGTTTGAATCTTTCCTCAGATACTTATTAGCTAAGGGTCCCTGAGAAAGTGACTAAATTTTTCAGTGACAGAGATAACTCTCTAAAGTTCTGAGTTACAGGGTAGCTACCTATGTAGCCAAAGATATTTATATAGTGGATAACCCCCACACTGATGAAATTACAGGTCTGTACAAAAAAACGCCACAAAAACAAAATCCCAGCACATAAGATAATATTTTAAACTCTGTAATATGGGGAGCATGTTTTTTTTCCTCTGGAAAATTCATAATCTGATAGAGGAGCATACTTAGTAGCTTAGAATTCAATTTTCTGTTAGGAAGGACATTTATCAGTCTTTGATTAGATATTCACATCTTAATTCAGTCATGTCTTCAAAACTGAGCTGAGCTGACAAGGGAGTCACCTCAGATGCCTGTTCTCAGAGGTGGCTTTAACCTTCTGATCATGCACATGGTTGGCTCTCTTAGTAGATCAGAAGTCATAGATAAGCTTACCCCAATTCAAAGCTCTTTGAGAAGGGAATTGTTTGGTTGTTCAGCTTCTACTCTGTAAGTTGATGACAACTTATTCTTTTCAATGTGATCTGTTTTAACAAGTGAGAGGGCATCCCTCATCTCTGAGCAGGGATTAATGACTTTGATGTGACTTTCCTGAGATAGTTTGTTCTGTTCCCGGACCTTCTGTTCTGGTTCTGCCAAGACATCCCCACTGAGGTGTGGGATTGTGATGGGCCTCAGCATCCAGCCCTGCTTGTTTCAGCATCTTCTGAAAGTGAGTATCTATTACACTAATTTCACACCTTTGGAAAAGTGCCTGGAAGAGGCCAAGCCAGCATACATTGAATAAGCATTTACTCTGTTCAAGACCCTGTGTTGGCCCAGGAGACAGAAAAACAAAACAGTCCTTACACTCATAGAGTTTATGTTCTACTAGCAAATAGAACATGTGCCCGGATAAGTATATATCCAGTAATTTACAGATGAGGGAGCAAGCATTACCAATGAAGAGTAACAAGAAAGGCTTCCCATTGGAGATGGTATATGAGCTGAGCCTTGAAGGAATCCAGAAATTGTAAGAGGCAGAGGTGAAGAGGGAGGGCATTTCAGACATGAGGGACAGCCTACACAGAGGCAAAGAGGGACTAGAAAACAGGTTCTTTTGTCTGGAACCTAGAATTCATTAAGGGGAATGGTAAGCAGTAAGTCTGGGAAGGTATTCTGGGGCCTGATTTTGAAGAACTCTCAGTGCCAAGCAGAAGAGTTTATGTTTCATCATAGAAATAATAGTGAGACACTAAAGGTTTTGGGGCAGGGCAGTACCATGGTCAGACCTGTGCCTTGGCAAGGTGATTTGGCACCTGTGTGGGAGATAAATTGGAGAGGGAAAGAAACTACAGTCAGGGAGATCAGGGAGGAGGCTCTTGCAGTAGGTGAAAGATTGTGAGGGCCTGGAGTAGGCTTTTGGTTGTGTGAGTAAGGAGATGGGAAGGAATGAAAAAGATCACAGAGGCAGAAACAGAGAGTCTTAGCAGGTAATTGGATGTGGGAATGAGTAGGAGTGAAAAGTTGAGATTGACTCCATCATTGGATAGAGTGGAAGTAACTGGAATGATAGTGGTCCCCTTGAGAAAAATAAGGAAGTTAAAAAGAGGGAGACATTGAGTTGAACTTGGTGTATATGGAGTGTGAAATGCCTTTGGAGATGCCTAATAAGTGATGGGTGACTAGAGCACAGGAGAACATAATGGCTAGATGTAAACAGTCCAGTGAAAGGTCTGAAGGGAAGGAAACATAGTGGAATGGAGTGTGGAATACCTGAGCCCAAATCTTACTTCTGGCCAACGTTTTCTGGCATATATTATTGACCACAGGCAAGTTGCTTAATCCCCAGTGCTCCTTACAGCTCAGTAAGATGGTGAGGTCCAGATGAGTTCCTGAATTGCTTTGGTGGAAGAAGTTTTCACTCTGGGAGTTTCCCTAAGCTTTGAAATGGGATCATAGACTTATAGAACTAGAGCCAGGGCGGTGGCTAGGTGGTGCAGTGAATAGAGCCCGGGCCCTGGAGTCAGGAGGACCTGAGTTCAAATCTGGCCTCAGACACTTAATACTTACTAGCTATGTGACCTTTGGGCAGGTCACTTAACCCTAATTGTCCTGCCTTCCTTCTTCCAAAAAGCAAAAAAAAAGAATCAAATGATCAATTAATATACTAAGTGCCAAGCACTGAACTGGGCACTATAGAGACATAAAAAAACAAGAGCAGTCCGTGCCTTTGTGGAGTACAGAGGAGACGACATGGACATATGTATACCTAACATGTTTCTAGATGTATGTATCTATGTATACTATACTATATCCATACAATATATATCCTATTTATACATAGCATACATATAAAGTTAATAAATCCAAATAAGTAAACACTAGTTCAGTACAAGGTTGTTTGGGAGAGAAGGCCCTAACAGCTGGGGAGATCAGGAGAGGCTTCATGTAGTAAATGTTCTCAAAGGATGAGAAGGGCTCTGAGGCTATGGTGCTGGCACAGAGATGGGAGATGGAACAGAGAGGAGGCCCCTGTAGACTGCATCTCAGAGCAGTGGTTGGAAAATGAAAATAAGGCCAAATTCTAAGGGTATTTAAAAGGCATAAACAGGAGTTTGTATTTGAGGATATATAGGTGACGTGTTCAGATTGGGAGTGAAGGTAATTCTCTTTAGCAGCTGTGGGGAGGGCCTTACAGTGGTGAGGCCTGGGAGGAGGATGCTGCTGACATTTAGGCAAGGGGGGATGAGGGCCTGAACTGAGGCAGGAGCTGTGTGAGTGGTGAGAAGGGCTTGGATTCCAGAGATTTTGTGGCATAAGTAGAAATGAGATGTGGCAACTGATAGGTTATATGCGGGGGGGAGTGAGGTGTCAAGGGTGACACAGTTTCTGGGAGCTGAGAAGGAGGAAGGTGTCTTCCTTTTCACTGATCATTCCTCTGCACCCAGGAAACATTTATCTCCCACTGTCATCTTCCCACCAGATGAGGTTCTTACCCATAAGATTTGGAAGTTGGTACCCTTAGCATCAAGTTATTTCAGTCCATGAATGCTGTCCCCAGCCCACGGCCATCCTGCATGCCCTTTAGAGACCGTGTGTTCAAGCTGAAGCCTGGGAGGAGACAGTGGATCCCCAGCATACTTTCTCAATGGATCTCACAGGGCCCTGGGTCAAATAAAAGGAACAACAACAGAAATGACCACACCAGCCAGCGATCAGCAGTCAGAGTTGGACAGAGTGCCCCATCTGACCTTTGAACTCCTGACCACCCCACAGTAATTGGCCTGCATCTTTCCAAACCGTTCCAAATACTCCAAAGCCAGGGGGAGCGGGCTGATATATTACAAGGTGCTCAACTTTGTCAGAGTTGTGTGGTGAGCTGCCCCCGTGTGGTGGAAATCATATCCTGCAGGCACCGAAAGGAATGGTGATTCCAAATTGCTGGGGAAACAGGATACAGGCTGAGTAAAAGCCAAGTGAGAAGAGGCAGGCACAGGGCTCTGAGGGAACCCGGCTGGGAGCCAGGACTCTCCTCCCCTCCCCTCCTTTTCCCTTGAATATGAAGACAAAGAAATATTTTAAGAACATTTATTCTACCCTCCTTGGGTAGAATTGTGGGAGTTGGTTTTACCTATTAAGTGCAGATATCCGCATCATTGGCAACATGAGCATCCAGAAAGGGCCACCCCACCCCTTCTTTACTCCTGTACTCTAAGTGATGCCATTGTCAGTTTGGAGGATTCTAGATCCTGAGCTGGAAGGGACCTTAGAGGTTTTCTAATCAAACCCCCTCACTTTACAGAGAAGGAAACTGAGGGCCACCAAGATTAAATGATTTCCCTGATGTCACTTAAGTAGTAAGCCTCAGAGGTGAAATTTGAATGCAAGTCTTCTAACTCAAGAGCTTACTAACTTTTAGGGCTGACTGGGGCCTTAGAGATTATCTCCTCCCACCCCTTCCTGTTACAGAGGAAGATACAGAGATCCAAGAGAGAAAGGGGCTTGATCAAGGTCATAGAATGATTGAGTGAATCATCTGGGGCTAGAAGCCAAGTCTTTTACCCAAAGACTACGACCCTGCCCTCAGCTTCATGTTATTAGAAGGGATACAAATGGTGTGCCCACAGAATCCATTAAAAACCCTCTCTTTTTTTTTCTTTGAACATGAATTTGATAATATCCATTGTGTGACTCTGAATTGAGTCCCTTCACCGTTCTGAGCCTTAGTCTCCTTTTCTCTGAAAGGAGAGGGTTAAATGACTTCTGAAGCCCCATCCGTTTGAGACATCTAGTGGGATGTTTCCTTCTTCACCTTGTTATTAGTGTTCTAAAGTACATTTTATTAAAAGGTTTGCTTATCATTCTCCACACACTCGTCTAAGTGCACTGAATAGTAGGCAGCTTGAAGGGTGTCCTTGGGGAGGTGTTGGACAAGAGACTTTGAATCCTGCATTCTATAAACACTTACTTGTACTTGTCTTCTGTCCCAGCCAACATCCACACTTACTCCAGCTCTTCAAAGTCACATGGCTACCTCCACTCATGTGTTTGGAGAATTCGATTTGTGAACCCCTGCTATTTTGAGAGATGTGCTTCTGAAACAATTCCCCACCGACCTTCCAAGCAGCCCCAGCCATCAAGGCCATCGGGTAACCAAGCTGCCAGTAGACATTTTAAGGACATACACCACCTGCCACTGGAAACATTCGTGTTTTAAGCCACCTTGATTAGCAGAGAACAGTACAGACTACACCCAGCAAAAATAACCATTCTTTATACACCTTTACAGTGAGGATACAAAACAGGATAAGACATGGTCCATGCCTTCAAAGGACATCATGGTATGGTAGAAAGCTAGCCCCAGATCCAGGAAAACCCAGGTTCCAGCTCATTCCTGAAACACCCTGGCAGTACAGTATAGTCAATAGAGTGCTGGTCTTGCTGTCATGAGGACCTGAGGTTTAAATCCCACCTCTGATACTTACTGATTGTGTGTCCCTGGACAAGTTACTTAACCTCTACCTCAGCTTCCTTATCTTCCTTATCCCCTTCTTCTCAGAGTTTCTGTGAGCATCAAATATTTGTAAAGTGCTTAGCACAGTGCTTCTCACACAGAGTAGGTGCTTAATAAATGCTTGTATCCTTCCCCCATCACTGGGGGAGTCAGTGATAGGTCCAGGCCCTATCACTATCCATGCCCTCAAGGAGCTTACAGTCAAGTAGGGGAAGAGAAACCAGTGATGATAGAATCCTAGAATTGTAATTTGAGATTTGGTAGGGACTTTGGAGATCACCTTGTCCATTTTCCTCATTTCACAAAGGCATTTAAGTGACTTGTGCAAGGCCACTTAGGCAGGAAGGAGCAGAGCTGAGATCTGAACCCAGGTTCTCTAGATTCCAAATCTATTGTATGCCAGTTACATGGACTTGCCTTTACATGAATGTTTGTGGTGGGGAATCACTTCCTCCCTTACCCTATAAGAGCCTCCTAGCCACCTTTTGAGAGAGAAGCTGTGCCTGAATTATCAGCCCCATTTTACAGATGGAGAGAACAACGCTCAGGGATTGGGGCATCTGAATGGTGGGATGGGGTCATGAACCCAGGGCAGGCATGTGCCCCCAAAATGTGTGTTCATACTGTTGCATCACTTTGCCTACACAGGCATTTTAGCTGCTTTGCTTTCATTCTGCAGGTACCATCTGCTCTTCCTTTGAAAACAAGGAAAGAGCAAAGGGTGTTTCCAAGATAGCAGGAGAGACACCAAAACATGGGTCTCATAGGAACCAGCTGAGGGTTTCCTTTCTGTCTCTCTGTTTGATACTATTGTTTTCTAGGGGCTTATAATTATATACAGTACTCTGAGAAGATTTTCCCTGCATCCATGTTAGAGGACTCTTGATCAGATTCAGTAAATCTCAAATTGGCATGCAGAGTTGGGTGTTCACTTAGCATGTAATTGGGTGAATGAGAAAACCATATTTCCCCAAGTAAACAAAACTAGATTGAGACCTCAGAGCCATAACTAGGAATTCTGGGTCAAAAATAGTTGACTGGAGAAGCGGAGACAGTCTGAATGTGGCCTAGTAGCATCAGGAGAGAGAATAGCTATGTGATTTGAGCCCTTATTTTGTAGTGGGGGGTGGGCATCTACAGAAGGGGGTGTCACAATGAAAGGCCATGGATGTGACAGCCCAAGTATGAGAATCCTCCCACAAAACACAGCCTGATGGAGAATTAGGAGCCATGGGGACAGTAGTCTCTGTATCTCTACAGGTTGAGTCTCTGAGATGGCACCCGGGTACCAAGCCCCCTTCACTCCACCCTTATTAAGGCTTGTTGAACCCAATTACTCCAGTGCAGTGATCTTAGGGAGCTATAACTGACCTGTAGAGGCATGTATTTTTATTCTCTCAAGTTGGCCTCCTCTTTGAAGATGTCTTTACCCTTTGTACATCATTCTTTATGTTTATCAACATTATGCAAACTCCAAAAATAGATAATCTGTGTTTGCTACGAGGCACCCATATTCTGTAGCTACATGTCCTTGAACAAGTCATTTCCTCTCTTTGAAACCCAGTTTCCTCATTTGTGAAATGACTATATGAACTCTAAAGTCTACCTCAACTGACATCCTTGGCGTCTCCATTCTCTCTCAGTAACAAGCCCATTAGTTCATCCTGCCAAGGTTCCATCACTAATAGCTCATAAGTTCTGGATTCATCAGACAATTTTATCCTGATTGAATCAAATTAAATTCATCACCTGACACTTAGCACAGCACCTGGCATACAGGAGGTGCTTAATAAATATTGATTCACTATTACTACAGACGTTCGGCTGGTAGGGTACAAAAAGGATTAGAAGTGGGCCGAGTCCTGCCTCAGATCCTCACTCCTCCTGTGGCCCTGCATGTGTCATTTAACCTTCCCTAAAATGGCCAGGGGTAAGAAAGCACTACACCAGATGGCCCCTACGTCCGCTCCAGTTCTGGATCTGTAACCCTATGATGATCATTGCTGAAGTTCATATAAGTGATTTCAAGTTTGCAAACTCCTACCCTGAGCAGTATGTATCAAAGCTTTTCATATCCTCATTTTAAATATGAGGAAACTAAGTCTGTGAGGTTAGGAGATTTGTTCAGAGGCCCACAGCTAGTATCTGAGAACAAATTTGAACCTGCCTTTGTAACTCAGATTTGAGCACTCTGGTCCTTATGCAGTGAGTGAAAGCAAGGTGTTTAGAATGGCATCAGTGCTTGCTTTTCTCCATGATGAACCCTCACTCTAGAGGCTCTCCCAAGCCTGTTTGACTCTTTCATTGACTACCCTTTCAATAACACAAAAATATTGAACCCCTGGGAACTCAAATGAAAATCCAATTGCCTCTCAAGTATAGATTTGGGAAACTAACAGACTCTGGCAATGGATTAATAGACAGTAATTAGGAGGGGTACTAAAAGGATGCCGGGTATTTGTTAGCTTCTCAAGTGTTCAGGACCAAGGACACAGTAACATTTGGTGATAAAAGCATAGGACTGCTAGTCAAAAGACCTGGGTTGAAGCCCACCATGTGCCCTTGAGTGAGCCACCTTCTCGGGCCCCCAGTTTATAAAATAAGTACAACCTAATTTTATATCAACATTTCCATCCCCATGTCATATCAGTTGCTTAGTGTAGCAGCAAGCACCCCAGCATCCCCAGGGTGGCTGCCAACACAGGTTCTTAGATCTGCTTTTCTAAAGGAAAGCAACTCAAAATGGGTTAACAAGCTTACTTTAATCAAACAAACATATTACCTAGTTCAGGGGGAAAAGGTCAGCACCCCGAACTTCAGAGTTATAGAACTTACAGATCAAACAGACAGGCTTCCAAACTGTCCAACCATTATCAATACCAAAATGACAGTTACCAGAGAGGGAAGCATCAACATCTGGGTTTTCAAAGCCAGGGGGCTCTCAATGGCTGCCCAGAGTCTCATCTGGTCAAATCACACAACACTTCTCAAAAGTTGGGCCCCAAAGCAAAGACTCACATCAAGGATTATATAGCCTTCTCCTGGGTCAGAGAATGTAACCACCTTCTTGACCCACTGCCCAATCACATAGCATCAAGGTATGGTCATTCCTGAAAACCAAGCCTCCTACCACAGGCTCCATATGATCACATTCAGCCTACTTGGGGGCAGAGTATATTTTCAAATTAAAGAAGGTTCTCGGAGTCACTTAAGCCAATCAAAAGACCTAGGGGCAGGGAAGATCTTTAAATCTGCATTTCCATTACACTTACACAGAGAACTCTTCCCTCTACCCTGATAATATTCCAGTTGAATGACTAGTAGGGCCACACCCATCTCTTTTTATAATTATGAAGTTGATTCTTTGAATCCAAATACAGAATATTACATTTTTCCTCTTTAAATTTTATCTTAAAGAGACATCATGGTTTAGTGGAGAGACAACTGACCTTGGAGTCAGCAAGACCCAGGTTCAAGTCTCCCCTCTGAAACTTGGCTGTTTGGCCCTAAGATAAGTCATTTAAATTCAGTGCCACAAACTACTCTCCAAGACTATGAAGTACACATCACACGCTGATGTGCATTTACAAAGTGGATTTCCTTACTTAGAACTCCCTACCTCAATAAAACCCAGATCGTAGATAACCTTTCCCCAAGAAAATTATCCCCAAGTTAGAATTGAAGAAAAGGAGACTCAGAGAGCTGGTAAAGAAAAGCACCATGGAAAAGGTAGCACCAGAGATGAGATTTAAAGGAGAGGAAGGACTTCATGAGACAGCATGGGGGCAGGAACAGAGACAAGGGGTGTCCAATTAGGTATGGGAGTGCATGTAGGAATTCATCAGGCTGTGATGGTGCAAGAGAATTTCTTCGTCAAGTTTGGTTGGATTATAGAGTGTATCCAAAGTGAATCCTGTGACATGGGTCAATTACATCCAGAGCCTTCCTTCTCTTTCCCATGGAAAGATGGAAGTCCCAAAGAAGGCTAGACCTGGACCCCTCAAAATACTTCGAGGAGCCAGGGAAGAACACTGTGGTCTGCAGGGAATCAAGTTACAAGCTGGACCCCTCAAAATACTTCGAGGAGCCAGGGAAGAACACTGTGGTCTGTAGGGAATCAAGTTACAAGCTACGTATTCTAATGGACCCTATGCAGTTCTGGTTCTCTCCCAACTTTGAGGTTTTATAGCTATGAGACACTAGAGAAAAGCCACCATAGAAAAATGAATGTTAATGAGTTGAGTACTGACTGTTAAATAATCTCTGATAACACTTAACCATCGAACCAAATTCTGGATTATATTGTTTCCATCTTATTTTTCCTCTGGGTTTGAAATTATCTAAGCTGTTTTTTCTCTGTTCTGGATCACAGCCTTGAGCCTTTGATATATGTGATCTGATGAACCAAAAGTTAATTTCTTGGATGTCTTCACTGGTGGAAATACTCTGCTGACTTCAAGGTACTTTCCATTTCTTTGGGGAGATGACACGTAACCCATTAAAAGATAGACCTGTAAGTGGGTGGCCTATGTCAAATGATGAATGAATGGCAAAGATGGAAAATATTCATAGGATACTGGATTTAGACCCTCAAGGAACCCTGAGAGGCCAGTCTAGTCCAGAACAGGCCTGATAAGGTTAAGTGATAGGCCCAAGGTCACAAAGGAAGTAATTGTAAGAAATGGGATGTAAACCCAGCTTGTCTGAGCCCAGGAAGGGGAAAGATCATTCTATGTTCAAAAGGTCAGGGACTTACTGGCATGGTGGGATTGACTTTGGCCAAGGAGGTAGAGAATGGGGGATAATGGCATCCCAGATGAGGGAAATGACTAACCTGACAAAGTCAGATGAGTCCCCATTGTTTAGGCAGATTGTTCATTATTCATTTTTCTTCCTATAGGAGTTTTTATTGCATGAGGGTAACTTAAACTGATTTTAGAGCATTCTGAGGGATCTCCATGTTGATTGCTTGTAAGCTTTCTACTTCCTTATGGATTAATAGCCATGGGTCTGGATCTGCCTTGTTTAACCTTTGACATTCTATGACCTTGAGACTGAACCTTGAGTTCCCATTTTGTTGTTTATATCAATTTTTTTAAAGAGGGAAATGATCTGATGTGGAATGAGTTTTCAAGCAAAGTCCATGCAGAGATAGTGAGGGTGCTAATGCTTCCAAATGGTAAGCCTCTCTTTCCAAATCAGTTGTATTCCAAATGCTAAGTTTGTTTTCCAGAAATGTTCATATGCACACACTGACCATTTTAAAATGTCCAGCCTACGTATCAGAAGACATGCTTTTGAGTCACAGCTCTACCACTGACTCACTGTACCACCATGGGTAAGTCATTTCATCTCTCTGGGCCTCAGTTTCCCCATATATAAAATGATAGATTTGGAGTAGACTATGCCAGAACTGAGGCTTGTCCTCACGTACCAATATTTTAAAGGGAACAAACAAAATATATACTCCTTCAGTAAGTAGAAACAATTGAGTTTGGCACTTAGTTGTCATGAAAAATTATTTAAATTAAGAATCTACCAGATGATATTTCCTCAGCCCAGCTCTTCTCCCTTACCCACCATTGGCCTCCCCAGTGGTGAATATATGATGCTCTTTCCCAATGCAGCCTTGTGTGCTGAGGTCCACATTCTCTCTGTGGCCTTTCTGTACCCTTCTCTATGTCCGTAGTGCCTACTCTTGACCCATTTTATGGCCTTTAGCCCAGGGACCAGAATTCCTAGCTATGACTCTCGGGTGTACTTCTTTGAGCCCTGCCATTCTGAGCAGCTCCTACATCACTTGTTTGATTGATTGGCTCCCATCAAGTGCTAGCTATGTTGTTTGGCTGCTTGGGCTGGCATTGAGAAATGAAATCTCTGGTCATACGAATATAGCTCATTTATTGTAGAGTGTTGGCCATGGCAGCCAAATTAAACTCTCTTAGCAAATCTCTTTCTATATACAAATAAGGGTAGCTACAAATTGGCCTGAAAGCCTGATATATTTGGTTGCAGTTTTCCTTTGCTCATTTGTTTCTGTTTTCTTTTTTCAAATGTACCTTTTATTATATTGCAATTAACAAGCTTTTTTCTCCCGCTCCCAATTGGAAAAAAAAGAAAGATGAAATTTTAAAGCAGCAGCTGACCTGTAAACAATACTAAACATTTATTAAGCACCTACTGTGTGCCAGGCATTGTGCTAAACACTAGATAAAACAGTCATAACTGGCACCTGGGAAGAGCTTGATGGTTTCCAAGGGCTTTATATTTTTCCTCTTATTTTATCTTCCCCGTAGCTTTTTTTTTTTTTTTAAAGCAATTGGGGTTAAGTAACTTGCTCAAGGTTACACGGCTAGTCATTTGATTTATGCGTGGGTGCTCATTTTCTGAGGCCGGATCTGATCTCGGGTCATCCAAACTCCGAGGCCGGCGCTCTTACTCACTGCGCCACCTAGCCGCCCCTTTAGGGCAATTGGGGTTAAGTAACTTGCCCAAGGTTACACGGCTAGGTTTTTGTTTGTGCGGATTAAGTGTCGGAGGCCGGCTCCGAACTCAGGTCCTTCTGATTCCAGGGCCGGCACTCTATTTACTGCGCCACCTAGCCGCCCCACCCGTAGCTTTTTGAGTTATGTTGTACAAGAATCCCTTCTTCCTAATTCCCTATTAGTCTCAAGGGTACCACTGTCCTGCTAGTCATACAAGTCAAGATTTAGTCAAGTCATGCTAGTCAAGACTTAGGTGTCAGCCTGGACTCCTCACTCCCTCTCACTCGCCCATATCCAGTCTGTTGCCAGAGCCCGTTGGTTTTACCTTCACAACAACTTTCATATACACCTCTTTCCTCTGATGCTGCCACCTCCCTGGTGTAGTACCATCTCATGCTTGGACTGTTGCAAGAGCCTGCTAGCTGGCCTCCCTTTCACAAGTCTGACCCCACTCCAATCCATCCTCTGTTCACCTGTCAAAGTAATAGGTCTGACTGTCCCCCTCTAGTGACTCTCTATCACCTCCAGGATCCAATAGAAAATCCTCTGGGGTTTTTTAAGTCCTTCATAACCTGCCCTCCCCTACCTTTCCAGTCTTCTTACAATTTATACACACATATACACACATTTCAATCTAGTGACACTGGCCTCTTTACTGTTCCTTGAATAAGAAACTCCATCTCCCAAATGAATATTTTTCATTGCTTGCCTCCTCTGGCTTCCTTCAAGTCCCAGCTAAAATCCTACCTTCTATAGTAAGCTTTGCCTGATTCCCTTTAATTCTAGTACTTTCCAGCTTAGATTATTTCTCATTTATCTTACATGTAGCTTATTTGTACATGTTGTTTGCAAATTGTCTCCCCTCTTACACTGTGAGACGCTGGAGTGCCGGGGCTGTTTTCTGCCTTTCTTTGTATCCCCAGAACTTAGCACAATGTCTGGCTTAAACATTTTTTAACTGAGTGATTATCCCAGTTTTACTGATGGGGGGTCAGAGAGGTGATGAGACTCATTTGAAATCAGGCCTTATAATCCCAAATTCTCTGCACACAGCTTTGATAAAGTGAGAACAATAATGAAAATGTTTTTAATTGAGGTGTAGAGTTGGGGGAATGTGGGAGGTTGGATGGATGTAGCTGAGCTGGCTTCCCACCTTCAGTACCTTAGTAAATGCCATACAATCTGTTTGTACAAGGTTGGGAGTGTATTTTATCAGGCTCTAGAAGAGAAATGAGTCATAACTCTGCTTGAAGGTGGGAGGAGATCTGGATTTGGAGTTCAAGTAGTTCTAATGTGCTGTGATACTAGGTATGTCCTGTCTCCTGTTGAGGCCTTTGTTTTCCCATCTGCAAAATGAAGGGGTTGGACAGACTAATCTGCAAGGCCCCCTTCTGCTCTGACATTCTCAGCTCCCAAGGGGTTTGGATAAACATGACCCTGCATCGTATTTATTGCTTAAGGCACAAAGGATTCTTTCTTGGAATCGACTATACACCAGTGTCACATTGCTCCTGGGGGCATGTTCACCTCCCTCATAAGCAGCTTTCACAGAGTGATTCTCAATAAGGCCTGTCTCTTGAGTTCTATTTCACCTTAATGGAAATTTTCCCAATGCAGAATGAACAATGGATTCCTTCCCACTGCCGAGGGATTAGCCACAGCATTGAAAGTGCTTACAGTTTGCTTTAGGTGGAAAAAACCTTGGGGTTGCTGATTGCATTTGTTTCCATTCTGAATGGGGGCTTGGGGAAGTCATGCAGAGGGTAGCATTTACTGGGAGGGCAGGCTGCTGGTGTAATTAGCAGCGAGACTCCCTGGGGGCTTCCATAGGGCCTTCAGCATCTTTCTCTAGACCACACATGAATATGGATTGACATGCAGTCTTCTTTTCCACACAGGCAGCAGCTCTCCCCATTCTTCTTCCCTTCATCCTATTCTTTCATCAGCCCAGTGAATCAGCACCCTGGACTTGTGTTCTCCATCTTATTGACAGGCTCTGCAGCATTCTACCAGGTGAGGCAGTGCAGCTTAGTGGGACCAGTCTTGGACTCAAGAGAGTACTACCTTTGACTCCTGGCTCTGACACTTAATAGCTGTTTATTCTTGGGCCAGTCTTGTAGATTTTTCTGAGCCTCATTGTCAGCCTTTATAAAATGGAGCTAAGTCAGTAAGTCTCCCAGTGCTTGGCTTCCAAGATGACTATGAACAAAGTGTTGGGTAAATTTCTAGACAAATGTTAATGATCATTACTCAGAAATAAGAATGGTGGTAGCTTGGGAGATTGGAGACTCAGCATCCTTTGGGCCAACTCTGGTTGTTAGGGAATGATTCTCTGTACCAAGGCCAGCTCTGCATCTTTGGAAATTCTACCCATTCTGTCCTTGAGACCTGGCAAAACAAGGCCAGTCGCCCTTTTGCTTGCCTCTCTTAAAAATGCCTTAAGAGAGCAGAGCCTCCAGGTGACTTCTGAGCTCTGTCTTCCAACCTTCCCAGTGTCATCTGGACAGTGGTACTGTCACTGCTTCACTCTAGACTTTACACTAATGCAGCCGACAGCTAGGTTTGCTTATTTGGCTTCCATGCCCTATTCACATTGAGGATCTATCCAAGCACCTCCCTCTTTTTCAGACAAACCACTCTCCCTCCAACCAATGCGTGTTCTATCTTATACTGAAGATAATAAGATAATAGACTGACAGCTAAAAGGAGCCTTAAAGATCATGGAATCTGGCCCCTTCATTTTACAGCTGAAGAAACAGAGGCACCCAACAGTGAGGTCACTTGCCCAGGATCACACAGCTAGTGTTTGAGATGAGATCTGAATCCAGGTCCAGTGGCATATCCACTGCATTTAAAGCCCAAGTATCTGAATTCAAATCCCTTCTTTGCCATATGTTACTTAGGTGACTTTGGGTAAGGTTCCCTCCTCCTTCCAGGGCTCTTGTATCCTCCTCTGTGAAAGGAAGAATTTAGCCTAGATGACCACTGAGGTCCTTTCCAGCTCTAAATCTATAATTCTAAGTCACTTCATTTCCCTGGGCCTCAGTTTCCTGATTTTTGGAACCCACGTGTAGGGCTTTGCATGTATTCCAATTCATTGGCATTGTATTAAACTCAGCTTACTTTTTCCTGGAGTCTGTTGAGTTCCTTCTCGATTGTGTACGTGACCCATCTTAGTTCCCCTTACTCCTCAGCATACCCCACCCCCCCATCGTAGTCTTCAGACTTTTTCCCTCTGCTGGAGGTTGTAAACACTAACATCACATAAAGATATATCTTTTATCTGTAGCCCCTCGAGCGTGATTGGTATTCTTGGGCGTTCTGTGTCTAGAAGCACATTGTACGATTCTAGTATACTTGTCTTGAAATTAGAATTGGTCGCAGTAGCTCAGGGAAGCAGGCTCCAGCCAGATGTTTTCAGACTCAAAGCTTCGTCCTTTAGTGCAAACCTAATGCGTAAAAGGCTGTGCTGACGCACAAGCTAAATTGGGATGGTAATGGTTGGCATTTCAAGAGGGCTTAGTGGAGTCCTGCTTGCACCATCAGCTCCCTGAATGCATTCAAAGCATGAACTGATTTACACACAACTTCTCAGGGATACTTGTCTCGAATAAAGGATGACAAGCTTGGTTTCCTTGTTCCCCACGTTGTCATTCTTTTGGTACCCTAAATCAAGCTTTGATATGATGTTTGGATCCCCATCACCTTTTAGCAGTGGGAAATCGAGTTTATTGTGGGTGTTCTATGGTGCAGGCACACAGAAAGCAGTTTATAATGGCAAGGAAAACTTTTCTTTAAACACTGTCAGTTCTTTCCTTCTTCTTTACTAATAGATTGTACCTTGGGGCCATATATGCTTTTCTGGCATCTATTTTCCACAGTAGATTACATCCTCACTCCCCATCCCAGTAAGATTTTTGTTCAGGGTGTAAGTATCTCATGGGAAATGAATAGGATGCTTTAAAATATATGCCAATACTCATACCCATGTGGATGCTTGGAATGCATGCCAGATGCCATTGATTTAATGGGATTCAGGTACCCTGAAAGAGTTAACCCATTTCCTCAAATTGCTAACTCCCTCCCTGGAGTAATTAACACGCTGAAAGCATCAAGAGTTAGAATGCCAGGGGCCTGTGGGAAATAGCAGAGCCCCCAATTTAGGAGAGGACGAGCATTATGTTCTTCAAGAAGCTATCTTTATAAATCTGAAACCTGGGCAGGAGGAGAATGGGAGGGTGCACGACTTTTCAATCAGGAAATCGATTCTGTGGGATGAATACTTCCCCACCTGCCTGCCTTGTGAAGTTCAGATTTCTCCATCTTTCAGCCTATCCCATTTTCCAAATGCCCTCAGAAGTTACGGGGGAATGAGATTTTTTCTCATTACAACATTACATCTGTTTAAAGCCCTTTGAGAGTTTTAACCCTCTGAATGCCAGGGAATGCCATCTAAGGAACTCCAGGAATACTCAGAACATTGTAAATTATTGCTTACTCGAATTAGGGGTATACTATTTAAACATTCTTCTACCTCTGACAAATAGCATTTTTCTATGTTTTGATCCAATCTCAAATGGTAAGATTGACTGAATTGTTGGGTCATAGGATCAGAAGGTTATAGATCTGAAGCTCGAAGGGGCTTCACAGGCCATGTAGGTCAATCCTCTTATTTTACAGAGGAGGAGACTGAGGCCCAGGGAAATGAAGTGACTTAGAATTATAGATTTAGAGCTGGAAAGGACCTCAGTGGTCATCTAGGCTAAATTCCTCCTTTCACAGAGGAGGATATGAAGAGCCCTGGAAGGAGGAGGGGACCTTACCCAAAGTCACCTAAGTAACATATGGCAAAGATGGGATTTGAATTCAGATCCTTGGGCTTTAAATGTAGTAATTCATCTACCATATTTACTGACCTTGAAGTTAATATATGGTGAAATTCCTGACAAAATCTTCCTAGCTAAGAGCCAGAGGTCAAATGATCTTACAGGTGCTTCCCTCTCCCTGCCCCTCCCCAGCCCAGAGCTTACCCATTCCTTGGGCAGTAATCTTAACCTGCTTGGGCAATAATCTTAGTCACTTACATAAGCTGTAAGTGACTGCCCATTAGCAGTGGAGAATTTTAGAATATTTGGATCTTTCCTCAGCACAAACCTAATCATTGCTGTAATTCCATCGCAGTGAGAAGCAATAGCTGCAGTAAGCAGCAAAGAAAGATTTGTTGTCTTTCCCCCTGAGACTATACAGAAGTGATAAATGAAAGATGTGATCCAGGTCAAAGGTTTCCTAACATCGGAAATCATAAACGGTTCTGATCTTTTTCTGCCTTTCAAGGCCAAATGTTAGCATTTTTTTAGATACTCTGAATGTGCTCTCAGGGACTAGGGAGAGCACTTTCTGAAAGCTTCCCTCTTCTTATAGCCAACTTCCTTGCTGTAGCTAACCCTGAAATGAGCTTTTTATGACAAAAAAATCTTGATACTTCTGGGTACCTCCTATTACTTTTTGGTAAGAACATGCTGACCTTAGCTGGGTCATAAGTAAGTGATATGGGCAAATAATTTCTCATTGAATGGTCCCTTAGATTGTTTCTGTGCCAGGATATATTAATGAGAAAATTCCAAATATTTTCAATTTCCTGGGAAAGGATAGGAAGGACATTCAAAATGAGTCTTTTTCCTAAGGACTCTGGTAGTAAACAAGTATCACAGATTTTAAGTTCAGGCCTACAGATGAGGAACTCTGGGACAGAAAGATGTCACATTATAAAAGAGCCTTAAAAATCATTCTGACCAAATGATGAAAGACTTTTGTCTCCCAAGGGAATTGAATAAAAATGTATTTTCATTAAAGGAGCAAGCATTTCCTAATAATGGAAAATTAATGAGACTTTTATACCCTGTCCACTCTATTCAGCACAGTGCCAGCTCTTTTATTCCTTTTATAATGAAACAACACCCCCGTGAGGGCCACATGAGTTTAGTGATTGAAGCTCGCTGTAGCCTTTTCCCTACTAAATAGTCACCAAGCCAACTAAAAAGTCATATAATTGTTGTTAGCACATCATCAGATGTGGATTCCTCAATAATCCTGGCCACCCCACATTGCTTTATAATCTAGTCATTTACCAAACAGCAATCACAACGGCCCTGCGAAGGATGTTGGTAGACTGGTTTATAAAGTCAAAACCTTGCATAAAATCACACCAACTGGATTCAATCTAGAGAAGATTGATGCGATCCTGTTGGGCAGCAGGTCAGGGAAAGAAAACCCCTCCTTTGAGGGCTTGGGCTTGCTGTTATTCATTTATGAGTTTGACAATGGGGCCATTTGGCTGTTACACATCATTGTGGGTTTTTTTTTTTTAAGTTTTATTGTCGTTTTTTGTATGGCCCATTAACTTCTCTCTCTTGCCTATAAATCCTTCCTTGCAACAAAGAAAATCATTTAGGAAAAGCTACTTGGCATAGTGATTGAGTGTTACAGCATATACTACATTCTACATCCATTGTCCCCACCTCTCCACTGAGAAAAGGAAGGTGTGTTTTCTTATCAGTTCCTAGGATCTTATCAGGATCCTAGGATCCTGTGATTCAGCACTTGACTTCTTCCTATTTTCTTCCTTAGTTTTAACATCTAAGTCCATTCTGTTCTTTCTCTGATTGCTGCTTCCCTTTCTGTGTTTTTGAGGTCCAGGGATAGCTGTATTACAAATATTCATTCAGTTTTGCAGACCTTAAGAGCCAGATTGTGCAAAGAATGTGTCTATTACAATGACAAGAGAGAATAGAACCATGGACAGTTCAAGGTTTCTCAGGAAAATGAGGCCCTGTAAATGAGATGCAATTATCAGGTGTTCTTTGTGTAGTGTTCACTTGAATAGGTGTGATTTGATTCATAGAGGAAAAGAAATAAAATATTGAGCTTTAAAAAAAGATGCTCCGTATTTTCTATATAGGTTAGTCTAGAAAAAAGGCATCCAAACAATATTTTAGCCCAAATAGAAAACCTAGAGGGAAACAGGAGCTGTGCCTTCAACAGGCTATCATGGAAGAGGATTGAGACTCATTCTGCTTGGCCCTAAAGATCAAAAGCGGGAGCATTAGGTGGAAACTGTAAATTGGCTGAACAGAATGAAAAATATTGTTATGATGAGAATTGCTCCCAAAGTGAAAGGGACTACCTCAGTAGGTAGTGAGTTCTCTGTTAGTGGAAGCGTCCAAGAAGAAACTTGAAGCCGTTAGGGATCTTACTTCTTTAGAAATTGTCTGTCATCTAAGTTGAGGCAGCCTGTCATAAGGATTTGAGAAAATTCATCTCAGAGCCAGGAAGACCTTGGCTTAAGTGCCCCCTCTGACACACTACTGGCTGTGTGGCTTTGGGCAAGTCACTTAACCTAGACAATTCCCCAAGACTGTAGTTGCGGAGGAGGTACCAGGAAGTCTCCTACACCAATGAAATCACTGGCCTAGTTCCCATCCCTTTTCCACACTTAAAGAACCAGGTTTTTGGACTAAATATATAGTTCAGCCCTTTATATCAATGGACAAGAGTTTATTGAAGGCTATCGTGGCTTGCAGAGAAAGGAAAGTGTCTTGTCTTCTGAGGGAGGAAAAGGGCATGCCATCTCTGCCATTGTTGGGGAGAGAATATAATGCAGCAAACCGTGGGCTCAGTTTGGAGTCACAGGGCCTGGATTCATGTCCTAACTGCCTCTTCCTTCTGTACCTATGTGACCTCGGACAAATCACAACAACTCCCTGGGTCTCTTGTTTTCTTCCTCTGTAAAATAAGGGCTTTGGATGAGATGGTCTCTGGTTCCTTCCGGCTCTAGACCTGGGATCCCTTGTATGGCTTTGGGCAAGTCCTGGAACTCAGTTTCCTCCTCTGTGGCTTCTCAGGTCCCTTCCAGTGCTAGTTCTAGGCTCCTGTGATCCTATGATTTTCCTCTCTTCCCCTCTTACTATACCAGTTTGCAAAGTCAGCCTGCTGCCCACTCACAAGGGAAAAGAAGACCCATAAAACTCTTGCCGCTTGGTTGGTTTTGGCACTGACAAGCAAACCAGTTGTCCACATCTGAAAGTTCAGTGTTATATCTGAACTTTGCCTCTCACCCAACTTTGACATCCAAATGGTTATCAGTGACTGTCTATTCCACCTCTGTACTTTCTCTCCTCTCTTTTCCATTGCCATTACTTTTGTTGTAAACTATTTGGACTATCCTGATGGCTTCTTTTTTTGGAGGGGGGAAGGCAGGGCAATTGGGGTTGTGACTTGCCCAAGGTCACACAGCTAGTAAGTGTTAAGTGTCTGAAGCCAGATTTGAGCTCAGGTCCTCCTGACTCCAGGGCCAGTGCTCTATTCACTGCACCACCTAGCCACCCCACCTCTGCCCCGGTGGCTTCTTAACTGGTCTTCCTGCCTTTCCCGAAGGCTTATTCCAGTATGTCTCTCATATCACTCCCAAATCTAATCCTCACCATGGTCACATTAGTCACATTTCTCCTCTGCTCAGAAATTTTCAATGGCTCCCTATTGTCAAATGAGTGAAGTCCAAATTCCTGTGCCTGACATTCAAGGTCCTCCATGATCTGGCAACCTCTCCCACATCAACACAGTACATGAAAACAAAATGGAAGGATACATATACTCAATGGCAATTTCTATTTATGTCCACATTTTAGCCAACAGCTTCCAAAATAGTGGCATTTGTTTCTTATTAGAGTGGCAGGACAAGAAACTTGGGTTTGGTAAGAACTATACATATCATCATATCTGCTTTTCATCAGCCAAGATTCCCTATCCTGTGCCTAGGCTTCTCCTCTTGCTGCAGAATCCTAGAAATGCAGAAGTAGCATCTTAGAGATTGAAAGTGCATTCTTGTTCATCCCTACAAATTTACAGAAAGGGAAACTGAGGCCTCAGACTGGGAATTATTTCTGGTCACATAGCTAGTTGGTGGCAGAGCTCAGAATGGAAACCAGGCCCTCTGATTCCCAATCCAGTGCTCTTTCCAGTGTATTCTTCTAAAGAATACACTCAGGATTAGTATCTTCTGACACTCTGAACAATCATTGTTGACCTTTTAAAATAACAGGTCCCACTCCTAAATTGCTTTAAAGCTTACAGACCATGCTCCTTGCAATACCTGATGGAGTAGATTGGATAAATATTGAATTTGTCATTTTAAAGATGAGGAAAATGAGGCTCAGAGACTTTCCCATGGCCCCACAGCTAGTAAACACTGCAGCCTGGATCTGAACCCAGGGTCTGAGCTACCAGTCCCAACTCTTCTAACTGCCAGCCACAGGGTCCACTGCCACCTCTGGCTAATAGCAGCCAGTTCCTAAGAAAATCTTTTCAGGGAGGGATGAAAGAGAGCAAGGCGGGAGACAGCCTCTCTCCCTTTCTTTGATGATCATATCACATGAGGTCTGGGAGAATGTTCTACACACAGTAGGCATTCCTTCCATAAACGATGTTGACTGACAGACTGACAACAGGTGCTGCCAGCAGGAATCGGGAGAGGACTAGGCCAATGTTTGATTTATGATTTGTTGAACATTCTTTTCATTTGTAATTCCACAGCCTTGATCCTCTAATTAGATTAAAAATGTAATTGGAGACAGCTAGCGTGGCAGTGGGAGTCTTAAAAATTCTTATGATCATCTCTTGATTGTCTCCTTAGGGGAAAAATGCTTTGTAAATGGGGGAAGAAAAAACCCAAACTATGGCTTACTTTGGAATATTGGTGAGTGGTTTCATCTTGGGGGAAAAGATCTAAAAATAAAAACAAAGGCAGACTCCACATTTTAGGGCTAGGTAGGCACTGTTCCTCTTCTGATTTATGCCCACCCCTCACCATTTTGATCAGTCACTTAGAGGAAGGCATCCATGACACATTTTCCTAATGTAGGCATGGGCCAAAGCTGGAACATGGTCAGACTATTAAAACAAAGATATTAAACTAGATGATTTTTCTTTCTCATTTGCCTCCTTCTTAACCATTTTTGTATGTGTCCTGGATCCCTTTGGAGATCTGGTGAAGCCCATGGACCCCTTCTCAAAAATATTTTAAATGTATAACATAGAATATATAATATTTTAAAGGAAATGATTTATAATGAAAGAGTTATCAAAATATTGTTCTTAAAGTTCACAGACCCTAGATTAAAAAACCTGCCCTACTGATATCTAAAGCTTTTTCTTCTCAAAAATATTAATATTTTCCATATAGTATGATAGATCTTACCTCATTTCAGCCTCGTCATGATAGGAAAGTTCTGTTATTGACCCCATTTTCAAATTGAGGCTGATGAAATTGAGAAAACTGAAGTGCCTTCCTTAAGAGTCATACAGTTAAAAGTCTCCAAGGTGAGATTTGAATACTGGTCTTCCTAACTTAAAGTCCAACATCTTTTCCATATACCTTGTTTCTTCTGTTGAACTCTTTGGTAATATGATTAGAAATTTGCCTAAACCAGGAGATGGAGGTATGCATAGCCTTGATTGGAAGGATTAGGGAGGGCCCAAAGCAGCCTTATGCTACCTAATGCACATTTGGAGGTCACTGGTGTAAAGTGTTTTCATTATATTTCGGTCTACCTTTCTAGCCTTATTTTATATTACCCCTTATTACTCATTTGGTTGTTCAGCTAAATCAGCCTATTTGTTCTCCCTGGCGTTCCACACCTCATCTTCCATCTTCTTCCCTTTGAGCAGGCTGTCCCACAAGCCTGGAGTTCCCACTCTCTTCCTCTCTGCCATTCAGAATCCTTGGATTCCTTCAAATTTCAGCTTATAGTCTACCTTCTACATGAGGTCTTTCCTGACCCCCCATCTACTGGTATACCCCACAAAAATTTCCTTTCATTTATTTTATAAATATTTATATATGTACATGCTGTTCCCTCTATTACAAGATAAGCTCTTCAAGGACACAGACTGTTAGATTTTTGCTTTTATGTTTCTTGTGACTAGCACATATTAGGTGTTTAATAATTGCCTTTCGATTGATAGCTCAGAGAAAGGGTTGACTATTGGGGGTTGTAGTGATCCTAGAAGGTTGCATAGGGAAGGTGGACTCGATTTGGGGTTTGAATAATGATGGGTAAGAACTTGTTAAGCCCAAAGGATGAAGGAAGGCAGTGACCCCATTGGGAAACCATTGGACAGCCTTGGTTGATAGGTGCCAATGTCGTTTTGTAGGACACATTTGGTGGGAGTCCCTCCAGTATTGCATTTCAGTCTGCTTTTGTAAAATTGTTGCTCATGAAAACAAATCTAACAGTTAGGCTTCTGAAGAAGAGCCATTTACCTAAGCACAAAGGAGAGAAAATCAGGGTGGACAATGAGAATCAGTGCCAAAAATGTCCTTCAGTTTTCTCAAGTGCCCTCATTTGTTGTTCCTGTTCCATTGGGACAAGAAATAAGAACTTTTCCAAGATAGTTTGACATCATCTCCTCAAGCCAAGAAATATAGTAAGTCAGGCAAACAGTATGCATGCATTAATTGTTTACTGTATGCCAGAGACTTCTAGGCAATTATGATACAAAAAAAGTCTCTATCCTGAAGGAGCTCACATACTAATGAGGGAGACAATATTTAAATAACTAGTTGTATATAAGACACATCAAGAGTTGGTAGAAGGCTATTTCACAGAGGAAGGCCCTGAAAGCTTTCAGGACAGGGAAAAATCTCTCCTAGAAAGGTTTGAATCACTTTTGGAAGCACAAGGTCTACCTCTTTATCAGAGTATCAGAGACAGAAGTGAAGAAAGAGATAGTGGGGAAAGGTGTCTGAGTCTTGAGGAAGGGAGAAGAAGAAGCTCTCAACAAATGGCCTCAGTTTGGGAGGTGAAGTATGAGGTGAAATCCTAAGCTGTAGTGGTATTGGGAATACTGTGGAAAGGTCAAGGAGAGAAGAGATGGTCTGGAACAGCTGGTGTGGAGAGTGGGATTGGGACAGTCTCTCAAGTAGAGAAGAGTGAACGCCCAGTTAAGATTCAATAACAAACTTGCAGGGGTTCTAGTCAGTATAGTTTCATCAATTCCTTTGGCAGCAAATGCATAGTAGCTGATGAGGTGAATATTGTGTGTAACTCGGAGCTTGAGGTTGTCATGGCATGATTAGATATATGACAAGGGGAGGAAGGGGAGGATTCGAGAGGAGAGAGAAATGTAGAGTTGATCTAGTTCATCAGGGGGTCTACTTAGGAAAGGGAGGTGAGTGTAGCCAGTTCAGGAGTGATGGCCTTAGAAAGAACTGAGGAGGTGGAGGGAATGTAGATTAATTTGGAGACAAAGAACAGAGTTAAGGGGTCTAAGGAGTGATAAAAGATTATGCTGAAACAATGGAATTTCCGAGCTCATGGACATGGAAATGGAATGCTTGCAGGTAATGGCAAACCTCAGGGTCTGACCATCTCCATGTGTTGCTGAGGAGTGGTAGAGGAAGAAGTAATGGGGACTGAGTAGACTGAGTGACTTTGAGAGAGTATTAGTATGTGTTTAAGTTCCCTAGAGGAAAAAGATGTGATGGAGAGGGGAATTCTGAGTTGAGCTCTGATTTTCCAGAATCACCCTCACTTCTCAAAGGTTTGGGGAAACAAATGGAGGAGAATGGAGGGTAATCCCAGGGCAAGGGGTGGGTAAAATGCCTTTTGTCCACCGTTCCTTTCCTCCCATCTCTGCAGTCAGAAGGGCAAACCAGAGATACTTTGCAAGTAACCAGTAGAGGCAGTGTTACATGGGAGATGGAGTGCTGTTCTTAAAGTCAGGAAAATCTGATTTCACATCCTGTCTCTGACACCCACTCACTGTGTGACTATGAACCATAGTAATGGTAACGTTAATAATACTGGCATTTGTTTAGTACTATAAGATTTGCAGAGTGTTTTATAGCTAGATTTTCTCATTTTATCCCTAAGACACTTTCTCTGATCCTTGGTTTTATAATATGTGAAATGAGGACAATAAAAAGCAGTAACTATAGGCTCCTGGAGTTGGTGTGAGACTGCACTGAGATCATCTGAGTAAAGCACATTGCAAAGTTTTAGGTACTTTGTAAATGTCAGCCATTATTATTATTCAAAAGCAGCCAAGACAGTGACCAGGATGAGGAGTACATCTGGATATTTGGAGCAGCTCAGATCGTCTTCTTTTCACTGTGAATCTCCAGCTTTGCAACATATCCATGAGAACAACTGGACATTTTCTGCTTCTGAGACCCTGCTGCCACATCCCCATAGAGATGTCCCATTGTCCTGTGTACCCAGCCCATTTGGCCAAAACACCATTTTGACTCAGTTAATAGGTGGCTGAATGGAATGACAAACCTGTCATGTTGTTTCTAGGTTTTAGCCAGAGAAGGATCCATAAATAAACAAATAAATAAGTATAAAGTATCTGCTGAAATCTTGCTCCAGTGTCTCCTTGTGGGGTAGAGGTTAGTCAGGGCTCTCAAAGGCTAAACCAGGAGAGTTTTTGAGATCTCTGAAAAATCTTGTCCAGCTAGCAAGGCATTGCATTGGGGCTCAGGGATGGACTCTGGGGCTCTTACCTGAGGATCAGCATGGCTAAATGTGGAGGGGCTTATCACCAGATTGGCTTCAGGGAGAGGAGTTTTTCATATATAGCAACTCTCAAGGATTGTCTATTATGCCATCAGTGGGCGCTGTGGTCTATACCAGCAAAAGGTCTATTGATACTATAGAAATCACAGCTCATTAAGAATTATAGTAAGGGTAAAGATGGATGGAAATACAGCATGGCAAACTTGTGGCTTAAGGGGTGATTATGCCCTTTTCAAGAAAGAACACTGGCATATGGTCCATTGATCACAGAACAGAAGGCTTAATAGAGTCTCTTTCTAATGGTAGACTTCTATATTTTTTCCTTCTTCATCTCATCTCTTCCTAATTGCCTCTGCTGTAACCTGCGAACTCTCCAGGTCCCTGCTCCAAGGTGGTTGGACCCTTGTATCTTGACACACCAGCCAGTCAGTATTGCTGTCTCATAGGAATATCATTGTACCTAGTTAGCTAAAGATTTGAAAGCTCTGGGGAGATTCAGCAGATAAGACAGCCTTCAAAATTGGAGAATCCAGCCCTTTCAAAGCTTGCTACTGCGTGGTCTAAAGCCATTCTGGGGAGGCGCTATTACCCCTTCCTTTACACTTACAGAAGGGGATTTGAATTGCAAAGGATCTATTAAAATAGCATCTCTGTGTATATTTTTTTTTAAAAGAAAGACCACGTTGAACTGACAAAACAGCAAACAACATAAACTACAGAGGGACTCTAGTGATCCATCACAATGACAGTCTTCTTTATATGAAACAGGAAGTCATAAAAAGATACAGATTCCAAACGAGTATGAATTTTATTGAAATAATTGGCAATAGGAAAAATGCATAACAAGAGAAAAGAATTAGCCAAGTATCACTGGTAAGATGTGATGGCTGTATCTCTTTCCCACTGGGAATTGATCCCTGGGTGGAAATGAGAGTTCTATCTTCTGAGTGAGCCTTGGAAGCCTCTAGGAAGTGATCCCTACCCAGCCTCAGGTGACACCCATGACAGCATCTATTACAACTGGGAGATTTCTGACAATGAGGGAGGGAGGGAGGGAGGAAGGGAGGGAGGGAGGGAGGGAGAGAGAGAGAGAGAGAGAGAGAGAGAGAGAGAGAGAGAGAGAGAGAGGAGAGAAAGAAAAAGAAAGAAAGAAAAGGGAAGCTGGAATTAGAAGCAAAGCATCTGTAACACATTTTTCCCCTTGTTAGGGAGAGAAGGATATTTTAAGTGAATGAAGAGCAAAATTTAAATTCTGCAGGAGCCAGCTTTATGGAGTACATTGGCATTAAATGTGGTAATATATGCCTCCCTCCAGAGGGGTCACCTAGAGAAATCATTCTTCTCCGGGACTCCCAGTAGTAATAATTACATATAGGTTGAAGCAAAAGTGGGGACTGCTCTCAAGGGAATGGGTTTTTCTTCCACTTTTTTTTTCCTTCATTTTTTCCCATTTGCTTCTTAGGTCAAAACCATAATACCACTGGGGTTGGCACTTGAGTTAATCAAAAGCTTAACCATTTCCAGTCCATTTCCAGAACTAGAGCAATAAAGCTCAGTTTTGGGGGCTTCCGATTTTGCTGAAAGGAGCACAGGCCAACTCCATGGCCTTGTGTGGAAAAGGGGAGGGCCAGGGTTATCACCCTGGTTTTGATATCTTCATAGAAGCTGACAGGAATGTACAAATGTGCTAGCTCTTCTCTATCATTCTGTTTCATTGCCCTCTACAGGCAACAAAAGTCTCCTCCCAGCTTTCTCCAGAAATCTTGAGTCAAAACAGTTACCTGCCCAGTGGCTTAGGACAAGTCAGAAACTGAACCTAGCTTGGTAAAACAAGCTCAGCAAACAGTGTGTTGGAGCATGACCCAACAGCCCTCTCTATCACCTATAGAGCCAATATCCTGAAGCTTCATGCTGGCTTCTTAGGAGCCCAGGGCTAAAAACATTGAGAACAAATGAGGTCCCATGGGGATGACAAGAAGTGCTTGGGGGTAAGGCATGAATGGGAGACCCTCAGAGGTAGATCCCCCTTTTTTTCTTTCCAGTTTTTATTTAAAGTTTTGAGTTCCTAATTCTATCCATATCCTCTTCTTTCCCTCCCTTCCCCCTTTCCTGAGAGGGTAAGCCATCAGGTATAACTTATACATGTGCAAGTATATAAAACATTCCCATATTAGTCATTTTGTATAAGAAGACTCGAAAAAAAGTGAAAAATATCATGCTTCAGTTTGTATTTAATCAATATCAGTTATTTCTCTGGAGGTGGATAGTATGCTTCATCATTAGTCCTTTGGGATTCTCTTGCATCATTGTATTGCTAAGAATAATCATATCATTCGGTTCTTCATTGAACAATATTGCTGTTACTGTGTATAAAGTTCTCCTGGTTCTGTTCACTTCACCATGCATCAGTTCATATAAGTCTACATCAGTTCATATAAGTCTTTCCAGGTTTTTCTGAAATCATCCCACTTGTCATTTCTTATAGCACGATAACATTCCATTACAGTCATATACCACGGCTTGTTTGTCCATTCCCCAATTGATGAATGTCCCTTTGATTTCCAATTCTTAGCCACCACAAACAGAACTGCTATAAGTATTTTTGTACAAATAGGTCCCTTTCCCTTTTGGGGGGGGGTGTCTTTTGAATATAGACCTAGCAGTGGTATTGCTAGATTAAAAGGTTTGCAGTTTTATAGCCTTTTGGGCGTAGTTCCAAATTGCTCTCCAGAATAACTGAATCAGTTAACAACTCTGGGGAGTCATTCTAGTTTCATTAGGTTGCATGGCCCTGCCCAGCCTGTAGGAGGCAGTATGACACAAGAGAAAAAGCACTGACTCTAGAATCCAATGACCTGGGCTCACAGTATCAGATTTAGAATTCGAAGTGATTTGGAAAGCCATTAATTCCACTGCCATCATTTTATGGATGGGAAAACTAAGGCATAAAGATACTATATTATTAACCCCAATTGCCCTCCAAAAAGCAAAAAAAAAGACTTTATTAGGAGTTCTTTACCTGGGTTCTGTGTACTTGTTTTGTAAAAATATTATGATAATTTCAATATAATTGGTTTCCTTTGTAATCCTATATATTTTATTTTATGTATTTAAGAACTTTATTCTAAAGTGTATATAGATTTCACTAGACTGCCAGAGGACTGCATTCTATGCACAAAAAGTTAATAATCTATTCTCTGGTGAAGTCCAATCCCCTCTTTTTACACATGAGGAAACTGAGGCTCAGAGTGCCTCGCCCACGGTCACACAGCTAGAGTGTGTCCAAGGGAGGGTTCAAGGCAAGGACTTCCTGACTCCAAGGCCAGTGCTCAGTTTACAACGATCAGTGGTGTCAAATCGAAATAGGGGCCATTAAATTGTATAGAAGGATCCCTATTCCCGCATATTGATGTAGAAAACCACATTTTAACATTATCTATATGCTCTTGTGTTTTTATTTTATTAAATATTTCCAATTTTATTTTCATCCAGTTTGGACAGCACTTAGAAATTGTGGCTGCCAGCAATGTGTTTGACATTTCTGTCCTATATCACTCTGTGAATAATAAGAGGTGACGTTTATATGATGGTCTAAAATGTGCTTAGGTTTCCAATACATCTCATTTGAATCTCTCAACATCTCTGTGATGTAGGTACGATAGGTAGTATTATCCTCATCTTACAGATGAGGAAACTGAGGCTTGAAAAGAGTGATTTGTCATTATTGTTCAGTATGGAGGAAGGCTTTATTTTATAAGGAGGAAAATTAAGGACTAGCTGTCTTTTGATGGTAGGAAAATATCCAGTCCAATCCAACAAATATTTAGTAAGCACTGGAAATACCAGGTGCAATGTAGAACAACCCTTGCCTTCATGAGAAAGAATAAGCAAATTTGCAGAGGAAAAAGTGGGGTCTTTAGAGTCAGAGAGCCTGAGTTTATATACAGTTTCTATAGTGATCTGTGACCTTGGGCTAGTCATTTCCCTTCTCTGGGCTTCTCTTTCTTCATCTGGAAAAATGAGTGGGACTGGAACCTGGTGACTTCTAAGGGCCTTTCCAGCTATATATAAATCTGTGATTTTGTAACACTTTGAAATACAAAAATAACTTAAGGAAGGGGAGAACACTAACCACCAGGGGAATCCGGAAAGGCTTCCTGGAAGAGGTGGTATTGAAATGAACCTTGCATGGTTCCAGGGATCCTAAGTGGCAGAAAAGAGGAGATAGTACAGCAAACCTGGGGCCATTGGTCAAGACAGCAGAGTTCTAGCATCATAGTCAGAGTCTTTGGGGCCTTTTGGTACAGCAATTACCTTAGGAGCAGGGGACAGGAAGGTGAGAACTCTACCAGAAGGATCCCCTTAACATTTAGAAAGTTCTACTACAAAGATCCCTCTTCATTTTACCCCATCTTTCTAGATTAAACCAGCATTTTTGAGAGGCATGGTTGCCTTACACCATGACCCCTATTAGTGGTATGGCCTTAGGAAAATCATTTATAATCTCTTGATTCTCAGTTGCTCCATCTGTAAAATGGGCATGATATCACTTACACTTCCCACCTCACTGGGTTGTTGTTAGGAAATCACTTTGTAAACCCACTGGTGCTACAGAATTGGAAATTGTGATTATGATTATTTGGAGTATGACCTCTGTGGTAGCCAGGTCAATCACATACTCATTCAGCTATCTTTTTGGCACAGAAAGAGCTTTGCTTCACAAAACCATGCATTGCTCCTGAGTGATTCTTGTTAAATGAAAGTAGTTCCACAATACCATAGTTCATCTGACTTCAGAATACTAATTATACTCTGATTAGCCTCCATTCAAACCATGTTACTTGATCTCTTTGCCCAAGCCCCTCGTCTGCCTGTCTAACCACTAGTCACTCTCAGGTTCAGGACTCAAAACTCTCCCATTGAATGGTAGACAGTTTTTTAACCTTCAGCAGAATAAATAATATAAATACTTCTTAGCAATTCTACCTACAATGTATATTTTTGTCAGTCAGAGAGAACCAGGAAAATAGAGGACAAGAGACAGCAGAGTTTGGCAAGGAGGGGGCTTGGGCAAGGTTGAGAATGATGAAGACAAAGTTAAATGTGGTGATTAGTCAATGCAATGTCCCTTATGAAAAAGCAACCTCCTTAATGATAATTGTAATAACTCATATTCTTGGGGTGGCTAGGTGGCACAGTGAGTAGAGTGCTGGCCCTGGAGTCAGAAGGACCTGAGTTCGGATCCGGCTTCAGACACTTAACACACACAAACAAAAAACCTATCCTTGTGACCTTGGGCAAGTTACTTAACCCCAATTGCCCTCCAAAAAGAAAAAAATAACTCATATTCTTATTAGTCCTAAAGGTATATAAAGTACTTTCCTCTCAATAAAGCTGTGGCCCAAGTCAATGATAAGGAGCAGATAACACGTACTCTGTTACCACTATCACATAGGACTATCAACAGTGAAGATACCATAGTGCTCATTTGCCACCATTTTGCAAATTTTTCAGCTCTTTATTGTTTTTCCAGTCTTCTAGTTGGGTTAATCCATGTGATGGTACATGCAATCCTGATTTAAATCAGAACTAAGATTCTTGTGCACTCAATCCATATGGTGCATCTTTGTGTCATATGGTACAACCTGGTATAGACAGTTTGTCACTCAGTAGTTCCATTGGTATGTCTTCAATACCCATGCTCAAGTATTACCACCTTCTTTTAGCTCATCTGTCAAGTTTCTATAAAAATTGTTTAATAAGAATTGATCTGAATGACTCAGTGTCACATTGCCATCAGGTTCGGGGCTTAGTCACTAGAATAACTCATTGTACGAAGCATTCTAAATGCTGTAATTCATTTTAAGACAATAATTTTGATGATAGCATGTATCAGTGTGTTAAAGGATGGGCTGGATAAAAGACTTTAGTGGGGTTGTGCTGCTTTGGAGCCAATCAGCATAGGTTCATCAAGGAACATGGATTTAGAGTTGGAAGGAAGCTCAGAAGCCATTTAGCTCAGCCCTACAACTTTGCAGATGAAGAAACTGAGGCTTAGAGAGAATTTGGGACTTCCCCAAGGTCACACATGGTAGTAAATGATAGAGTCAGCCCCAAATTCAGTGTTTTCCTCTATACCACACTGATAGCCAGTGTGACAGAAGTGAGCATATTCAGGTAAGATTAGAAAGAGGCAGATTTGGACAGCGCCCATCCTAACTTGTTCCTGTCTAGCATTCTTCAGTATATTCATATGTTCATTTTGTCACCATGAGAATAAAGTCTTTAGTCCCTTTGCGTCTCTTGGGCTCTACAGTATGCCATCCATCATTCTGTTCCCACAGAAGCTCATGGGAGCTGCTCTTAGCTATCTCAATATAGTTAAACATTTCTCTGAACTAAATAGTTTGGTATTGGAGATGACTTGTGTGAGGATGATGGGGTCCCTTCTTCTCTCTGGGCCTCAGTTTCCTTATCTGTCAAATGTGAAAACTGAACTAAATGGATGCTTAAGGCCCCTTTCTGGCTCTCAGAGTCAGTCTATACTGTTGATGTTTTCTACCTCCTTTTCACGAGAAGTTGTGATGTGTTGGAGTTATACACAGACATAGGACAAAATGTCAAAATAACACAGCAGTGAAGAGTGAAACCATAGCTCGTGTGGCACCCGCGTGGAGTTATTTATGATTCCATTTCTTTTTCAAATGACTGGCTTTCTGAGTAACACGTTAACCTGTGCTTTGGTAACAATCCTATTCAACTGCTACCAACAGCCATAATTTTCCTCGCTGTGTGTCAGCCTCAACCGATCCACCCCCGCCCTCATCAGAATCACTGTCTGAGGGTCAGTAGGTCAATTTCATCAAGATATACACGGCTATGCTTGAAACAGAGGTTCATAAGAACTGCTTTCAGCTCTATATACATCCACATCCCACCTGAAAGGAGAAAGAAAAGTTCCACTTGTCATTCTGAAGGATCTTACATGTATCTTCTCTCTGAAGGAGTTGACGGATTAAACTGCAGGGAAGGGGTGGGCTGGCAACTGAGTGGAACATCTGGAAATGAATGGTATCTACTAATGTCACACTGCTAAGGAACGAGAACTCCATGAGTATTTCTAATTCCCCATAGCTTGTCCCTGGTTTCATGCCATCTACACATCTGCTTCTGCAGAAGTATAATGAACAACATCATCTATCCATTCTAATGACCATTGCATTGGTGTCATAAGCCTTTCTTTAAATCCATGCCATTTGTTAATGTCATACAAACATGTGACCAAGTAGTATGGCCTCAGTTAAAAAAGAAGAATTTTCACTAGCTGACCTCTCAGGTCCCTTCCATCTACAGGTCCCATCTACAACACTCTGATCCTGGGTGACCTCCAGTTTCGATGCTAACTGACGTGACCTTGGATACAGCCCTCCCCTTCTTTGGATCCCAGTTTCCTTCTGGGTCACACAAAGGGCTTGAAATGGGTGACCACTAAGGTTCTGTCTAGATCTATTTTCTTGTTAAAACTCATGGTAAGGAAGAAGAGTTCTATATATAGCTACACAGTTTCATCATGATTACAGTAGTCAAAATTTTCATAGCCCATGGGAGAGAGAAAATGGCATATAGATAGATAGATAGATAGATAGATAGATAGATAGATAGATATAGATGCCAAACCAAACCAGATAACACGGGTAGTAGATGGTATGCCATAGGGAGAATAGCAAAAAAAAGATCAGGAATAAACAGAGGAGCCAAAATTCAAGAAGGGTCAGCTGTAAAATCCATAGCCTCAGAAGTCTATATACAAAGTACAAAATATGGGTAATAGACAAGGTTAACCAAAGAATCAAATTCAGGGGGCAAGTTTGTGTCTCGTCATTGTCACTGAGCCTTACTTAGTGAAGTAGTACTGATGCCTAGAATATGACTCTAGAAGGGGAGAATTTATTCCAAAGAAGTAGAATTGGTGAGAGACAGGCCAGAAGAGACACCCTTGTATAACACTGAGATAACTACACAAGATAAAATCCAGGTACCTAAAGGAGGAGCATATTTGGATAGGACATCAACAGATTTTTTAAAAAAAACATAGAAGCTTTACTTTTGTGGGTGTGCTATAGACCACCCAGACAGAAGAGGAATTGAGAATATATCTCTGACACATTGACCCCAAACTTGGCATAGAGACATGATACAGCATTGAGATAGAGCCTGAATTTTTGCTGGAACTTTCTTTCTTTTCAAAAAAAAGAACAGCCTTCATGATAATTTTGTTCTTTAAGAAGTAGAGGAAGTAACAAGATAAATTGTTGGGTTTTTTTCTAGACATGATTCTGACGAACAAAGAAAATCTGTTTTTTCAAATAGAAATGTTAAGGACCTTGGCACAAGTTACGACTCCATCTTAGAATGTGAGATAGAGAAGAGGAAAATTGGATATAGTCTGATCAGTTATCCTAAGTAACAGAGACAGCAGATTTCAAGAGGTTCAGTGGTAAGGAAGGTTAGAATTCAATGTCCTGAAATTCAGCATGGGAAATTAGCCCAGTAGGGATAAAAAAGCTCTCAGAGATGAAAATCTGAAGACAGAAAAAAATAAATTATTCTGATGGATATATAAAAGCAGAATTATGACTCTACAGAGAGCATGAAACTAAGTCAGGTTCTCGAAGGACAAGATGATGAACCTGGAGGGGTAGAAAAGAGTCAGTCACTTCTTAGCCTCAGTCATGGAAAACCATGAGTATTAGAGCCTGAAGTTCCTAGTCTGAACCTCAGCAGCACTACTTACTACCTGTGTCACCCTGGGTATCACCTAACCATTTTGTGCCTCAGTTTTCTCATCTTTAAAATGGCAACAGTAACTGTTGCACATCTCTCTCAGGGTTGTGAGATTTCTTTGTGATATTGTTTTTAGAGTGCTTCTATGGTTTAAAGCCTCTATTACTATCTTCTTCCTCCTCCTCAATAATAATAAGAAGGAGGAGGAGAAGAAGAAATAGATATGACTGCAGCATGGTACACTGGCAAGGTAACCACCCTGGAAAGAAGAGTTTCTTCATTCCAGTTTAGACTCCATAATTATATACTTGTGTGACCCTAACCAAGTCACTTAAGAGCTTTGGGCCTCAATAGAATGAAGCTGGACTAGATTGCCCATGAGGTCCTTTCCACCTCTCAGTTTCTGATCTTGTGATTCTAAGTTGGAAACCAAAGCATGTGATGGAGAATTAAAGCAAAAGAGAGTCCCACACAAAGCCCTCTAAGGCCACCACCTTTTCTCTGTTTAGCAGGAATGTATCTATTTCCCAGCATCCCTGAGTGTCCCTACAACCTTGTAGAGGCCCCTGGAGCCCTGATTTCTAGGTGCTTCTGAAAGTGTTGAGAGCTATGAATCTTTCTCTTGCCATGCCCCTCTCAACCTCCCACCATGTCCCCAATCTCCTGATACAAAATGTGTTTTGCACCTCAACGTCTGGCCAAAATCCTAGAAAGTGAGAACTAGAACCTGCTTGAGATGGGATGCCATTCGTCCATGTCAGTTTCTCCTTGGCCAGAAGAGAGGGAGAAAAGGGAGAGCAAGCTTTGACAAGAAGAAATACTCTGCCTTGGTCCATTTCAATGATCACCACTGATATAAACCAGCTCATTAGCCCGGGGCCAGGCAGAGATAATGTAGGGACACTCTAGGGAGTACTGATGCCAAGGCTGTGCAAATTGACTAAAGGTTAAGTAAGTCAAACTAAAGACTTCCTGTTTTAGGATGATAACACTCACTAGCATTACTGAAATCCTTTATGCTATTGATTTGTTTTGATTCTTATCTTATTCTTGAACCTTTTCAATCATGGCGAAATACTACCCAGAGCCCCAGCTAAGGAATCCTTGCTCTATCCTGCTACAACTCACTTTTAGCAAGGGAGATAGAACTTGTAACCCAGATGCCAGATTGACTCCAGCAAGGGAGATAGAACTTGTAACCCAGATGCCAGATTGACTCCTTTTCTACAGGCAGAATTCTCTCTCTCTCTCTCTCTCTCTCTCTCTCTCTCAAACTTTCCCATTGATCTTAGCATAAGTAACATCTAATTTATGACTGGTATAACTTTATAAATTGGTGGGAGTTAATTTGCTAAGCATTTATTGAACTCCTGCTATGTTACCGCCACAGTATCTAGGCACAAAAAGCCAGCCAACTCCTTCCTGCCCTTTACAAGCCACCTTACAAGCACTTATTTGACTTCTGCTACAGGCAAACACTGTGCCAAGTGCTGGGGCCACCAAAACCAAAACGAGACCCTACCTGACCTCAAGGAGCTTACATTCTGCTGGGGGAAGACAGTGTGTTCATAGATAAGTCAGTTCAGTATATCTACAGTACAGAATTGCTAAATACTTGAGGGGATCTGGAAGAGCCTCATGTAGGAGATAGCCCTAGTTCTGAGTATCAAAGGGAGCTTGGGATTACAAAAGGAGAAGCTGAAGAGGGACAGCATCAGAGGCCCAGAAAGCAAGAATGATTCGTTATTGCCATATTTAAAGGTCCAATATATGACCAGCTATTCACAGCCACACTTTTTGTGGGCACAAAAGATTGGAAACAAAATAGGAAATAGTAACAGTTGCAATGATAATAATAGCCAACATTTGTATAGCAGCTACTATTTGCCAAGTACTGTGGTAAGTGCTTTACAATTATTACTGCATTTGAAACTCACAACCACCCTGGGAGGTAGGCGCTGTTGTTTTCCCCATTGTATAGATAATAGTAACAGTAATGATAGTAGCTAACTTATAGCACTTACTGTGTGCTAACCGCTTTACAAGTATTATGTCATTGTATCCTCATGACAACCCCCATTTTATAGATAAAGAAACTGAGGCAGCAGTGGTTAAGTGACTTGCCCAGAGTCACACATCTCTGAAGTGTTTGAGGCTGGATTTGAACTCAGGAAGATGAGTCTTCCTGACTTCAGGCCTGTCACTCTATCTATTATGCCACCCAGCTGCCCTCTGGAGTAAGCATCCCACCTCAGACCCTTAGGAGTTGGGTGACCCTGAGTAAATCATTATATCCTTCTTGGCCTTACCTTTCCTCACCTCTTGGGCTCAATTTCTTCTTCTTTCCCTCTTCCACTATCCCTACCAGTCCCCATAGTTGCTCTTTTCTTCCCAATCCCATTGTGTTGGCCTAGCTAGCATCTTTTTGACTGCTTAGAAAATCATTCCTATTAAACCCAAGACATCTAGCAATCATAAACAAATAAAAAATCACCAGGAACAGATCTTTTACCAGAATTTGGGAGGGAGGAGTGCAGAGAGGGCTAGTCTGTTTGAAAACCAAATCCCAAGACAATATTGCAATCCTCATGACCTTGGGTGCAATCATAATTCACATTTTTCTAGTAGTTTGTTTTCCAAAGCAGTTATTTTTTAATTTGAATTGCTGTATTTTGTTTTCAGGTTTCCTCACTTTTCCTTTGCATGCCCTCTTTCTCCCTCATAGCAAAGAATCCAAATTATTTTACTACAATAAGCATTTATTCAGTGCCCCTAGGAGCACACAGTAGGAGTGTTATTATTCCCATTTATATAAATTAAAACTGAGGCCCAGAGAAGTGAATAGTCTTGCCCAGGGAAACACAGCTAATATTTATCAGAGATTGGGTTCAAACCTGGAACTTGCTGCTTGACTAATGATTTGTCCACTATGACATGCTACCTCTTTATGGAGCTAGGGTTAGCCCAGTAAGAGTGGAGTTGCTCCAAGAGGGTCAAGTTGACAATATCCTATTGGGTATCTGGCACATGGTTTATTCTGAGAGTGTGTGGCTCATGTCCTTTGGTTTCCCAGATCTATGAACAGGGCTACTTCCCTTCCTCTCTCAACTAACCCAGTCTCTGAGAGTCCATTGGAGCTTTGGAATCAGTCTATTTATACCAAGGTTGTGGGGCATTAGGGAGCTGGCTTCCTTCTCGTCTGGATCATAGTCTCAAAATTTGACCTCATAAAGCCTAGAATGGTTAATTCTATTCTCTTAACTATCTTTCTATCTCTTTTATTGTCATGGAAAGAGTTTTCATGGAATTCCAGGGGGTGGGCGACAAAATGATGAAATAACCAGCAAAGAGGTGGGAAGTATTGCCTCCAAACTACCTTAGCATGAGACTTGATACCGCCCCCTTCACCACCACCACCCACATTTGTTTGCCATCCAGCTAAGTTATCTTTGCCCTGGTGTGAAAAGGAACACGATCTCATAAATCTGGAGTTGGAAAGAAGCCTAGGTACCATCTGATCATAGACGTTTAGCTTCCAAGATTTAGACCTAGAAGAAAGCTCAGATCATCTAGTCCAGCTCCACTGCATGAGGAAGGCACTAAATGGTCCACAGAAATGAAGGAACCCCATGGTCACCCAGGTAACAAGAGGCAGGCCCACGATTTGAACCAGAACTTGCATGAGACCTGTTGGTGAATGGTAAGCTAGGAAGGAGAAAGTTGGGATGAAGGAAACTTCTCAGAGCTAGAGTCTCTTCTCTGCATAGTTTAGAGATCAAAAACATAGAAAAAAATGAATCTCTCAGTTGTCAAAATGTTCAGATTTTCAACATGTTCTGAGGATCATAGATAAATGTAGATGACTAACAAATGACTCTTGCTTTTAAAATTGCCTTTCTCTTTAAAAAAAAAACAGAACAACCAGGGAGTTATTTCTCCCTTTTTCTTCTCAGTAAGCTCCCATTAGAGTCATTCAAATGACAAATTCCTTTGATTGCACATAACTATCTTGCTTTGGGAAAACGGTGCTTGTCTCTACTCATCTCACTCCCACTGCACAGTTATTCAGGCTCCTCCTGTATACAGACCCTTTTGTACCTTTCTGGGGAGAGGGGTATCCAGCCTAGGTGGGATTCCTCCAGGAAAGAGAAGATGGGGGCCTGAACCAGGGTTATGATTATATGAAGGTCTTAAGTCATAGAGCTTCTGATCTTGTACTTTGATAGACTCATAGGGCCAGAGTTGGAAGGGACCTTGTATGCCATCATGGTCAACCCCCTTATTTTACAGAGTAGGAAACAGAGGCTTAGGAAAGTGAAGAAGTAATTTGCCCAAGGTCACATAGGTGATGAGTGTCAGAGGCAGGATTTGAATGTAGGTCCTCTAATTCCAATAGGAAGATGAGATATGTGTAGTCCATAGTGTATCATACAATGGTACATAGTTTATCATACAATCATATGGTGTTGTCATCACCCACACATTGTACTCCTGGCCAGTAGTTTGTCCTGCCCATGTACTGTCACAATGGTCACATTGAACTTGGTTCTCCTTGTCTGGATTGTAGCTCAATGCCAAAAGTGCTTTTTAAGTTTTTGAGATTCATAAGGTCCTAGAAAACCCAAGGTAATATGGGCAGGATTTTATTAAATTTACTACCTGATTGAACCAAGATAGGGACTTTTGGTGGCAAAGGGAAGGAAGCTGTCCAAGGTGCTTGACTCATAAAAATGAAACAAGGCTTCTGTTTACTGCACAAGGGACCTTGATGCTCCCCTCCAGTCCCAAAGGGTTCTGGCCTTGCTAGGTGGGGGCCTGTGGCCCAATATTGGCTCACTTGGTCTTGTCCAATTTGGGTCCCTCAAATTGGTACAGTTGGGTATGTCTGCTTAAAAAAATGGTGGGTTTCCAATGACCTCTCATCAGTCTATGATGCTGACATGGCACTCTTTGTGCAGAACTCTAGACTTTTAGTATATTCTTATGATTTAGCAGGATCATGGCTTACATTTATACAGGGCTTTAAAGTTTAAGAAATGCTTAAAATCCATAGGACCATAGATGTAGAGCTGGAAAGGATTTTGGAGGCCATGGATGACTAGCTAGGATAAATAACCTATTTAGGATCACTCAATTAATTTTCATCTTAGGCAGGACTCGAACCTAGGACCTTCTGACTCCAGGTCCAGCACCCTATCCAGTATGCCCCTACATCATATAATTTGATTCTCCCAATATTATTGTGAGTTTTAATATGACAGATGTTACCCCATTTTACAGATGACAAACTGAGGCTCAGAAACATTATATGATTTGCTCCTACTCATGTAGCAAGTAAGTGTCAGAGGCAGGATTTGAACCTGGGTCTGTGCCCTTTCCAGTTCTAGTACTATGTCCCTTTCCCACGGCTTCAGCTTTGGACAGTTCTCTTTTTCATTTTCCTGGTTCCCTAATTTATTTCCTATTATTTATTATTAACTTCTTTAAGGTTGGCAGAGAACTTTTAATATCTTTACTCATTTGATTATTGAGATATTAGAATTTCTGGGACATTCTGGTTGTTCGTGGCACAGATAGGATAGAATCCAGTGGGTATGGTTTCTGTCTCTGTGATGAGCATTGCAGTAACCATGAATTTATCTCCTGAGTCTTTGAATTCTGGACTTCCTATAGCTGCAGGAGTTTAATATGTTCGAGGAAAGTCTGTTTCCCATAGAAATTCATTATTTTGTCTCGAATTCTTTTTCAAAAGTTTTCACAGTGCACATTAAAGGAGGAGGGGAACAGAGATTTAGAGCAGGAAAAGGCACCTCTGACATCATTGAAGTCCAACTTTTTTAATTGTACAGAGTAGGAAACTGAGGCCGGGGAAGGAAAGTGGTTTGAAGTCTATTCGCTGCCCTACAGTGCCTTGCAGAGAGTATGTATCAATGTTGTTGTGTGGTGTTGAAACCATGCCATGATATAGAAGAAGAAAATGACCTAGGGGCTAGAAGGTAGGAGTTTGAGCCCGTGCTAAGCCATTTCCTAGCTGTGTGGCGGTGGGCAAGGCACTTAACCTTTTTAAACCTTAGTTTTCCCATCCATAAAATGGAGTTATCCAGATTAATTGTGACAAAAGCATGTTTTTGTATAAACCTTATTGACTTGGCTCATCCACTTGGGCCTTAGTAATAATGACTAGAATTTGTAGTACCAAGGTGCTATAGAAAAGTGAATAGTTGGTCTAGTTCAGAGCCTCTTAAAATTTTTCCACTTGTGTGGGGATTCCTGTGACGCAGACTGTGTTTTTTTGTAATTTCGAGAATGAAATTAGCGAGTTGTCCCAGGGAAAAATTCCTGTCCCTGTGGCCTACCTGGTGATGAGGCTCTTTTGCTCAGGTTAGCTTGGTTGCCCCTTAGATTAGAAAAGTCTAGTTGTGTTCCCAGACCTGTGCTTGAAGCCTTTCTAGTATGGCGGGTAGGATTCCCCTTCGCACCACAAGGAAGCATTCAAGGAGAACTTTGAGGAAAGTTATTCTTATAATGAGTGGGGAATGGTTCTCTTTAGAAAGGGCAAACTACCCCCAACAATTTTGAAAATTTTAAAACTGGGATCTACCCATTTTCCTTCTGGAGCCTAAGACATACTAGCAGGGGGCGCCGTCAGAGAGAGCACAGGAGGACAAAATATCCAGTGACTTTATTTCCTGACTGTCTCCCTCTCCCCAGTTTTGTTCTGTGATTAGACAAGGAAAAAGGCTAAAACATTTATTTAGGGGTAAGTTTGTCTCTGGTCTTCCCTTTGGCAGTGAGCCTAATGATCTTTATGTACTTTCCTATCTATATGAGTGACCTTGGGCAGGTCACTGCACACTTTGGGCTCTCAGGGAGTTGAAGTAGCTGACCTCTGGGGGCCCTTCCATCTCTAGATCTCAGATCCAAAGAATGACCTTGGGAAAGTCACTTCTCCTTTGGTAGGGGTGAGACTGCAGCAGATAATTTTGAAAGGTCCCTTCTACCTCTGAATCTTTGAGCTTCTGGTCATTGGTGCTGAGCCACCATTCACTAGGGCATGATCTTTGAAGGTCATTGTTGAGGTTTTTGTCCCTTAATGAACAGAGATGTTGAATCTTCCATATTCACTTCTGGCTATAGGAATGGGAACTGAATATCCATGAAATAGAACAAAGTGAGTTGGGTCATTAAAGAATATATAGAAAGTTCAGTGAACTAGCATGCTCCAGGAGTGCCAAGTTTCCTTCCATTTCTTTTGTGGGTGCTGCTCGCCTTGCACAACCACTCTGGGGTCCTCTTATTCCATTGTCCATTGTTGGCTTGCTCTAGACTTGACAGAATCTTCCCTTGGCCATGCAGTGTTGGCTAGGATTTTGAGGGTCAGCAGTTAACGTCAGCAATGCTAGAGGTAGCTCTGCTCAAGTAAAAAGAGGGTCCTAGATTCAAAGCTGGAAAGACTCTTAGGGATCAACTAGTCTAAGCCTTTAATTTGGTAGATGAGAAAACTGAGGCCCAAAGAGGTAAAGTGACTTAGAGGCCTAGATATAGAGCTGGAAGGGACCTCAGAGATCACTTTCTTCAATAACTAAGTCCATATAGCATTCCATTCTCTGATCATCATCCCACTTTCCAGATGGGAAAGTAGAGACAGAATGGTTTTCATTATTCCTTTTCTAGTCCTGTAACAAGTCGAATGGTACTATAAGCACTAGAAAAGAAACCAAGCATTCTGCAGTATTTGTCTGGGATGACACAAAAGGCTAGCCAAGGACAATTCCTCAGCAAAGAGTGACCGAGTGCCTCCTGGGGCCATGTAATCCCCCAAGAATGCTCTTTAGGTCCAGGGCTGGTAATTGCTTCTAATCACCACCAGAGGTCCCTGTCTCAGTGGGTCAGAGAACTGACATGCTGGCTCCATGGCCTCTGCTTGCTTTGGCAACACTATTCAGTACTTTCTTTTAATCTGTGAGCCAGGACACAGGTGTCCTTGAAATCCCTTGCAAGCCTTTTCCAAGTGGGTTTTTCCAAAGTGTAAGGGATCCCATAGAGTTAAGGGTAGCAGTGGGCAAGCCCATTTGCAGGCTGGGTGTTCTGCCAGCCCCAGCTTTGGAGTGGTGCTGCATTAAGTATTTTCACTAATGAATTGCTTTTCTCTAAGTGTTGTTCTCTGTGTATCTACTAGAATATTGACAGCTGAGATGTAAGACTATGAAAGTTAATTGCCCAGGCCAGAATTAGGCCTTCCTCATAATGCCTTAAGCTATTCACAGCCAGATTGCAGAGTGGATATCCTAACGGGATGTTGTTTGCATCTGTAAGTTATATCCTTGAGGTGGCCCCTTCCCCTTTGGACTTAGCAAGAATTCAAATGGCAGTGATTGCCAAGTCCTTACCACAATATTGTTCGTTGAACTTAGTGAGAACATTTCAACCTCATCCAATCCCTTATTAATCTTTGCCTTTTCAGAGGCCAGCTGCAGTCAGAATCAATAACTTTGAGCCATGAACTTTGCCTTCATAGGGTGTGGTATTAAAAAACTATTTAGGAAGGGGAACTCACATTAAGATGGCATCAAAAGAATACATGAGTGAAAAGAAAAATAGGTTGGGTATGTGAGTGAAAGGCCTCCCATGTGGCCCATTGGTATCCTTGGTCAAGAGAAAACAAAGGGAGACCCCCTTATGTTAGGTGACCACCCTGTGGCAAAGTTACAGAAGGACATGGGTGAGGTTGTTGGAGAAATTTACTTTTAGAATCAGAGTCCCATATCTAGAGCTAAAATGATGTCACAAACCTTTTTCCCCTACCACATCATTTAACTGATGAGGGAATTAAGACCAGTGGGGGAAAGGGATTTATTTGCCCAGTGTCTTATAGATAGCAAGTGATTGAACCAAGGCTCACACAACATGATGAAATTACAAGGCTGACAAGCTAGCCTAATTGAAGCAGCTGGGTCCCCTGACAGAGAGACAGGGAGGTAACACGTGCCAAGCAAGTCAAACTACCACCTCCATCTTGACCAATATCTCCCCTCAGACTCTGACAGAGACAGCCCAGGTCCCTGAACTCAAAGCCTAGGAGATAGTGATGCTTCCAGGCCAGTACCCTCAGCCACCATCCTGGGAAGCAGGCCCTGGGGAGATACAACCTGGGGGCTATTCCTGTAGGTGCTCTAGCTACACCTATTCTTGCCACCAAAGACCTTGGCTCTGTCAAATGGTTCAGGATCAAAAACCGCCATGGTTTTCTCAGTAGAAATGACATTAAAGAAGAGGCCTTACCATCTGCTTTGCTGTTTCCCACTTGGGCCCATGAGAGCTTTCCATCTGACATGTAGCTGAAACCTTCCCTAGCTTTTGTCTTCCCCATTAGAGTGTGAGCCCCTTGAAGTAGGGAGTGACTTTACTATTTGTATCTCCAGCAGTTAGCACAGTGGCTTTGTACATAGTGAGCGCTTAGATTGATTTAACATTGATTCATGGATCATAGGGGGCGCTAGACTGTATACATATAGAGCAGGCATTTATTAAGTGTACAAAGTGCTGTGGTGGACCCTAGGGAGAGGTGCACAGGATGCCCTCAAAGGAGATTACAGTCTGGTAGAAGGGGTTGATGCAAACACGTTTCACTGACATGGGCACTTCTTAGACCTTTCCTACACCCCTTATCACCCTAATACACCCCATATCCTTTCATCCTATGAGACCTTGCCTCTAGCCACCTAGGAATCCTCCATCTAGAATCCACCCAGTAGGCCTTCTTGCGCTTCCCATACTGCAGGGGGTGCCAGTTTCATAGCAGCTGCTAGGATACATACAGGCATAAAGCACTACTTGTTAGCCATTGCTATCATAGTCCTTACCATGTCTAAACCTTGCATGTAGTATCTTATTTGATCTTCTTGGAAACCCTTTGCAGTAAGTTGGGCGAGAGTTCTCACTTCTGTTTTGCAGATAAAGTAAGTGAGGTTTACGGAATTAAAATGGCTTGTTCCTCTGTGAAGGATAGTCAGATCTTAAACTCAGGTGTTCTCCCTCCAGATACAGTAAGTTTTCCACTGTGTCCCTATGCTGCTCAAGTGTCCAGGCCATCTGCTGTGCCATGTGTGAACTTAAGACATCTGTTGACTGGCTAACAGTCAAAGCTGATATATGTGAGAAGCAGTGTGGAGTGGTGGATGGGCACCTTGGATCCAGGAAGACCTGGGGCCAAGTCTCACCTTTCACATGCACTGCCTGTGTGACCCTACATTGGTCATTTAACTTCTCAGTACTCTAGGCCAGGGGACCCAGCTAGCCCACCTGAAAAACTCTTGAACAGAGCCTAACCGGGAGAAAAATATAATTTGGAAATGTTGAACAAAATAAAGACAAACCCAGTAAAGCCCAGATAATGTTAATTTAGGGTTTCCTAAGTCAATATGTGGCCTGAAGGATACATTTCAGTTTAATCTTGATAGACTGCTCAGAAAAACTCCTGAAGACTATCAGTTACAGAGAACATGCCAACCTGCATTGGTAGAGGAAGTTTCCTCACCTGGGAGTTCCTTATATCACTGAAATCACTCCCTGTCCCTAGGTGCCATGTATGTGGTGCTTTGTATAGTTTATCCCTGAAATAGTTCCTCCAAGTACTATTACAATCCCTGTTTAATAGAAGTCAAAATAGAGGCTTCAGTGGGGTAGGTAACCTCTCAGGGATCAGGCCTTCCTTTCCAACTGCTTGCACATTTCCCATGCTGCCCTTCAGTCTCCTCCTGGAATTGGGTTGCTGTTTTTGGTCCTGTAGTACCTGGCATTGGACTGTAATGAATCTATACCCAGAGCCCCCATCATTTTCTAAATGGGGCCTGAGCAGTTCGAACTGAACATTGGCACAGCAGTTAGCTCAGCACACTGTGGAGAAGCCTCCCTTGTGCCTGCCTCCCAGCCCACCATACTGGCAGGCATTCAGTCCCCATGTTTGAAGTATTCCTCAATGAATCAGACTTGCTCTCTGTGCCTTTGTGGAAGGGCTGATGTTGTTTCCGGCGTGGGCTTCCCAGGGAACTTATTTAGAATTCCGTTGCTTTGCCCTGGTATGCAAAATGTTTTCTCAAATCTGACAAGCCCTCCCACCCACCGGGGAGGATGAGTAGTAGGTAAAAGTGATGGGAAGAATAATTTGCCCAAAGCTACAAGAGATAAACCTGCTTTACAATTTAGAAGCTTCTAATGCCAAGAACTCACCAAACCCTAGAAGGCATTTTCTGTGCATGGAGCATTATGCAAGGTGCTGGGGATATACATAGCTCATATATCACCCAGCACTGGTCCTGATGGAACTTACAGTTCAGTAGGGAGGCAGTGAGGCACAGTGGTAAGAGTACCCAGGACTGGAGTCATAGGACCTGAATTTTAATCCTAGCTCTGCCACTTGCTTTCTGTGTGATCTTGGGGAGATCAGTTAAATTCTCTTGTCCTCAGTTTCCTTATCTGTAAAATGAAGGTGTTTGGACTAGGTAGCCTCTAAGGCCCTTCCAGCCCTGTGATCCTATCCTCGTAAATTCCTTCCTTTCTCTGTGTCTCAGTTTCCTTCTCTGTAAAATGAGATTATATTAGGTGGTCTCTAAGGTCCCCTTGAGTTCTGAGTTTCTGATCCTTCAGATATCTAGGGAGAAGTGACAAATATTTGAATCTTTGGTGGCCACTGTCTCTGCAACCTATTGACATCTCTGCATCCCTGTGACTTTTATTCACTTGTCTTCAGTAAAGCTCCAAAGATAACCCAGTGTGCTGGACTTTCGCTACCTAGAGGAGGGGGCAGTGTACCACATAAGCTATCTGTTTTGGTGGTTTGTAGTTGGACTACATGGCTGCCAGGGTCCCTTCCAACTCTTAAATTCTCTCTAAATCTAAATTTAGTTAAATTCTTAACTTCTGGTAGGCAAGTCATTACTGGCCATGTGATGTTGCCCATTCAAAGTATCCTTCCTTTGCCCTTTGGGCTATTTGTAACTTTATGCTCAATTTAGTTGTTGGCACTCAACAAGCCATCTTTGTCCTACACCCAAGGAGTTGGCAGATGTAGCCCAAATAATTCAAATAACTCTATGCCAAAGTAATCCATCCTAAATGCATAAGACAGCCACAAGTAAGGAGTGGTGGTAATTTGGGAGGTGGGGAGATCATTTCTCACTGGTGAGATTCCAGAAAGTATCCCTGGCCTTCTCATGTGTACTCACACCCAGAGCTCAGGGTCCTTTGTGTGTCCCCCTCCCCGAGCCTAGGCACCCTCTTTGCCCAGCTGATTCCAGGTTCACATATGCAGATTCTGCTCAGGCTTTGCCATCACAATCTCTGATCCCTTCAGGACTGCACAGTTACCCAGGACACAGCATCCCCAAGGACATGGACTCCACCTAAGCTCTCTTATTCTCTCTGACGCTTCCCTTGACACAAACCTCATAGGGTCATAAGGTTTCCTGAGAGCTGGGAGGGACTTTATAGAGGCTTACATAGCCAATGTTTTCATTTTACAGATCAGAAAACTGAGACCCAAAGACATGACTTATGTAAGGTCACACAGCTATTCTAAGTCAGTCTAAGACCAGATTTGGTCTCGGGTCTTTTTTTGGTGTCCAGCCAGTGCATTATTCACTATACCACACTTCCTCTCAGGGACCCCAAAGCTCTGGGGTCCCACCTCACACCTGCCAGCCTAATGGGCAGCATGGTTTGGATGCAGGAAGACCTGCTTTAGAATCACATCTCTGATACTCTGTCACCCTGAAGGAGGTGGGGGAAGGGCAATAGGTTCTACAGGGATTCAGAGTCCCTGAGTCTGGAAGGAATTCAGTAGGTTCAAGCAAACTTGGAGTCGAGATTGTAAAAGTTTACTGTTAACGCTTTGCAGCAGGCAGGGGTTCTTAGGGAACCTGCAAACTTACAGAAGTCACAGGTATAGTTTTAGGGAGTCAAGACAGTAAATCAGGTGTCAATTATGCTAATTAGGTGAGTAAGGGTGGGATTAGGGAGGAGTTAAAGAGTGGTTAGTGCTTAAAGGAATATGCACTTTTAATGTCAACTGCAAAGGTGTATTGCCCATAATTCACTGGGAAATAGACCAAGTCGGGGGCTACCTGGAGGTGTGGTTTTAGGCTTGAAATGTCACTGAGTCAGCCAGCAGTCAGGGCTGATTGAGAAGTGCCTAGTCTGCCACCCATCAGTGTCAAGTTTGACAAGATGGATGTTGGGAACCAAGGCTAAAGGAGACTCAGTATGGGTATAATTGGCTAAGGAGTTAACCTATAGATAGGGTATTGAAGGATTCATGGGCACACCTGGCCACTCTACTAGGGGAGATAACATTTGCCTAAGCTAAAATGTTTACAGATAGTTTAGTGAAGGATTCATAGGTAGCTTATTATTGTTCCAAGCAGAGATAAACAGTTCATGAGTTGTTTCTGGGCAGAGTGCTGGCGATTTTACAGACTGCTTTTACAAATTGATTTCACAAACTGATGTTACAAACTGATATCACAAACTGATATTACAGACTGACGTTACAGACTAATATTACGGACATAGATCCCAAGTACCCCATCAACCCTAGGCAAATCTGGCCCTCAGCTGCTGTAAAAGGAAGGTGCCTTAGAACTCACAGCCTGTCTTCCCACTGGCCCTCTTCCTTTTACCACTGCCTGATGCACTGCTGCCTGGTCTACCCCATCAGAGCTTCAGAGTTCTCCCCATAGACCTAGGTTCTATCTACCACCACACTGGTGAACACCTGCAGTGAGTACAATGGGCTGCTTCCCACATAGGCCTGGGAGCTTGCTGACCTCTCTGAACTGCTTTGTGCCCCTGGCATCCACTGTACCTGGGCAGATTCCTTTTACCAGCTTTATCAAAATAGGCTTAATGGAAGAGGTAAAATTTGGGGCTGGGCCTTAAAGGATGGCTAAGGCTTGGCCAGAGGTAGAAAAAGAGGGTCTCTGAGTCCTAGGAAACAACTTGAGAAGAGACATGGAAACAGGAAAGACCAGAGATCAGCTTTGCTGGACCATAGAGGAAGAGTGGCAGGCCCACAGAACTTGATGAGTAGGTGGCCCTGGATTATGAAGGAGTTAGAATTACAGGCTAATGGACTTGAGTTCTATTAGATGAGTAATTGGGATCCATTGATGAATTTTGAGCAGAACAATGACGTGACCAAATCTGGATGTGGGGAAAATTAATCTGACGGTAGTATGATACATGGATTGATGGAATAGCAGGGAGGAGACTATTAATAGGAATAATAGTGAAGGAGCAGTTGAAGTAGTCTAGATGGAGAATAGTGAAAGCAGATTGTAAAGGTGGCATAAAGTATAAAAAGAAGGGGAATGAATGCAAGTGATATTGTGCTAAGAGGATGCTGGTTGGTGATCTGTCTGCCTGTGGCATGTCCCAGGGTTGAAAGTGGCAAGCAGTCTCAACAATCCCCTGCACCCAAGAATGAGATTAGAATTTGGTTTGTCCCAATGTCAGTCCTGAACATGTTTGGAGGCAGACACATGGAGTTACTACCAGTTAATGAAGCAGAGAAATATAGCTGAAAGGTGCCTATTTTCACCCAAATGCCAATTTGTCTGGATAATGATTTTCTGGGAATCATATTTATTTAATTGATAGTCCCTATTGCTGGTACTGGGCTAAGGTTTTAACCATTAGGAAGACATTTTCCCCAGCTCTCTCTTGAAATTGTGCTACTGAAAAGAGATAGTAGGTAGACACTCTGAACTGTTCTGCGTGGCCTCTTCTCATTTACAGATGAAAAACAAAATCTTGGTTTAATAACATTCTAGCAATCTGTTAAGTAGATACTAACAACAGCAGTAGCTCACATTTCTGTAGTGTTTTGATGTTTGCAAAACTCTTTGTAGATATCATCTCATTTGGTCCTCACAACAACCCTGGGAGGCATGTACTTTTATTATCCCCATTTTCCAGGTGAGGAAACTAAAACAAATGGGTTAAATGACTTGCTCAGGACCACACAACTGGGAGTTCTGAGTCAGGCTTCAAATTAAGATGTGACAAAAGACACAGAGAAAAATATGAAACAAAACACCAACAAAATGTAGCCTTTCTGGGAATTTACTCCCATTTAAAATATAGTTCTTTCCCCTTCCCCTCTATGAATTTCATGTGCTTCCTTTGGATTAAGAGGGAGTGGTTTTTCCCCCTCCTTGCATGATGACAGCCTCCTTTCTCTCTCTTCCTATGCCTTCCACAAGGTTCCAGTGCTCCCTAAGGCAGGGGAGTCACCAAGGTCTCTCTCCAGAGTCTTCCTCCATCGGACACTGCCCCAACATTCTTTCCATCTTTTCCTGTGGCCATGTCCACATGAATGTCTGTGTGAGATGAAGCTGACTACACTCCTTTCCCTCCCTCTCTCCTCCTGTATGCACAAAAGGCTTCACCATCTTATTCATAATTTCCAACTTACCTAAATTTGATACAGCAATCTGAAAGATTATAACTTGCCTCATTACAGTAGGACTACTGGAAAATGGGCTCTGTTCCCTTAGCAACAAATGAACAACAGATGTCAGAATTTGATGATGGATCATCAGCTGAATACAGTAAACCTGTGTAATAGTTTGAGCACTAGAGAGGAAACTGCCTCCCTATAAGATGTCTTCCAGATACATTTGATTTATTTTCATCTTATTCATTATAGAATCACTGAATCTTGAACGTGAAAAGAACCTCAAAGGTCACCCAGTCCACATACCTTACACATACATGAATACTCTCTACAGTATTCTTGACAGGTGATTGTCATCCAGTCTTTCTTTAAACACTTCCAGTGATGGGGAGTTCACTACTTCATATAGTCACCTATTTCATTTCCAAATGACTTTAATAAATGTCTAGCTCTTCCATATGTTGTTGCAAAATCTCCCTCCTGGAACCTCAGAGAAGCATGACATCTGGGGATTGGAAGAGGTCTCATAAATTCCTTAGTTCAACCTTGTCCATTCCCTCTGCAACAGTTACAACTTAGGAGGAGCCAAGATGGCGGCATAGAAGCAGGAAGACTCCCTGCGCTCCCCCCATAACCACCTCAAATACCTATAAAAATGACTCTAAACAAACTCTAGGGCTACAGAACCCACAAAGTGACAGAGAGAAACAACCCCCCCCCCCCCCCCGCTGAAGACAGCCTGACAGACATGCAGGAAGGGTCGATCTCAGCACACTGGAACAGGAAGGCAAAAGGGAATGAGTCAACCTTGCTCTCAATGAATTTGGCTTAGGGAGGGAATGACATAAACACTAAATAGGGTATCTCGCCCTACAGGAGAGTAGGGGGGAAAGGGATGAGATGGGGGATGATGGAGGGGAGGGCAGGTTTGGGGGGAGGGAAGTTGGAAGCACACACTTCCGAAAAGAGACGGTCAAAGTAGAGAAGAGAACAAGTGTGGGGCAGGATAGGATGGAGGGAAATATAGTCAATCTTTTATAATATATCCACTATGGAAATGTTTTGCATAGCTATACATGTACAGCCTATATTGAATTACTTATCTTCCCAGTAAGGGTGGGTAATGAGGGAGGAAGGAAAACAATCTGGAATCCAAACTTTAAATTCAAATGTTTAATATAAATATGTATATATATATATATATATATTTTATATGCAACTGGGAAATAAGATATATAGGCACTGGGGTATAAAGATCCATCTTGCCCTACTGGAAAGTTGGAGGGGGCATGGGGGAGGATATAGGAGAGAGCAGATTGGGGGAGGGGGTATATAGTGGGATCACTGTTTTGGGGTGGTGGGTAGGGGAAAGATGGGGAGAAAATTTGTAACTCAACATCTTGTGGAAATGAATGATGTAAACTAAAAGTAGACATAAAATTTATAAAAAAAAAGAAATTAAAAAAACAAAACAACAAAAAAAAGAATGTTACTGCATCATCCTACAATTGGTCAATTCCAATTACTCAAATTGTTTATATTCAAAAAAATAAAATAAAATAAACAATTGAAACTTGAAGACTTCTCATGAGGTGAAGGAAAGGGTCATTGCCTTCCAATATAGCCCATTCCATTCTTGAATAACTCTAAACCATGCATTCTTAACCCTTTGGGGGCCTTAGAACCCTTGGAAGTCTGGCAAAGTCTTAGATCCCTTCTCAGAATATTGGTGTTAAATGCATTTTTAAAAAATCTATAGCATTACCAAGGAAACCAATTATACTTAAAAGTAGTTGTCAAAATACTTTTTAAAAGTTCACAAACTCCAGTTAACCACACCCAGCTAAATATTATGAATATTCCTCATCAATCAATGAACAGATATCTATTAAGTGCCTTCTATATTCCAAATGCTGTGCTACAAACCAGGAAACAAATATAAAGAATGAAACAGGAGTTTACATTCTTACATATCAAACCTAAAGCTGTTTCTCTCTAACTTCGAGTCCTTACTTAAGAGTTCTACCCTCTGGAGTCAAGTAGAATAAATCTCGTTTTTTCTTCCATGTGATAGTCCTTTGGATATTTAAAGCTGCTATGGTGCTGTCCTTGACCTTCTCACCCCTAGCCAAAGTTTTCTCTTTTCCAATCTAAGCATCCTCAGCTTGATCCTTTCAGGTACTCCTGAATTTCTCATCTAATGGAGTTCCATCTCTCCTACCCTCCTGGCGGGACTCCATTTTGTCGATATCAGGATGAAGTGATGAGCAAGTCAACAAACTGAGGACAGGATACCATCCTTTTGATGTGATCAAAACAGCCCTGAGTCCAATGGGCCTCTTACATCCTATGATGGAAACGCCATAGTTCCAAGAATGCAACCTAAGATTGGGCTGTTAAACGACCATTTGTGTAAGCATTGTATGAGCATAAGGAGATTGGTAACATATAAAATAAAGCTGTTTAACATGCTTGCTGCTACTAATAATTGGTCACACTTGGGGAACTTTAGTACTTGGAGATCACGCAGGCTGACATTTCCTAGTTATCGGCAGGTCATAGAAGCTCAGATTTAGAAGAGACTTGCAGAGGTTTCACTTGCACCCCCAACAAATGATCATACAGTCTCTGCTGGAAAGCTTTTATGTGTAGGAAACTCCGTGCTTTCTGAGGGCATCTATTCCATCTTGTACAATTCTAATTGTTAGAATTTTCCCCCTTACATCAAATTAAAATGTCCACCAGTGTAACTTATGCCCCCTGTTCCTAGCAATGCCTTCTAGGACTTAGACAAGTAAACTTAAATCCTATCCCAAATGATAGTTCTTCAGAATTTTGAAATCTACTGTGGTTTTCCATAACCCACCTCCTCTCCTAGTCTAGTACTATAAGCTAAATGTCTCAAGTTTCTTCAACGAATATTTTTATGTCTTGAAGCCCTTCGTCATCTTCTTTACCCTCGTCTCTATCCTCTCTAGCTTTTCAGTGGCTCTTGACAAATGTAGCACCCAAAAAGAACTCAGTGCTCCAAATGTAACTTGATCAGGACAGAATCCGATAGGATTAACATCCTTCATCTTTATATTACACCTTGATTAATGGAACCTAACGTTATGTTAACGTATTTGAATTGCTATATCAGGATGGTTATTTGCATAGGTCTTACATAGGTCTTCCCTAGATCTTTTTGTAAGTGCTTCTTTCCAGTATAAATTTATTGTTTGAACTCCAATGCTGGACTTTACATTTATCCTAACTAAATTCTATCTTCTAACTTCAGCCTACTGTTTTTGCCTATTAAGATCTTAACTTTGCCATCCCATCTTCATGCCATCTGCAAGTGCGATGAGAATATACTCTGAGCCATGTCATTGATGAAATTGTTGACCTGCATGGGGACAAGGACCTATTCCCTGAGACCTCCTTCTAGGTTGAAATCATTATCACTTGGGTCCAATAATTTGAATTGTTCCAAATCTACATGACTATACTCTCCAGAAATAACCTTTATTTCTTCATCTTGTCCAAAAGAGAATCTTGAAAGATTTTGTCCAGAGTCTTGCTGAAATCCAGGTTATTCACTGCCATATGTCTAGTCCAATAACCCTGTAAAAAAGGAAATACTTTTTCTTGGTAAACGTGTGCTAACTCTTAGTGATCATCTTTCCCCCTTAATAATACACTCTAAAATTTTGTCAGGAGTTGATATCTATTCTACTAGTGTCTAGTTTGTGGGACCTGTCTCTTCTGCATTTTGAAAATGGGGACCACTAAAATTCTTGGGCTTTGCTAAAGGAAGATCCCCTACACTATTTCCTCTAGGTATCAGTGTCTTCTTTTTGAAAAGCAAAGATGTAACGCATCAAACTCTATGGTGGACTTGGCATTAAACCAAGAGTCCTGGGAAGTTGTGCTAATAGTTCAGGAATTAGTTAATGTAGCAGATAATTAAGAGTAAGTATTGAATATCCCCATTTGAAACATGCTGTACAGTTCTGGCCACCAAATGCTAAGGATGTCATAATGTAACTAAAGAAGATCCATAGAAGGATCTTGAAATTGGTCAAAGGCGATAGCTGGGGAGAGGAGAGTAGGCAGGCTACTGTATAACACTAGAAAGAAACCTAGTTTTCTTTGTTTCAAGGACGTCATAATGTAACTAAAGAAGATCCATAGAAGGGTCTTGAAATTGGTCAAAGGCGATAGCTGGGGAGAGGAGAGTAGGCAGGCTACTGTATAACACTAGAAAGAAACCTAGTTTTCTTTGTTTCGATAAACTGAAAGGGAATGTGATCATTTTCTATGAATTCATACAGGATGTAACTAGTCAACAACTCTGAAATTTTGGAATGCTGGACAGGGTGGGTGGGGGGTCATGACATTCCTTAAAGCTTAATAAAAGTAACTTAGAAAAAAAAAAGGAGCTAGGGAGCAACCAAAAGGTTTCAGTAAACTAATAGTAAACTACTCTACAGAGGTGTCTGAGGAACATAAATGCTGCTCAGTTGGACTGCTTGTAGCCAGTTCTTCCCTCCCCTGTAGGTTCCTTAGTGCCCTTGGCAGAGGCAGAGTTTTGATCTGACCTAGTGTGGCCTTATGTAGATTCTTCTGGTTTACTGAACTGAGGGTCGCTCTTTAAATCCCAACCCCAAACAATACAAGCGCATGTCCCCAGGTGAGCAATTTCTGGAAAGAGCAGTTGATTGAGAATCAGAAGACCTCGGTTCAAATCTTGCCATTAACACTTAGGTGATTTACCTAACCATGCTAGGACTCTGTTTTTTTCAACTTCAAGATAGAAATAGAACTATGTATACTCCCCAGCCCACAGGGTCTTCATATGAAAAAGAAGTACTTTCCTGTCCTTAAAGCATTTGTCATGTTGTTGTAGCTATCATTGTTCATTGTGTTGTTGGTGTTTGTTTGTTTCATTTTGTCAAAGTCATATTTAAGAAATGAGTTGTAATTACTGGCCAGTCTGTGTACTCCTCTGGTAGATTCATGATGACAAGAGAAATAGAGCAGGGACCCCAGTATGTTGGGTGGACCCCCTGGGGTGAACTTATGGGCAGACAGGGGCAAGAGCCACATGTGATGGGCTTTGGTCTGCATCTTTGGAGGGCAACCCCAAATCCATGAGGTCTCAGAGTCAGTGGCATAATTTGTCAATCAACAACTGGAGAGGTTTTCTCTTAGACAACGTCCAAGGTCAATGCTCCTTCTAAAATCCAGGGCAGCCCATTCATTTGGGCCTCCCAAGTCAATGTTAGTATTCCTGTTCCAGCTTGCTAACTGTCCATCAGTTGGCATAAGTGGCTATTCTTTGCCAAAAAAGAAAATAATAATCTCTAGCCAGGTGTCCTAGGAGCATGGCCAACTTCCTTCCTTGGAAGCCAGAGCTCTAGCAGGCACCCAGTAGTAAGTTAGGTGCTGAGCCAGTTGAAGTACATTTAATGAGATTGCTGGAGGAGGTGTATTTAACAGCGTAATGTCAAACAATAGACACTGGGGTGCTTTGACTCATTGAAATGGTTTGTTGGGCAGCTCTTCAAAATCAGCTTCTTTCTCTTGGGCTGAAGACCAGTAACTGTTCTGCCATTCTGTTGACTTACATGTAAAGTCACTTTGAAAAATACTTTGGCCTTGTGTCTGCACCAAAGCTCCTCAGGAGGGTCTTCTGTTTGAGGGCCCAGAGCCATGGCATATACAACGCACTACTCAAGCTTCTCACAGAGCTGGGGAAGAATGATGTTCACCTCCTTGGGAGTAACTTGGAGTGGTGGGTTTCCTCTGCCTTTTACTTCAAGGCAAATGAGAGAAGCTAATTTTCATTCAATTAGAGTCCTAGTGATCTTATAGGCCTCCATGCGCTCATTTCTAAAGTATGACAAGTGCCAGCACCCAGTTGGACTAAGATTAAATATGAACCGTGTCCTGTTCCAGAGCCGCAGGGGTGACAGTCACTTAAGCCCCAGGAAAAGGAGGCCATGGAGCTCAGGGTACAGCTTGGAAACAGTAGGTGGCTTATGGCCCAGTGTGTGAAAGGGAGCTTAGCTACTGGGAGATTTAATAGTGAGGGCACTCATGCCTCAGTGTCTCACGTTCACAGAGAAATAAAAGACAAGGTATCAGGTTTATTTGCACATCGTCCTATTTTCTTGAACAATCAAATACCAACGTGAGCCTTTATTTCTTTCGGTTGGGTGCCTCCCAAAGCCCCACTCCTGGCTCTTGAACTGATCGTTGTATAATAAATTGAATAGCAGAAATCCAGCCCTCACGCTCGACTCTTGTCCCTAGATATGGGTTCATCATATCATCTGTGCTTCTTTAGCAGAAAGAATAATTGAAATCCTTGCTTTACAGCTGGGGTCTTGGAAGAGGATTTAAATTCTGCAGCATCCACTGGTGTAAAATCTCAGGTTAAGGTCTATGAATTTACAAGCAGGATAATAGTACGAATAAGAGTGCTAATTAACAGTTACCAGGACACTAAATCCAAAACCAAATGTTGACTTAAGGGTCTTCGCTGCCAGTTATCTTTACTGCTAGGAGAGACAGATCTAATATATTCTCCTTTGTGAGTGCGTGTGAGAGTAATGGCTTACATGAGGACTGGGGTGAATGGGGCTTCTGTTAATGGAATTAGTCAAACTAAGGTGTGTGTGCGTGTGTGAGTGCATGTGTGTGTGTTTGTGCGCGCGCGTGCGTGCACACACACACACACACACACACACACACACCAGCCAGTCTTTAAACCCCAAATGCAGAGATTTGATGACCTCAAACCTTTCTATCAGAATGGGTTGATTTTCTGGCTTTGGGAATCCCAAGGTCACACATCTAGATCCAGAAGGGACCTTCGAAGCCATCTCATCTAATGCCCAAAGCCTTGCGGTGATATCTCCAGGGTCATGTAGATAGCAAGTGTTAGAGCTGAGATTTGAATCAGGATCCTGGGAGTCCGGGTTCTGCTTCTTAGAATTCCATTTCTTCCAGGCTCATCTCAAGTATCATCTATTACATGAAGCTTTTCCTCGTGCCCAACTGTTAGTGCACGGCTTTTCTAGAAATGACACTATAATTTCTCACTTATTTCACTGTGTACCAGTTGTATCCATTCCCAACCACCAGTAGAATATAAGCTTTTAGAGGGCAGGGACAGTTTTATTTTTGTCTTTGCATGCCCCACCCTTTGTGCACTGCTCCTACTTAGCAGGCATGTAATCAGGACTTAGCAAATGAATAGTAAGTACTTAGTGTCCTTGGTCACACTGAACTGATCATTAAATGACTAGCAGGTATTGTATGATTACACTAGTCCATTCTCCCTCCTAGGTCCCTAGTGGTCCCCATGGCAAGTCTACTTTTGAGTTAGAAACCAGGAAGAACTTAGAAATCAGTGATTCCTACGAGTTTAATTTGACGCCTCTTCTTTTAATATCCCTAGTCACTTCCTGAACAAAAACACATCCCTGCTGCAATTGATCACTGTGCTTTGCACTCAGTCCACAGTCCAGTCTTGTGGCTTCTTACTGATAACCATGTTTTCCCTTTCAGGATTTTAAGCCAAGATGGGAGATGTGCCTCCTGTATTGAGGCATGTCTATAACTGCTTGGCCCCATGTGCTGGAAGTTCCTGGCATATATTGCCAAGGGGATACAAAGGGTCTTTGCTGCCAGTTATCTTTACTGCTAAGAGAGACAGATCTAATATATTCTCCTTTGTGGGTGCGTGTGAGAGTAATGGCTTACATGAGGACTGGGGTTAGAGTCAAGGGACTTGGCTTTGAATCCTCAGCCAGCCATTTATTACCGCTGTGGCCTTAGCCAAGTCTCTCCATCTCTGTGGGCCTCAGTTTTGTCATCAATAAAATGAAGGATCTGGATTCAGTAATGTCTAAGGAAACATCTCTTTTGTTGGGCAGTAAGGCTGGAATATGGGCATTGGGTATGGCAAGCCCCTGAGTCAGGAAGACCTCAGTTCAGATGTGTCCTCAGATACTTATTAGCTGTATGACCCTAGACAAATCTCTCCAACTCCTCCAAGGGTTGTCCCAAGGATCAAATGAGATATTTGCAAAGTGCTTAACACAGTACATAGTAAAATTCCCAGTACACAGTAGGCACTTAATAAATGTTTGTTTTCTTCCTTTCTTCTAAGGTTCCCCTCTAACTCAGTGGTACTTGGAGTCTTTGAGTCTCCCCATTGCCTCCATTTGCCAGCGTCAGGGATATTATTCTTTTTGTGTCATGGGCATGTGCCTGACCCCGATTCCTATTTAGAGTATTTGTATTTTCTTTGTGTAACTCTTTGCTATTAGTGATAGTGGTGATAGGATTAAATAAGACTTGTGATTTCATTGACAGAGGGAACCTTAGGATGAGGAAATTCCCTCTACCTTCTCTGCAAATTCTAGTCTTAGAGAATTGTCTGTGGGTGCTGAGAAGTTAAGTGACTTATCCAGGGTCACATAGCTAGTATGTGTTAGAGGCAGGGCTTGAATCCAGGTCTTCCTGATTCAAAGGCTGGCTTTCTGTCCTCTCTTAGGCATAGTAAATTGATGCTAATAAGATTTATAAAGCACTTTAAATATACTGCATCATTTTGTTTATGGTAAAAGTGAGCTAGCAGTAGTAAAAGCAAGGGGAGAAAAACCCTCAGACTTTACCTTTAGCATTTACTCTCCATACCAGACTGAAGAAGGGAAGTATATTTGTACTCATTAATTCAGTCAGTAAATATTCATCAAACACCTGCTATATGGAACTTCCAGAATCCCAAAGTCAGGAAGGGTGAAGGAAAGCCAAGGCCCAATGCCAGGTGAGGAATCACAAACCTTCCCTAGAAAATACTCATTGAGACTGCAGTAAACATGGCAGTCAATAAGAGAAGTAGAAGGCCTCTTGTCAATAACAGTGACTGGAAGCATTTTAAGGCCTACTGTGTGCTAGAAGCTGGGGATACACAGAGAAAATGAAAAACAGTCTTTAGCTTCAAGGAAGGGTCACACATTTAGATTTGAAAGGTCAGCAAGTACAACCCCCTCATCTTACAGAGGAGGAAACTGAGGACAGGGGAAGTGAAAGGACTTGCCTAAGGTTACACACAGGATCCTGGCTCTGGAGCTGGAAGAGGGTCTCAGGGGCCATCTGGCTCAATCCACTCATTTTATAGAGAAGAAACTGGAGCCCGACTGGGTGTAAGTGACTTGTTCACAGTCACACAGGTAGTAAGTGGCAGTTCTGGTATTGAACAAAGGTCCTTCCAACCAGATCTGGCATGCTTTCCACTCTACTACATTTTGTTCAGTCATGGCCAACTCTTTGTGGACCCTCTGTCTTGGACCATAGCATACCAATACTGTCCCTGGGGTTTTCTTGGGAAAAAGGAATGGTTTTCCATTTCCTTCTTCAGTGGAGTAAGGCAAGCAGAGGTCAAGTGACTTGCCCCGGGTCACATAGACAATAAGTGAGGCCAGGTTCAAGTTCAGGTCTTCCTGACTCCAGGCCTAGCACTCTATCCACTGAACCACCTAGCTGTCTCCTATGTAATTGGGTATGTGATTGTACCATACTACCTCTTATCCAATGATAACAGCAAATCCAGACCTAGAACCTCCTGGCTCCCCGTCTGGTGATTTTGCAATGATGCCAGACTGGCTCTTCTTGGAAGTATAAGTCTTATCACTAAACCCCCATTTCATCAGGAAAATACTTGTCAGAACCCTGGGATTTTGCAGGACAGTTTGGAGGACAGGTGTATAGGGATTGTTCTTTGTTGTAGACAAAGATTGTTATAGATTGTTCTTTCTATAGGCCTCTCAACTGTAGCTGTTGTTAAGGAAACAGAATAATTGAGAGCAACTCTTCAGGGTTATTGAGAGGTGTTAAAGTTGATGATGTACAGTGAAAGTTGTGATTGTGGGGGCAGCTAGCTGGTGCAGTGAATAAAGCACCGGCCCTGGAGTCAGGAGGACCTGAGTTCAAATCCGGCCTCAGACACTTAACACAAAAATCTAGCCGTGTGACCCTGGGCAAGGCACTTAACCCCAAATTCCCTCAAAAAAAGCAAACAAAAAAAAAGTTGTGATTGTGGAGACCAGCCTTAAAGTGATGCTGTGGCAATTACAGGAAGGTGGCCATTGCTTGCCTTGCTCCTACACTGCCATCTCAGTGAAGGTTATTTCTGGATTGGATTTCTTGACCTGGTTGTTCTAGTTGTCTCTACACACACACACACACACACACACACACACACACACACACACACACACACACACACACAAACACATACGCATATAACACTTCAGGAATAAGCAATGATGGATGGGAGGCCATGAGCGAGATCTGATTCGCTGTAGTACTGCTTGTATGAATCTGGCCAGCCAAGTACCTTTTTGGTTCCTAAGACCAAAGAAAGGTGCATAGATGGAAGCAGGCACCCTCAACCTGCATAGATGGCTATTGGAGAAAGTAAAAATGCAGTGTGCCCCGACTAGCCAGGGAGGCAGGAGAGTGGAGACCATGGCTGCAACTCCAGGCCCCCAAAAGCTGGGGTATGTGCAGTAATGCCTGGTTGGCCTAGAGGAGTGCATTTCATTGGAAGGTCTAAGCCTGCTCCTATAAAATGAGTCTTGATTATAACTAGAAAAGAGAGATAGAAACAGACAGATGGGGGAGAAAGACAGGAGAAGGGAAAGGGACAAAGACAGAGGAGAGATGGAAGAATAAGGAGAGAGATCACTTATTCTTTGGTTACTTTGCCATTATTTTCCATTAGCAAATAGCCAAATCATGTATTGTGGAGATACTATTTAATTAGAATAAATGAAATGGTCTTATTATGAGATATAATACATGTATTGATTTGGACTTTGTTCTTTTATAAGCTAAGCGATAAATGATTGGACCTCAGAGCATTTTTTATCCAAAGAAAGATAGCCAAGTGGTGGCTAGGTGGCGCAGTGAGTAGAGTGCCAGCCCTGAAGTCAGAAGGACCTGAGTTCGGATCCGGCCTCAGACACTTAACGCACACAAACAAAAACCTAGCTGTGTAACTTCGGGCAAGTTACTCAATCCCAATAGCCCTCCAAAAAGCAAAAAAAAAAAAAAAAAAAAAAAAAGAAAGATGGCCAAAATGATAAAAGCAGGTCTTGGAGCACAGTACTGAAGGGCAGACCCATCTTTGAAAGCCATAAGAAAGAAGTATTTGAATCTGGGTTTGCACTCACCTAAACCTTAATCTGATGTACCCTGGAACACTTAGTCAGAGGGCTGTCTGCCATGTTGAAGAGGCATTGAACATTGCAGGTAGCTTCAAGGGTAGAATTATGGGGACGGTTAGGAGGGACAAATTTTATTTCATTATAAGGAAGGTGAAGAAAGTTAGAGCTGTCCACCACTGGAACTGTTGGGTAGGTCCCTTAGGAGGTACTGAGTTGTCCATTGCTGGAGGTCTTTGACTACAAGCTGGTTGAACACTTAGCAGAGATTTTCATCCATCATCCTTCAAGAGGATGGACAAGATGACCTCCAACGTCCTTCCCAAAGCATGATTTAAGGATTTCTCCCAATCCATTAAGCAAGTTAGAATAAGAATTCACTTGGAAGGCTAGTAGTCCAAGTTGAACATCTTGATTTAGGTTTTAGTTGACTAATATATACATCCAAGCCAAGGTGCTATTCATTGTTCCTACAGGCATACTGTGTCTGGAACAAAAAAGGTATGGAGAAAGATGGGCATGGACTTTTTCATTTGGTAATGGTTGAGTGATGCTTGAATTAGTAAAGCTGTGGGATAAGAGCTGCTATATATATGGGGGCCTGGAAGGCAGGAAGCCTGGAGGGGGAAGGCTGGCTGGATTCTCAGTGAGATCTTTGGTAAATCACTTCACCTGCTCCCCACAGGTAGAGTAGGGAAATAACATTAAAGAAGATATATCACCATCTGCTTTACTAGTGGTCCCTAGGGACCAGGCAGATTTTCTATGTGTATTATTTCCCACTATTACAATGGGAGCTCCTTGAGAGCTGGGCCTGGCTTCACTTTTCTATTAGTATCCCCAGTGCACCATGTTTTTACATAGTAAGCTCTTCATAAGTGCCTTTTTCCATTCATTCTTTCATTCATTTTCAGCCTCAGTTTCCTCTTTTATAAAATGAAGGCGTTACATTAGATGATCTCTGCAATCCCTTTCAGTTCTAGAGATACATATATGTATGTCCTTGGGCAAGTCACCTTACTTCCCTAGTCTTCAGTTTCCTCCTTTTTAAAATGAGCAGATTGGACTAGATGGTTTCTGTGATCAATTATAGCGCTGGATCTCAGATCCCGTAACCCCATGACTCAACGGTGCCATTGGGAAATGGAGGCACTGTCTAGAAGGCACCATACAAAGAGGCTGGCATCCTAGGCAGGATCTATAGCATCCTTTGCTGAGGAACTATTTGCTTGGCAGGTGGCAGGGAAGGTCTGCTTTCAGGCTCCCGATGGCAACAGGATCTCCATAAGCATCATCTATGCTTGGGGAGCAGGGCCATTAACTCTTCTGTAAAGGTTAACTTGCAGAAGCCCCCCACTCCACCCCTCTGAAGGGTGAAAGACAGCTGAGTAGTCTAAGGGAAGAATCTTGAGCCAATGCTGCCCCCTCCAGGCATGGAGCTGTTCATTGGCAGGCACACAGTAGCATACTAGCCAGCAGCTGCCCCCCACCCCACATGTAGTGATGGCCTAAAAAGGTTAGAGACTTAATAAGCATCTCATGTCAACACTTTATTGTACAGAGGAGGGAAGCAGAAGCTGGAGGCAGAGGGGAAGGCTTACCTGAGAGCCCACGGATAAGATCCAGCCAAGTCAAGATTCTGCCCCAAACCCTCTGATTCCCAATGCAGCCCTCTCCCCTGTGCTCCATGCTAAGCTTCCACCTAACTGCATCATGAACCAGTCACTCTATTCTTTGACTAGGTACATCAAAATCCACCTATACCAAGTGACTGTGAAAAGTAGGGTTAACCAGTGGTCTGATGCTGTCTCAGGAAAGTGGGGACTTGTTTTGAAATTTCAGATACATTTCATGTTTTATCTTGGGGGGAAAAAACATCATCATCAATAAAAATGAGTTATGGAAGGTGCTGATCCAAACATAGATGCCTCCGATTTTTCCTGACAGTGAGTAATCGCCTGGGGGAAGAAGTGTCTAGGAGAGACGTCGGCCAAGGCTTCATTTTAAGCTGAAATCCATGGTCTGAGCTATTCTCTCGAGAATGCGGAGCTCTGGCTCCTCTGAGCTCAGTAGGCTTAACTCTTCAGCTGGCTGATGAAACACTGAAGAGGCTTCTGGGATGGGAGGATGGGCCCCGCCCTCCTGGTCAGGGGAGCCCCTCCAAGGGGCAAGCAGAAGAGAGGGACCCTTTCCTGTTAGGAACTCTCTGGCTCTGCAGTTTGTAGGTCAGAGGCCAGGGCGCAACAAAATCCAGGCCTTCTGATAAATAGGCTGATGTTTGGTACCCAGAATTGATTGGCCTGTCCACATAGTCTGTGAGTACACCTGGGGAATAGGAGGAGGCAAATCCATCAATAAATCAGTAAATAGGGATTAAATACTCACTATGTGCCAGGTTTTGTGTCATATGCTTGGAATATAAAGAAAAGACCAAAGCAAAATATCAGGAGGAGACAACATGCACATAAATAACTTTCTCTATGAACAGGGGAAAGGGGAGCACCTCCGGAAGCAGGAAGACCTTAATTCAAATCCTGCCTCTTTGTGACAGAGATCAGGTTGTTTGATCTGGCAGCCTTCTAGGTAATTCTCTACAGAAATTAGTTGCATAAAAAATGACATTATGCATCGGTAGAGCTGGCAGCTAGGTGGCACAGTGAGTAGAGCGGGGAGTATGGAAGATCCAAGTTCAAATTCTGCTTCTACATCACTTAATGTTTCTCAGTCTCAACTTCCTCATCTGTAAAATGGGAACAATAGCGGTGATGATGATGGTGGTGATGGTGATGGCAATGGTAATGGTGATGTTACCTACCTTGCAGGGCTTCTGTGAGTACCCAAAGAGAGACTATTCATAAAGCACTTTGTAAACCTCAAAGTTCCATGTAAATGTCAGCTCCTTCTGCCAATGAAATCAGTGAGTTACTCCCTGTCTGTAGAGGGTATATTCAGTGTAGATAGAGGGTAGCATTTGAGGGGAAGCAATAGCCACCAGGTGATTAGAAAAAGCCTCTTTGCAGAAAGCAGTGTTGGAAGGCAGGAATTCTAGGAAACATAAGTTATAAGAGTGAGTGGTCCTGGCACGTGGGGCAGCCAATGCAAAAGCACGGGGATGAGAGATGGGCTGTCATATATCACATGGGCTGGCATGGCTAGGGCCAGTTTGCCCAGACAGAGAGTGTTTGAGAGTAGGTAGAAAGAGCAATATGGAGGAAGCCTTGGAAGGGTCAGTGGAGGCAGGATGTAAAGAGTGTTCAACACCAAACAGACCAGTTGCTGTTGGAGGAGACGAAGAGGACCCCTAGGTTACAAACTGGGTACCCTCGCCAGTAATAGGGAAGTTTGGAAGAGCTGAGGAAAGCCAAGTTCTGTTTTAGGGATGTTAAGTTTCTAGTGCCTTATGAGACATCCTGTTTTAAAATGTGCTCTGTGTAGTTGGGATGCATACTTCAGGTCTGGAGACCTGGGTTCAGATCTCACCTCTGACCTTTATAAGCTGGGTAACCTGGACAAGAGAGATTCATTCTGCTTGGGGCTTCAAAGACAGAACTGCTAAAAGTTGGGAGTAAAAGCTGCCAAAAGGCAAATGGGGCCTGAGGGCAGGAAAACCTTGCTAATGGCCAGAGCTATACCAAAGTGGAATGAGGTGCCTTGAGAAGTCACAGGTTGCCCCTTGCTAGAGAACTTCAAATGGTGGCTGAGCATTTGTCATGTTGTGGGGAGGGGGGTTCTTATTGAAGTGTGGATGGAATTAGATGGTCTTTTGAAGTCCCTTCCAGCCTGGAGATTCTGAGGGAATGTCTTCTTCTATATGCAATTGGAATGATCCTATTTCAGCTGAATTGCTAATTCACAGATTTCTATTCATGGAAGTATGCCTTGTAAAACTTAATGTGCTATAGAAATGTGTAATAGTGTTTTAACTCTAGTCTTCAAGGCTAATCAGGTAATACTGGTTTCTTAGCACATGGCAGTAAGTTAAGACTTCATATCATCTGTATGAATATAACTCACATGTGATTTACATACATTATTTCCTCATAAGTGCAAATATGATGATCCCCACTTTACAAATGACAGACATGAGACTCAAAACTAGAAAGGTGAGTGGTATAGTGGAAAGAGGCAGCTAGGCAGCACTACACTGAATAAAGTACAAGAAGACCTGAGTTCAAATCTAACCTCATACACTGCCTATGTGACACTGTATGACCCTGGGCAAGTCATTTTACCCTGTTTGCCTCAATTTCCTCATCTGTAAAATGAGCTGAAGAAGGAAATGGCAAACCGCTCCAGGATATTTGCTAGGAAAACCCTCAAAATCACAAAGAGTTGGACACAACTGAAAAAAGACTAAAAAATAGAGGAAAGAGAATTGGCTTTGGTGTCAGAAGATCTGGGTTCACATTTTAGTCCTGCTACTTATTGTCTTTGTCACTCTAGGCAAGGTTTCACCTATTTGGTCCTCAGTTTCCCCCTCTGTGAAGTAAGGAGGTTGGCCCTCCCAACTCTAGAACACTGAGCTTTTGAAGTTATGAAACTAGGGAGTGGTGGGCTAGGGGCTCTCAAACCTAGGTCTTCAGATCCCACATCCAGGGAAATGTGCAGTTTTTCAGTAAAGTTTGATTGCCCTGGTATGTAAGAGGGAACTAAGCTACTGGTAATTTAATGGGCCTTCCCAGTGCAGTGATACTGAGCTTCTGTGAATCTCTGTATCTGTGCAATGGAAAAAGAATGACTCTATTTGTGAATGAACAAATGTGGCCAAATGAACAGCAGCGCTCATCTAAGCAGAGGCCCATTTGGTAGGAAAGAAGGGGGACTGAGCGTGAGCATGTCCTTTTCCCTGTCTGGGCCTCAGTTTCCTCTTCTGGCAAACAAGAGCATTGGACTAGATGACCTTTAAGGCCCCAAGCAGCTTTCACTCTAGGACTCCGCAACTCTATTAGAAACACTTTCAAATGAAGGGCTAGTTTTCCCTGATTTGCATAAGTGCCTTGTAATGTTCCAGTCCATTTGTAGTCTTTCATTTAGGAAATGTGTTTCCCCCTCCCTTTTCCTCCTTCCTCTTTCATTAGAAGTGCGTCCCCCTGATTGAAACCCCAGGGCTGTGCTAAATGCAGCTCCCTCATTGCCTGGGTTAATGGGCCTTTGCCTGCTCAGGGTGCTGTGGCTTATCCTCTAGGTGGTGATGTGTGTCTGCCTCCTGACTCTCAGTGGACTGATGAGCCACTCAGAGTAACGGAAGGGCTTTTTGTTGTTGTGTTTTTTAATTAAGTGAAAAGTGGTTATTTTCCCCCTTTTTAGGGAAGGGGGAGCATCCCAAAGTGTTTCCTGTTTCCCTATACTTAAAGTAAAAGGAGTCAGGAGCATTGTGAATGGTTTGAGACACAGCCAATCAGTAATCAAAGCTTTTATAGCTATAGTACCTCAAGATGTGCAAAAGACTTTATTTAGAACACCTTATTTGAGCCTCACAACAGTCCTGTAAGGTAGGCGCTGTAGTGACTTCCATTTTATAGATAAGGAAACTGAGGCTCAGAGAGGTTAGGTGACTTACTCATGGTCAGACAGCTAGCTTTGGAAGTAGGTGCTGTGCTTACCCCTGTTGTACAGATAGAGAAACTAAGGCTAGGAGAGGCAGTGTGTCTTATCCATGGTCACACAGCTTACTGGCCTGAGATGGGGCTCAAACCTGGGTCTTACTGACTCCCTTGCCTATCAACAGAACAGAGAAAGAATATGGAACTTGCTTGAATTTTATCAATGTTTATATAAAGTCCCTACTGCTTGTTCTTTCCCCACCCTTAAACCCAAACAGTGTGATGGGTAACAGCGTGAGGTACCCGATACCACAAGGTTAGCTGACTGTAGACCCCTGCTGTTAATGGGGGGAATATGTGCTGGTGATGGGTCCTGACAATTCACTTCAGACAGAAAGCACAATGTTTTGCAAAAGGAGTTGGAATTGGAGCTGTAAGCTTTTCTCTGTGTTACCCCAGTGGCCAGAGCACTGGGCTTAGAGTCAAGGAAGACCTGAGTTCAAATTTGGACTTGGATACTTAGAGCTCTGTGACCCTTGGAAAGTCCCTTAAGCTCCCTCAGCTTAAGAGTCTTCATCTGTAAAATGGGTACAGTGATAACACCCATCTCCGAGGGCTCTTTTCACACCTTAAAGCACCATCTGCATGCTGTTTATCAGCATCATTGTTACCTGTGTAATGGAGAAGCATCTGGACAGCTGCTAGATCTAAGCCCTGCTTCTGCCCTATACTGGCTGGATGGCCCCAGCCTAGTAACTTATCAGTGCTTCAGAAAGCCCTCTGGCTAAAAGGTGCCAACCTTCACTGGTAGAGAGAATTTCCTTATTAGGGAGTTCCCTAGATCAGTGGAATCACAGATCCAGCTTTGTGGCCATGGCCTTTTAGCTCCAGTTTAGAGGATCTTAGCTCTACAGCCAGAAGGGACCTTAGAGGCCAATCAATAAGTAAACTGAGGCCCAGGGAAAGGAAGTGATATGCCCAAGGTTACAAAGTTGCTGAGTGCCAGAGCTGAGACTTGAATCCAATCCTCCAGCTTCAGTAAACCATGGACACTGGAAGGAAAGGATGCTGGTAAAGTCAGCTCTTTCCAGATGGGTCATTTCCAGGAAATTTGGAGGTTGAGGTCAATGTAAGTTTCCATAGAAGTGTCCTTGTTTTCGTGAACAGGTGCTTTGACCATGTATTGTAGATGGCACTGTGAGCACACCTGACTGGGGAGGGGGGATGGCCAGGCCAAAGCATGTCAAGCATGATTGCTTGAAGTAGGTCCTGAACTGATTTCAGAGGGATTCATATTCCGCCAAAATGGAGACTTAGAAAAAACTGAATTGGGCTTTAGGCTGGGTCCTAAGGGCTGTTTGGTGGGTGTGGGAAACCCATTTCTTTCCTAAAACAGAAGGCCTCTGTGATTTCCCAGATCTGTCCAGAGGAGCTGTCACATAAGGGGAGCCATTCTGAGAATCAGAATCATTGACTTTGAGCCAAAGGATGGGAATCCTAGGTTGGTTCCTGGTGTGTGTGTGTGTGTGTGTGTGTGTGTGCGCGCGCGCGCACGCGCGTGTGCATGTGTGTATATGTGCGTGCATGTGTGTTTATGACTGTGTCACCCCCAAATCTCATTTTCTCCCAGAGCCTCTTTTAGGGATAGCCTTTTAGGTCTCTTCTGCCTCTAAATCCAGGATCCTGTCATTAATATTGGATCAAAATGTGCTCTATGTCCACCAGGGGGCATTGCAATCCCAAAGTGAATATGTTTTTCCTCTAACATCCTTTTATGAATCCACTGTGGACAGGGGTTTAGAAATGTAAATACCTGTTCTGTTTTCCCACAGCCAGTCCATCTTCACAGGAAGGTAATAATACTCCTAGCAGGTTTGAAAGCCAGATATGGGCAACCTGGCCTGCTTGGAGATAACATAGCCCATCTGTATGCTACAAATGCTATCAGGTCTGAAATGGGCCATTTTGAATTCACTCGTGGTCATATTTCTAATAGCGCCAGTCCCATTTGCCAGTCAATAAGCAGTCTAGGATCAGGTCGGGGGGATAATTTGATCTATTACTTTTTATCCTGAGTTAAGGTACAACACTAGTTTGAGGGTCAGAGGCCCTGAATTTTAATCCTGGAAGGGTTAATGTGGGAACTTGGGCAATTCCCTTTCCATATGTGAGAATGAAAATGAAAAGGTTGATCTAGATAAGGAGGTTCTTACCATGGGGTCCATGGACCCCCAAGGGATTTCTGTATAGCTTTCAAGAAATCTTTGGGGGCGGCTAGGTGGCGCAGTGAGTAAGAGCACCGGCCTCGGAGTTGGGATGACCCGAGATCAAATCCGGCCTCAGAAAATGAGCACCCACACATAAATAATGACTAGCCGTGTAACCTTGAGCAAGTTACTTAACCCCAATTGCTTTAAAAAAAAAAAAGAAATCTTTGAACTTGATTGGAAAAAAAAAATCTTTATTTTCACTAACTTCTAACTGAAATTTTAGCATTTCCTTCAATGATGAATATAGGGCACAAAGCATTATCCTGAGAATGGCTCTATAGTTTTCACCAGACTTTGAGAAGCGACTGTGACACCAAAAAAAAAAAAAAAAAAAAAAGATTAAGCCCCCCTGGATTAGAGGATCTCCTGTTTCTCCATTTCTAAAGCTGATTGTTGTAAGTCCATTTACATAATCAGGTGTCAATCTGTTACTGTTGTTGTTGTTAATGCAGGCCAGCGTATTCTCTGCATCTTAAAGGATTACCTACAGCACTATGAGGTTATATGACTTTTCCAGGGTCACATAGACGAGTTCCTTAATCAATGAAATCACAAGCTCAATACTTACTACACATCCCTATCCATATCCTTAATATTAATAAGCTTTTAAGTCTTTTCCAAATATAGCCTCTTCCACCCCCAATGAGCCTTCCATTGTAAAAGTGAAGAGAAATTTAGCGAAATCACCACAGCTGATTATGTAAACAATAAGCCAGACCCCTAGTCTCTAGACTCTCTAACAAGGGTGGTAGATGCATTTCTTCATCCAATAACTCTTTGCATAGCTAGTTACATTGGTCATTGAACCCCAAGGTCTGTTTCTGGTATGCTAGGGCTCACAAGTGCAGGCCCCTTCCCCAAAGCTTTGAGTTACTTTTGATTTTGCATTAAATAGGATAGAGTAAGCCAGAGGGAGCATGAAGTCAAAGAGGGAAGGCCAGAGCCTATTTTTTGGGGTCAGTACAAGTCTGGTAGCCCCAGTGCATTCTGGGTTGAATTGTTCTCCTTGCTCTCCTGGTTGACTTTGAGAAATGCACGTCCTATAACCTAGTTAGCCATGTACTACAAAAGTTGCACCCCAGGTGGCTTGGTTCAGTCAGTGTCTTCTTCTAGCACTACTCCCATCCCCACTGGGAATTTCTGCTCATGTCTACCCCACCTCCCTCCCCAATAGCCATTCCCACCACCCAGTTTATTTCAAGGTCCCACTAAATGTTCCCTGTTCCCTGAAGCCTTCCCAGCTCACTCCAGCTCACGTGGCACTCAGAGAGAGACAGAGACCTAGAACAGATCTAGAAACTCCTCAGACACTTCTGGTTTCTATCCGTTGTATAACTCTAAACAATGGTGACCTTGGGACATTGGTTCCTTTTGCCTATGCCTACAACATTCCTTTCACACTAAGCAGTAAACACTTCAGAGGCAAGCAGTATACTTACGTGGTATAATTTAAGGAGACTGAAAAGGATCCCATTTCCCCAAAAGAAATATATGCTCCCCTTACTGACCTAGGAATATTCATATTTTTTGCCTTTCATTGTCTGAGATTCCATCAATAAGAGATTAATTCGAACAAACTAGGCACCTCTTTTAAAATGCAGTTAACCTGGCAGTATGAATTTGTATGGATTGAATTAACATCCTAGGTTTTGAAGGCAGCAAGGATGCCAAAGGTCATCTAGTGTGGTTCCTTCATTTTACAGAAGAGGAAATACAGAAGTCTAGAGAGGAGAAGGCCAAGGCAACACAAGGAAGAGGCAACATGGTATATTGGATGGACGATTGGAATAAAAAGCTCCTGGGTTCCAATTCTGCCTCTGGCACTTAGTAGATGAAAGACCCTGGGGCGGGTATGCCTTAACTTACCCTAGACGTCAGTTTGCCCATCTGCTCAGGGAGGAGGTCAGCCTAGATAACCTCTGAGGTCTTTTGCTGCTCTGATTCTATGAACCTGTGATCTAAGACATTTCAACTCTTCAAGTCTCAGATTGAAAAAGTACTTATTAAGTGTTTACTGTGTACATAATGCTGTGTTAATTACTGGGGATACAAATAGAAAATGCTCGGCAGACCCTGCTCTCAAGGAGCTCTTACTCTAATTGGGAAAACAACATAATAAAGACAATTTTAGATTATGGAAAACATAATTATATGTTAGTTTCGAGGCAGAGAAAAAAGGATCCTCAGCTTTTAGCAAAGGAGAAAACAGCAAAATGCAGTGGTCATTAGGTTCAGTCTGTGTATCAGATAGCAATGCTATGAATCTGCAGGTTGTGGAGGTGAGGCAGGTGATATGGCCCAGTGGGCCTCCATCTCACTGCAATAAGGAGAGCTGGTGAAGAGCTGGTGACTGCCAAACCTTCCAGGCCAAGTGAGTATAACCTTAGGTGGGCTCTAGACTCAGTGGCCTCCAAGGTCCCTTCCAGATCTAGATCTTTGACCCTTTGTGTGACCATGGGCAGTCTGGTTAACTTCTTGGAGCCTCTTTCTTTATCTGTAAAGTGAGAAGGCTGAACTACCTGATTTCTTCTGCCTCTAAATCCACGGTCTGTTTGGTAACCTTGTAAGTGCTAATTAACGTTAATTGGGTAAATAGAACTTAGGAGTTAATCACTGGTGAGTAAGAGTAGGAATCTGAGCTGTTGACATGTAAGAAAGATACCCCATCCCCTCAGGAGTACCCCTAGAAAGCCTGAGGCGGAGATACAGCCAGCCTAGCTCAAGAAGAGGAAGGACAGAGAATCATTGATAAATTAAAACTGGAAACCTGGGCGTGTTTGCAGGTTAGATAGGGAGATAAAAAGTTGAAAGAGTGAGGGATGAATGGGGGGAACGGCAAGTTGCCCCCTTAGGATGGGAGTGTATCAAAGGCACACTTAGAAAAATGGATGACAAAGAAAAGACGAGGAAAGGGGTTTTGAGATGTAGACTTGGTGAGAAGAGGGAGCAAAAAGTGTCCCTTTTCTCAATAGAATATGAAGTACAGGCCTCTGCTAAGAGGGAGAAACAAGAGCTGGGGGGGGGGGGAGGTGAGACCCTAACAGGAGTGATTCTTGGGAAAACTCTAAAGAACAGAGACTAGAGATTATGAAGAAGGTCATTACAAGGTTAGTAGAAGTGAGGATCAGAGAATAATAGAACAGGAGTCAGGAATCATGGGTGATAGTAAGGCAGCCATGACAGAGGACAGAGAGCTGGCCTCAAAGACAGAAAGACCTTTGACATTCACTGACTGTGAAGCCAGCTAAGTCACTGAACTTCTTACCGCTCTGGTAGATGTTTCTCTAAGGTTCCATGTTACAGAGAAGGCGCCAGCCTGCCTTGGCAGAGGGGGATTCTTGACCTAGGAGTTGGCTCTGCTCTGTCATTGAAATTGCAGGTCCAGACCCTATTCTCCTTGTGGTCAGTGGGGAATTTAAGGCCATGACTGTTCCTGTGCATGGCAGATATGGAACAAAGGCTTATTTCATGGAAGCTCAGGGTGCAAAAATACAGGCTTTAGATCAGGAGGCAGGGAACAAGCCCATCTCAATTTTTAAGACCAGCAATGAGTGCATTGTTAGTTTTTGGAAAATGATCAGTATAACAAATGCTGCCCTTCCTAACTTAAAAAAAAATCCGTGATCTTTTGGTCCTAAACAGCAAAGGTAAGAATCAAACCCAGATCCTGGGACTCAAAAGCCTGTGTTCTTTCCACGGGGAAATCCTGCCTTCCTCTTCATACTCTCAAGGATTTGCTCTAGGTGCTTTACAGAGCAAATTCACTAGTTATATGACTACATGCAGGAAGCAAATCCTCAGTGTTGGTTGGCTGATTGATTACTGAAATGCAAGGGAAGGTAGTAGGGCTTTAAGGAAGGAGGAGGTTGCCACTCTGGCTTATGGAACTATGGTAAAGGCTCCAGTTAGGCAGATCTGGGACATTGGCAAGGTGACTGGGTGAGAGGTAGGAGGCAGGAATGGAGTGATAGGGGTTCTAGGCCTGCTGGGTAACATTGGGCAAGTTCTTTCCCCTAACCCTGGGCTTCATTTTCCTTGTTTGTGCAATGAGGGGACTCATCCAGATGATCTCTGCATCCCTTTCTGGATCAGTCTCTTCCAGTGCACATGAATGGCAAAAATCCATCAAGTGCCTGTGATTTCATCAGTGTAGACATTCTACCTAGGTAACCCATTGAACACTTCTAGTCGTCAGGAAATGCCTGGGATTCAGAGGTTAAGTGACTTGCCCAGGATCACATAGTATCAGAGGCAGGATTTGAACTCAGGTCTGAGCACTAGAGCACCACCACCATCCCTTAGTGATAAAATAAATAGGACAAATGTTTCAAATACAAAGAATTGTGGTTGCTTCATCCCTTCTCTTCTTTGGTATCTTCCCACTTATATAACATTCAGTCTAAGTTTTCAGTTCTGAGCCTTAAGAGGTTGTGGTATGGAGTCCTAAAACATGAAAAGACCTTAGGGGATACTCTTCTCCAGCCTCCCAGCCTTTGCCTCTCCACCTCTAGCCCTTGGTGGCTCTCTCCCCCATTCCAGACACATGCCTGTCTCTTCTCTACTCAAACAGCCTCTTGAATAGGGCCTCCATTATAACTGCCAATGAGTCATATGCAAGTTGGCCAGCTATGAGTGTGATAATTCAGCAAGTGATTATATAGCCCTCTGAGGTCTGCACAGAATTTCATTTTAGGAGAGAAATCCTGTATTATTTATAATATAGTCCAACTCTCTGAATGGAAAACAATCTATAGATAGGAGGGGGATCTATGTTTTCTGCCAGGGTGGAGAACTCATGGAGTGGAAATTTCTTTAGCCTCAGGTCACAGTTACTGTGAGTTAGTTACTAGGTCCTAAAGAGTTTCCTGAGTCATAGAAAGGTTGATATATGGGAATTTTCATAAAAATACTAAGCTTTCTTATAGTGCCTTAAGGTTTGCAAAGCAGTTTATAAATATTAACTTGCCTGATCCTAGCACCAACTTTGGGAGGTAGGTGATATTATTATTCCCATTTTACAGATGAGGAAACTGAGGCAGGTAGCGGGTGACTTGCCCAGGGTCACACAGCTAGTAAATATCTGAGACTGGATTTGAAGTCAGGTCTTTCTGACTCTAAGTCCTATGTTGTATCCTCTGTATACTTAGCTGCTCCACCCACAAAATTATGCCTTATTATAGTTTTTTTTAAATGTTTCCTGTGTAGAGGTAGCTTGGCATAGTAGATAGAATGGAATCCAGAATACCTGGGTTCAAATCCCAGTCTTTAACACTTAATAGAATCATGAGATCATTGACTCAGAGATAAATGGGGTGTCCATTTTACAGATGAGGAAATTTAGCCTGGCTCCATCTCAAGCCTTCTGATTCTCAAGCCAGATTCTGACCCTGAGCAAATCATTAAACCTTTTTGTGCCTTGGTGCATTTCTCTAGAACTTCATCTTTTTTAAAGAAAGATTTATCTACTTAAGTCACTGAGGAATTGTGTTATGACAGTTTCAGCATCATATGGGAGAGAATATCCCATTTATATTTCAATTAACCAATACACAGATGTTTAGTAAGGGTCTACTGTGTGCTAGTCACTGTCTTGGATGCTTTATCTCCAAGTATAAAAGAGAGACAGTTGTTGTCCTCAAGAAACTAATGTTCTATTAGGGTGAGATGGTGCATATTGGGGAGTGGTGACCAGGGAGGGGAGCTTAGGCAGTGACAGGATTTAGAAATGGAGCCACAGGGAAGATTGTCCCATCTTTTCTAGTAAAACTGGTTTATTGGTTTAATTACTGTTACTTGATCAGGAGGTGAAAAGCAAGACAGGAGGTTCAACGGGTAGGAGGGCAGGTGTCGAGTTGATTAGGGCCATTGGCTAGGCCACCCCCCCCCCATGGATAGCTAGATGCAGTGCAGCATTGTTGGGGAGGGGGTGTCTCTTTCAATACACATTAAAGCATCTCTTTGTTTTCCTCCTAAAGAGAGCAGTGATTAGAAAAATGGATAAAATTAAGGTGTGATTGGAAGCTGTACTTGTATTCTAGATGTTAGATTTATGGGAAAACTGTAGCTTGGATTTTTGACTGTAGGATCATAGGTTTATATCTGAAAGGGATCTCAAAGGTAATCACCTTTAACCCTCTTATTTTACAAACGGGAAAGCTGAATTTCTGACAGTTCAGGTGATTGGTCTAGGGTCACACAGCTGGTAAGTGTCTGAGGCTGGATTTGAATCCAGGTTTCTGGACTCCAAGCCTGGTGCTCTATTCACTATACCTGTGCAGTATTTTTCTTATCACATGGTTTATTCAGTTCTCCCTAAGTCCCAACTTGGATGTCCCTGGAGGATGACGAAGGGGCTCTAAAGCAAAATGTAGAAGTAGGCTTAGGTTTCTAAGTTCACCAAACTGAATATTTTATGCTCAAATTATGAAGTAGGCAGTATTCCCATTTTCTTTATAGGTGACAGTAGGGATTTTGAAGGGGCATCTTCTGCCTCCTTGTCCGTGTGCATTCTGGTCTACCATTCTGCCCCACAATTCCACAGATAGCCAGGAGCCTCCTCTGATTCCATCTTGGAGCATTTGAGTTCTCCAGACTATCCAGGGAGCTACCCCGGAAGTTCCCTAAGAGTAGTCCTCATCTAGACTGTGGGGAGCCTGCAGTGGCTTTTAGTTGCCAAGTGAGTCCTGAAGTTCAAGTCACTTATGGCTTTTAAATTACCTCCCCTGCTGACTGCCATTTGATTCTTTTAGTTATATTAGAATAAATAATTGGCTATTTGTGGGGCAGTGTATGAGACCTCCTCAGTACCTGCTAGACCTCCAGCCCTACCTGTTGCTGTCTGTGATATAAAAGTTGATGGCAGAGGAATGAATGGAATGTGACCAGCATGAGGACTTCCTTAGGGGTCCTCCATCATGGAAGCCCAGAGTCCCAGAGTTGCATTTGATCTGAGAAGCCATCTTGTTCAGCAGGTTCCTGATCAAGAATCCACTCTTTAACATCTCCAGCTTCTACTGGAACCCCTCCTGTGGCAGGGAACTCATTACCTACCAAGACAAACCATTTTATTTTGAGAGAACTCTATGAGGAAGTGTGTGTGTGTGTGTGTGTGTGTGTGTGTGTGTGTGTGTGTGAGTGTGTGTGTGTTTCTTCCCTTTTCCAATTTGCATGGCTCTCAGTTTGGTCCTCTGGGCCCAAGCAGAACAAGTTGAATATTTGAAGACAGCTATCATGGCCCCCCTTAGTGTTCTTTTCTCTAAGTTAAACATCTGTAGTACCTTCAGCCTATCCTCCTATGGCACGGTCTCCAGCCCCTTCACCTTCTTTATCACCCTCCACAGAATCGTTTCCAGCTTGTCAATATCCCTTTCAAAATGGAGAAGAGGGAAGAACTAAGTACAATCCTCAAGGTGTGTTCTGACAAGAACAGGGCACCCTCATTCTAATCACAATGCCCTCCTTCAGTGCAACCTAAGAATTATTCTGAGTCCCCTACTGGGAAGTTTAACATCCAGGAACAGGTTAAAAATCAGTGAGTGGACCTTATCAAATGTTAATCTCTTCTTTAATTGATAGAACAATGCAGTCCCAATGCCAGCTGGCAGTAAAATGCCCAGATTGATTTGGAAAGAGGCTGAGTTGGCCTGGTAGGCAAATGATGCACCACCTTCTCTTTCCATCCATTTGGTACAGACCTTTTAAAACAAGGCAAATGTCAAGGGGGCCTGGAGATGTCACCTTGACTCTGAATAGGCAATGATTAAATATCAGACATTATTTCCTTTGATGTGTCTGTGCTTTCAGAAGAAGGTAGAAGTATTGATTGGGGCCTCCAGGAAGGCTCAGGACCACGATGCCAATGAAAGCTGTGAGATGTGTCACAGCTCAACTTGATTAAAGGAGACTTGCTAGACAGGTGAAGGTATCTGGCAGGCTTGGTTTGATCTAGCTGGCTCCAACCCAGCTTTGACTCCAGAAAACTGATGACTTCTGGGGTGGGGAGGGGTGAAATTGGGGGCTAATAACCTTGTCTCTCAATGGGGACAGTAGAGCTGGCTGCTGCTTCCTATACTCTACATTTAGTCATAATAGGGTCAGAGAGCTCAAGCTGAGAGGCACCTTCAAGGAGAGCTAGTTCAAACCCCTCATTTTATGCAAGTGGAAACTGATGTACAGGAAGGGTAAGCAATTTCATGGAATCATAGAGCTTGGGCTGGAAGGAACCTCACAGGTCGTCTGGTTCATCTCCCTATAGAGAAGGAAACTGAAGCCCAGGGAAATTAGATGACTTCATAGGATCAGAGATTTTGAGCTGGAAGGGACATTAGAAGTCATTTTCCGGGGCGGAGCCAAGATGGCGGAGTAGAAACAGCTCTTCCAAGCCTCTCTGCCCCCAGATTCTCCACAAACTATGTAAAAAAGGACTCTGAAAATCTTCTGGAGCCCCAGCACCCACAGAACGACACAGAGAAGCTAACCTCCCGCTGAGGACAGCCCAGCACCCTGCAGGAAGGACCAGCGCAGTGGTCTGGGAGCGGCAGCGCGCAGAGCGCAGGAGCCGAGCCGAGCCCAGGTCCACGTGAGCCGAGGTTTTAGCCCCAGGGCGGCAGGGCCAGCAGCCGGCTGGAGGAACCCCAGAACACCAGGAACTGTGGAGACTCCAGAATTATCAACATAGACTTGCCTAGGACAAAGTAAGAGGTTAGTGTCCTATGGACTTTGGGACCTGTATTTGGGGAATGCGTCAGCTCCCTCCCCTGGGGGCTAGAAGCTGCTGAGGAGACACGCCACTGTGTAGTTTTCAGAGGCATTTCCGCTCCCAGCCTACAAATCGTGGGGAGATCCAGCGATCAGTCTTGGGGGGTAATCGCTCTTGCTTTAACCTCCCTGATCTGGATTGTGATCTAGGGTGGAAGTTGTGGGTGGGTTTATAGCTTGCCAGAAACGGAAGTTGCCCCCCACACGTTCGGGACGAAAATTCCTCTATCTGGCCTTAAAGCCATAGTGTGGCAACAAGCCCAAAAGTCAAGTAATTAAGTGGCAACATGCCAAGGCAAAGGAAACAGAAAAATGCAACCCTAGACTCCTATTTTGGGGGCATAGAGCGGGAAAAGGACTGTGAGGTCAGAAGTCCTGCTCCAAAAGCCCCAGGGGAAAACATGAGTGGGTTGCAGGCCATAGAGGACCTTAAGAAGGACTTTAAAAATCAAATAAGAGAAGTGGAGGAAAAATTGGAAAGAGAAATGAGAAGGATGCAGGAAAAGTATGAAATGAGGGTCAACAGCCTGACTGAGGAAAACAACACCTTAAAAAATAGACTAGCTCAAATGGCAAAGGAGGCCCAAAAGGGCATTGAGGAGAAGAATGCCTTAAAAAGTCGAATTTGCCAGATGGAAAAAGAATCTCAAAAGTTCACTGAGGAGATTCATTCCTTCAGAGTTAGACTGGAGCAAATGGAAGCTAGTGACTTTATGAGAAATCAAGATGCTGTTAAGCAGATCCAAACAAACGAAAGATTAGAAGGCAATGTGAAATATCTCATGGGAAAAACCACTGACCTGGAAAATAGATCCAGGAGAGACAATTTAAAAATTATTGGACTACCTGAAAGCCATGATCAAGGAAAGAACCTAGAAATCACCCTTCAAGAAATTCTCAAGGAAAACTGCCTTGATGTTTTAGATTCAGAGGGCAAAATAGAGGTTGAAAGAATCCACCGATCACCTCCTGAAAAAGATCCCAAAAAGAAAACTCCCAGGAATATTATAGCCAGGTTCCAGAATCCCCAGATCAAGGAGAAAATACTACAAGCAGCCAGGAAGAAACAATTTCAATATTGTGGAAACACAATCAGAATAGCCCAGGACCTGGCAGCTTCTACACTGAGGGATCGAAGGGCATGGAATATGATATTCCAGAGGGCAAAAGAACTGGGAATGAACCCAAGGGTCACCTACCCAGCAAAACTGAGTATTTTGTTTCAGGGGAAAATATGGTCATTCAGTGGAATAGAGGACTTTCAAGCATTCTTGAGGAAAAAACCAGAGTTGAATAGAAAATTTGACATCCAGACACAAGAAGGAAGAGATGCCTGAGAAGGTAATCAGGGAAAAGAAATCAAAAGGAACTTATCAAAGTTGAACTATTTACATTCCTATATGGAAAAGCAATAACTGTGACTGATGATATCTTTCTCACTATGAAAATAATGGAAGAAGGGGGTGTGGTCATATGAATACATATGTGAATGTGTGTGTATATGGTTACAGTTATATATGGATAGAGGGCATAGGTTGAATTTGTTGGGAAGGGAGAATACTCAAGGGATGAAATTATGAGGTGAGAGAGGAAAGTGGCAAGAGGAGATGGGGAGAGACATGGTAGGGTAAACTATCCCATGTAGGGGAAGTGGGTGCAAAGGAGGGGGAGAATAAGGAAGGCTAAAAAGGCAAAACCACATTCACATTGAATTTGGTTCAGGGAGAAAATGACATACATACTAAATGGGATATCTCAACCTGCAGCAGGATAGGGGGAAGGGGGATGAGAGGAGGGATGATGGATGGGAGGGCATCCTTGGGGTGAGGGGAGGTTGGAAGTACCCACTATAGAAGAGGGACAGGATCATGTAGGGAATGGACCAGGTGGGGGGTGGGATGAGTGGGAGGGAATTATAAGCAGCCTTGTACAATATATCTACTATGACAATGTTTTGCATAGCTAGACATGTACAACATATACTGAATTACTTATATCCCAAGAAGGAATGGGTGACAAGGGAGGAAGGAAATGGATCTGAAATTCAAGGTCGTAACATTAAATGTTTCAAATATATATATAAATACTATTATTAATACTCTTTCGCCTATAATTGGGAGATAAGATGTGCAGGCATTGGGACACAAAGATTCATCTTCCTCTAATGGAAAAGTCGATGGGGGTATGGGAGAAGGTATGGGAGAGAGCAGATTGGAGGAAGCGATATCTTGTGGGACTGCTATTCTGGGAGGTTGGGTAGGGGAATAATGGGGGGAAAATGATTGTAACTCAAAATCTGGCGGAAATGAATGATGTAAAACAGAAGTTAATAAAGTATTTGTTTAAAAAAAAAAAGTCATTTTCCATATGAGAAAAACAAGGCTTAAATTAAAGGAAGTGACTTGTCCAAAGTCCTACATGGGATCCATAGATCATGAGCTAGAAAGAACCTCAGAAGCCACTTAGTTGAATTCCTCCATTTGACAGATGAGTAAGTTGAGATATTAAGTGACTTAGACTCATAGGTTCATAAATATAGAGCTTTAACATGACTTAGAGGCCATTTAATGCAACTTCTTATTTTCTGGAGGAGGGAATTGAGACCTACATAGAGAAGTGACTTGTCCAAGGTCACATCAACAAAGCTGAGATTTAAATCCAGGTCTTCTAACTTCAGAGCCAGTAGTTTTCCTCCCACAGAGTGTGTTTTCAGATCCATCCTGGTATAGACCATTCACTCACTGATGGCAGCCTCAGTTCCAGGTTACCAAGGATGCCAAGCACATGCCCCACAATTGGGGAATCCTTAGAGAAGGTTCCAAGTAGTCTCCAAGACTACTAAGGCCTTTGGAGAAAGGTCTCAAGAGTGAGAAACTTGCTATGGTAAAATTGAGGCTGTGACTCCTTTTGGTTAGGATAGCTTCTTTTGTCAAATGTAGCACAGGAAACTTCAGTGATTCCCAAGGGTCTAGGTACTTGGTCTGGAGGTAAGGCATGTGAGCTCCATTGAAGAAATGCATTTGGAATATCCATTGCCTTTCTTGGAAGTTACTGCCTCCATGTTGTGATCTTTTTTTTTTTCATTCTGAACCCAATTGGCATTGGGTGCCAGCCCAATCTCAGTTTCCCCATCAGATGGCATTTATGAAGGAACTATCTGCATGCCATAGAGCAGACACAAAAGCCTCCACATACACAGAAGTAGTCCTTGCCCCTCTCTGGGGGCTGACTGAACTCTTAGTATAGTTTTTTCAAGTTGGAATAATACCCTGCTTCTTACCACCATCAGCAAGTATTTATGGGGTGAGAGGGAGGGGTGGGGAGGGCATGGTTTACATTGCATAGTCAGTCAACAGGTATTTATTAAACACTGTCGATATACCAAGACAGGCAGAAGTATGGTCTCCCCCTCCCCCAAGGAGCTCCATTAGAAAATTGAAGAAACAGGGGCTATGGGTAGCTGGCGCAGTGAATAGTGCACCAGCCCTGGAGTCAGGAGGACCTGAGTGCAAATCTGGCCTCAGATGCTTAACACAAAAAATTAGCCATGTGACCTTGGGCAAGTCACTTAACCCCAATTGACCACCAAAAAGCAAAAAAAGAAAAGAAAAGAAAAGAAAAGAAAATAGAAGAAACAGCAGTTAAAAATTAGGGATACACTAGATATATACAGAGTAGAAAAGAGGTAATCTCATAGGGAATGGACTGGCAGAGATGGGACTAATGAGAAAGATGTCCTTCAGACAAAGATGGACATTGTGTGATTTCTAGGGCACTGAGCTGATGCAGAAAATTCTCCCCTAGCTTCTCTCTGGTGATGGAAAACGCTACACATAGAACTTTAAGACCTAGGTTTGAATCCTGGCTCTGCAACTTACTAGCCATGCCATCACAGACTAGTCATTTCACCTTGCTGGACCTCAGTTTCCTTATCTGTAAAATGTGGAGGTTCAGCTAGATGATTATGGAGGTCTCTTCTCACTCTAGAGATATGTAACTGGGATTCCCTGCGTAACTTGGGAATTGATGCTTACAATATGGTGGCTTCAGTAGTGTCGAGGCTTGGAGGATTGTGAAATATTAGAGGTAGAGTCCAGGTCTTAGATTTAGAGGATCTCAGATGGATTCCTGGCATTACTACCTAAATGACCACCAGCTATCAAATGAGGCACTCAGGCCAAGAAATCTGCAAGGTCCTCCCAAGTCTATATTTATATAGTGAGCATTTTATAGTATTTTAAAGTTTGCAGTGGGATTTCCATATGTTATTTCATTTGACCTTCAGAACAGTCCTGTGAGCTAACTGCTACTCTTAGCCCCATTTTATAATTGAAAAACTGAGACCAAGAGAGATTGAATAGATGGCTTGCTCAGGGTCACCCAGCTAACAAATGTCAGAGGTGGGTTTTTAATTCAGGTCTTCCTGATTCAAAGTCTAGCATTCTATCCCTTCCTAGATGCCTTCCAGGCCTTTTGTGACATTTTGTGCTTTAGGACCTTAAGCCTATATTAATATAGGTTTTGTTTTTAGAAAATGCAAATGCTTTATGGAGAAATAAATACATCAAATATTATCAGTCACTCCTTAGTGTGGCTGAAATATCCGGATTATTTTTCAATAGGAGGAAGAAAAAGAACGCTAATTTATAGGCAAGGTTAGAGTGGAATTTTATGTAAGTATATGGAATGCTTTTGGACACACAGAATCCTGTTATGTGTAGCACTTAGCATGGGAAGCAGTAGTGTCCAATAAATATAGCTCCCTGTGGGTGTCCGTAAATATTCAATATTCATTGATGCTGATGATATACAGACCCTGCGACAGATTTCCATCCTGTCTGCCTTAAGGGAAGGTTTCCCAGAGTCCTACAGAATGAGACTCCAATATGAGAAGGTACTGTGATGAGGAGAAAAGAAGCTTTTTTTCTCTCTGAATAACTTATATCTTCATTTGAAGTTTTCACAGAAAGCCAAAGGAGAAATTAATGAAAATTTGTCTGTTTTCAAAAAGAATTTTGATTCAAATTTTAAACATTTCTGAAAATATGTGATTATGGAAAAGCATTGAAATCACATTTCCAATACCAAGCTGAAACCTTATATGTTCTTGCCTTTTCATAATAAATATTGGGAACCTTCCCTCCCACATACACAGAGAGCTAGTAAATTTTCTATTCTGTTTAATTTTTTTAAATTGTTAACAAAGCCTTGATATGAAACAGGATTTTTAAAAAATCAGACACCTAAAATTTCAGGTTGAATTTCAGCCTTCTCCAAGTAATTGTTGTAGAAGGTTGAGCAAACGTAATTCTTGTAAATGTCTCGTTTGCTTGTAGCATTTTCTGTTCATCAATAATTCAATTTACAAACTAAAAGATACATTTTCTACCTCCCCAAAGCTACTGGGGAGGTTTTTTGCCTGGAGAATGCCTAACAACACAAGACATCTGTCTGCCAAATAAGGCATTGAATTCCAAAAGCTTGTCTAATGGGCTCAGGAATCCTGTTACAAGCCATTTTTCGTAATTCTAGAAGACAAAATAAAATTTTATGCTTGGAAATAATAAGTTTAAGCAAATAGTATGGGAGATGCTTATATCTGAGTCCAAGAAATGGTCTGGTTATTGCCAGAACAAACACTGCTTCATGATGAATCATTAATGACCTTTGAAAGCCATAACGGCCTGTCACTAATGCCCATTAATGATCTCTCTATACCGCGAGTATGGTCTGGATGCTTCTGGCCAGTACCTTGGAGAATACTTGAAATAATGCCTTAAACTTTCTCGGATCTACTCTCTCTGTGTCTGCTCCTGATGTAGACAACAACTGTCTGGGTAGGATCAGCCTATAAAGAAGCATGGCCTTATTAAGGAAGTCTTATTCAGGTAAGCTTTATTTAAGCAATATATACATATATATTATTTTTAAGGTATATAAAATTTGAGGTCTTCCTGGCCACTGATGCCTTTGTACAAGAGATCAGAATTATCTGGAAACCTTGCTTCTGCTTTCTCTCTCTTCAGATGGGATAGTGACTCTTTGGGCTGGTATGGTTGTCGGGCATGAGGACTTTGAAAGAACACATCAGTGTTCTTTGGAAATAGAAGTGAATTTAGCAAGTATCACATATTATTTGATATGTATGTCTGGCTTATTTAGAATCCTGTGGTTAATTACTAAACTCTGGGACCAGATTGATTGACAGAATTTCCCATTTCTAAACTCCCAGTCATCCTACTAATCAAGCGTAAAACTGTAATTCGAATTTATAAAGAAAGAAAACTGAAGAAATAATACCAAATGGCTTTAAGTCTATGTTGCCTAGGGCTTAGCTAAAGCGGGAAGGGGGTAGGAGAGGTTGGGAAATGAGAACACATACAATTAGTGAATATAACAAATATATAAATTCTAAGAGATTCTGATTAGGTCTACCTTCTGGGAAATCATGAGAGCCACATCAGGAAAAAGGAGATATTCTGATCTTCCATGGCGACACGCTAGATGCTGCAGAGAGCTGCTGGAACCAACGCCCTAGACCGCTCAGGCTAAGGGAGAAAAACAAACCTCTGTGTCCACTTTGAAGCCCCTACTAGAATAGCAGTTATTCTTTTGAAGACTGAAATTGACTGTGCTGTCTAATTTCCTACTTGGAATATTAACCCGTTAGCTAATTGGCAAATGGAATCACCATCTTGGGAGGCTGTGAGCTTCCTTTTCATATTACCTAGATGAGATAACATCCTGAAGGCGAGTGCATTTAAATATCGTCTTTAAATTTATTTTTCATTGAATTGAAAAGGATATATATATATCCCAAACATGTTAAATAATTCTTTATAAGTGCAGTGGTGAAATATCATCTTTACATTAGTGGCTTCTCAAATAAGGGGAATTGTGACACTTGACTATCATTTTAAAAAGTTATAATAATACTTTCCCCTTTCCTCACCCAGACCCTTTCACAGTACAATATGTGCTATATATGGCAAGTGATTATTCTTTTAGTTAAGTGAAATTTTAAAAAAATGAATATGATCCTGGGATGTTGCAAAACTATACTTGGCATTCTCTGGTTCAGTGGTATAGACTGTGTGATTGCAATCTGATCACAAAAAGTAAAATGCACCTATTTGAAAGGAAGTGCATCAATGGTCGTTTCAATGTTAAAATTAGCATTAAATAAGAAAGAGAGGTCAGTTTAACATGCCATTATTAAGAGTATTGCTTGTGTGTACTTAAAAAAAAAGTTTAGCACCATGGACAGAGGCAGTACAGAGCCCCGGATTTTTTTCCCCTTTTATCAAAGGGCATTGGGTCCAACAGTTAAACAGTGAAGCTAGAACCTTCAATATCCTTTAGTGCTCAGAGAGTATTTGAGTGAAATGTATCCATTTATTACCTGCTCTGTAAGGCTGGTGACATAGCTTATCGTTTTAAGTTCTTCCCTTCTTATGTCCATTTTACATGGGAGTGGGTCAGCTTTTGTTCTGAGCTAGCTGCTTAAGCTCATGTCCAAGATGACTTTAGGCTTACTGAGGACTTTGAAATTGATTACTGAATTGAATATTACAAATTGGGGGTATATATTTCAATGAGGTCTACTCCATATTGTAGAAACCTGAATACCTTTGGGGAGATGGGAGGGATTAGTGAAGGAATAGACTAGGTCTAGAGACATTTTGTTTGTTGCTTTTTCATGGTAATATTAAAAGTATAGCTCATATACAGGTCATACTCCCATGAGATCATAGATCAAAAGGCCATTGACTTTAACTGTTAAGTTTTATAGATGAGGAAACTGAGGCACAAAATAGTTAACTTGCCAAGGGCCACACCACTAGTTATTGTCTGAGACAGGATTGGACACAATTTCTCCATGACTCCAAGTCCATTGCCTTTTCCACTATGCCATATTTTATTTTTCAGTTCATTAAAACACAAGGAAAATAACATCAGAACATATTTCATTGAAATATAAGGTGATTCCTTTGAAAGGCATAATCTATCCCCCTGACTTCAAAATGAAGAACATCACCCTTATGCTAAGAGTCTCCCCCTTCATGGCAACCAGATCCTCTCAAAATAATGCCTTTCAATAGCTTTCTTTGGAAGAAAATTCATACTAAATCCCTGGTCCTTGAATTTCAGTCCATTTCCTCTCACGGTCAATGCTCAGTGAAAATCAAGAAGAGATAGGAGTTCTACTCTATAGAGTTCTTCAGGTATTTATAGATGTCATAGCTTTCTTTTGCCCAAGCTAAGTAATGCTAGATACTTTTGCGTATCCTTTGAGAGGCTTTTTATCCTGTGTTATATTTGTTTAGGTCTTTTCCTTCCCCACCCTCACCTCCATTTGTCCTGGATACTACTACTATTTGCTCTACCCACTTCAGCATGTCAATGTCACTTCACCAGGGGTCAGGCCACCTTGACTTAAGTCCTTTCATTTGGTATGATCATTGATCTTAATGGCATAATGCACTGCACATTCTTTGATAATAGCACACACATCTCCTACTGACTTAAATACAGGAGAAATTAGGGCAGATCTGTATCTTTTAGATACAACTAGAGAACATCTTTGAAAATGACTTCATTTTATCTACAAGCCCCAAGTTATTTTTTTCAGTGACTGCAGGGGTATAGGTGCACATGTGGCACAGATCAGCTATATAGAGCCCTGGGGCCATTATCACTTGGGACTCTGCCTTGGAAGGTCAGATCACTGACCAGTGGCTCTATATTGATTGCTCTGGGTAAAAATGCCCTCACCACTAATAACAATTAATCCCATTTCTGTTGGGATTTCAGGCTCACAAACCCTTTTCTCATGACAATCCTGTAAGTTAAGGCCATGCCAGTATTCATATCCTCATCTTGCAGAGGAGACTGAAACTCAGGGTGGAGGTGACATGCCATGCCCAAAACCATACAGCTGGTGGCAGAACCAGAACTTGAATCCAGTTTATCTGACTTGGACTTCAGTGTTCTTTCCATCTACTAGATTGCCCCAGACATTCATTGATTCAAAATGACTGAATGGAACCATTTTAAAAGAATTAAATGTTTGTAGCATTGGGTAATGTATTCAGGAATGTAAGTAGCTATACTAAGCAAGATTGTCTTTCTTCCTTCCTTTCCTCTCCTTCCCCTTCATTTCTTTTCCTCTATTCCTTCTCTTTCTCTCTCCTCCCCTTTCTTCCTTCCTTCTCAAAATTTTCCTCCTTCTTCTTTCTCTTACCTTTTTTTCTCTTTTTCCTTCCTTCCTTCCTTCCTTCCTTCCTTCCTTCCTTCCTTCCTTCCTTCCTTCCTTCTTTTTCTTTCTTTCCTTCTTTCTTTCCTACTATCTTAGTCTTAAAACATTCAGCAGTCCTACTTCATCAAACATTGGCCCAACTTGAAGGGGCTTCACCCAGTACATGTTTTGCTGAAAAGTTTAACATAAATTAAGTGTAACCTTGCTGGGTGCTGGTGATACAGAGACCAAAAATGCAATCATCCATGCCCTCAAGGTCCTTAAAGTTTCCTGGTGGAAGGTGTACAACATGAATTGTAACACAATTTAAGAGTGGGGAGAGTACTAGAACTGGGAGCGGCTGGGGAAAGTTTCTTCAAAGAACTTCCATCTGAACTGAATCTTGAGCAAACTTACGGCTTCTGCAAGGCTCTGGTGAGGTGGGATCACACTGTAACCATGGACAACAATATGAGCACAGGGATGAGAGTGGGAATTTGGGTCTTGAGTTGAAAAATGAGACGTAGAGGCAGTAAGAATAGTCAGCTTCAGTCTGAACTGGGGTTGTTTCATCCAGAGAAAAAGTGACTCAAAAAATCATCACTGTTTTTGAAGATCTAAAGGACCATCTTATGGAAAATGGATTAGATTTATTCCAGTAGGCTCCAGAGGGCAAATGGAGGACAAAGAGGTGGACATTTCAGAGAGTTGGGTAAAATAAGACAAAGCCTGAAAAAAGATGAATCCTGACAAAAGACCAAGGGATTTAGCAGCTAAGAGATCATTGGAACTTTGGAAAGAGCAGTTTCAGTGGTGTCAGAAGCCTAATCTCAAGGTGTTGAAAAGTGAGTGGGAGGTGAGAAAATGGAGAGAGGGAGTACAAAATGAAGAAGCCACTTGTAACACAAACCTTTACCCCCCTGACTCACCAGTTTGGAAAGTCTAGATTTCTGTGTATCAAATTGTATTAATGTGGGGCAGACAGTCTAAGTTGCCTGGAGGCATCTCAGATCCATGTCTGGGCCAAATGAATGCAATGGCAATTCTTTAATGAGAAATGGATACTAGCATTTATATGTGATATTTTTGTCCTGAAAGTTGTAGAATTTAGTTGTGCTTTGCTCTGGCAGCCAAAACAGGGCCCCTTCTTAGCAGAGTCCATGATCTGTGATTCAAGTTCTTATCTGTAGTAACACCTGTTATTTGGAGATGTTCTGGTGTGCAAAGGAGTGTAGTACAATTTGGAATGGGATCATGGATAACAGGGCCAGGCTTCCATGAGGAAGTTTGTATAGGCTGTTACTTCTTCACTGGCATTTTTCTATGGAGTCCAAACATTACATGCTACAAACACCGAATCATAGGAATTCAGAGCTGGAAAGGACTTTAGAAGTCATCTAGTTCAAGTCATGGCTTAGCAGGAATTACCTTCCCCATCAAAAAATAAAGATAGATCTGCATATATGTTTATGTATATATGTATATATGTGTGTATATATATGTATATATACACATATATGCATACATATACATATTATATAACACACATATACATACATACACACATACATACATACATACATACATACATACATACATACGTGTGTGTGTGTTTAGGTGGCCATCCAGTCTTTGCATCTTTGATCTCCACTGCAGGCAAATGCACTGCTTCCCAAGGCAGACCGTTCCACTTTGGGACAGCTCTAATTTATCAAAAAGTTCTTCCCAATAAGCCTGAGTTTGCCTATTGGGACCTTCCACTCATTGTTCCTGGTTCTGCCCTCTGAGGCCAAGTAAAACAAGTGATAATCCTCTTCCAAATGGCAGCTTTTCAGGCACCCATATCCCCTGCCCTACCCCACTCCCAAAGTCTTATCTCTAGGCAAAACATTGCCCATTCTTTCAACCAATCCTACATGGGGATTCAAGGCTCTTCACCATCTTGGTTGTTCCCTTTTGGATGGTCTCCAACTTCTCAATGTCCTTTCTAGAATTCAGCACCCAAAACCAAATACAATTCTCTAGTTGTGGTCTAACCAGGACAGAACAGAATAGGACTATCATGTCCCTAGGTCTGGCCACTGTACTTCTCTGAATGTAGTGATTGACATACTATGTACTAAATGCAATATATCATAGCGACCCACAATGTAACATGGCACTACATTTTGGGTGACCATGATGTACTGTCACCTCATATTGAGATTGTTGGTACACTAAAACCCCGACCTTTTGACTGCCCAGATGACTAAGGTATATGACAAGGTAACTCAGCTCCACTTTCATCATATCACTCCCTGGATTTTTGATACCTTTGGTTACTCCATGTTACCTGGAAGATCAGGTCTCCACTCTTTGGCTTGGCATTAAAGGTTCTCTACAGTCTGGTCCCCAGTTCCATTTCTAGCTGCAAGTGCCTTTATTACCCTTTCCTCCAACCAAACTGATCTCCAAACTTATCACTAGTCTTGACCTCCGTATCCACTGGAATTTCATTCATCCTCATGACCTTGTTCAAATCTCATATCCTCTATTAATCCTTTCCTAATTGCTAAGGTCCTTATTTGAAGTCCTATCTATATCTTAAGCTTAAAGTCAAAGAACCTTATCACTTTTAGTAGGAGATTGATCTAATGTTATATTTAGTTCTGGAATTTTTTTATTTATGAACATAAGTACCATTTTAATGAGATGTCACCATATCTCTTGTACATTTTTTGTAGTAGGAAGAACAATGGACTTGGAGTAATAAGAAACCTGAGTTCAAATGCTGCTTCTGATGATGACTAGCTGTGTGACCCTGAACCAATCATATCCCCTCTCTGTGCCTTAGTCTCTTCACCTGTGAAATGGAGTAGTAATAGTACTTACCTCACAGAATTGTTGTGAGGATTAAATGCAATAATGTATGAAAAGTGTTTTATAAACTGGGGAACATTATGCAAAAGACAGCTATCATTCTTAATCTAAAATTCATAGAAATAACATGACGATTTAAGATCTTAGGGACAATTGCAAAGCTACTGTCAAATTCCTAGAGATTCCAAGACACACTAATAGAAATTAAAGTTTTAACTCATGCCCATAAAATTATTTTATTTTATGGGCATATGAAAGTTGAATTTCAAGCTCATAAAGATGCCTTAGATAACATTTCCATTGTGGGCTTTAGTTTTGCCTAGCTCCAAAATTTTTCCCTTGTGAACTTTTTCCAATTACTAGTTGAACATCCCATAAATCATGTTTCTCCATTAATTCCTTCCCCACTCCTCTCCTTTGGTGTTGAAAAAAAAGGTAAAATTAGCTATCAGCTACTCATTCTCATGCTTTTGCAAACACACTAACATAAGGGTGAGCGAATAAGCAAAATGACTGACTCTCTGATGGCATTGGGATTGGAAAAGTCTGACTAATTTTCATCACTGCTGAAGCTTGGCAAATCGGCATCAGTATTAGAGGCAGCCGGGCCATTTCCAGAATCCTCTACCCAAGGGCAATGTGTGAGAGCCTCCAATTGTACACTCAGTATGTGGGGGAACCACATCTTGTATGTTTTTGTATGTTCCTGAGTGATGATGGAGATAACGACTGCCATTTGTGCAGCACTTTAAGGGTTATAAACTGCCTTACATGCATTATTTCATATAGTCTTCATGACAGCTAGGCTGGGGAGGAGTGGGTAACTATTATCCCCATTCTGTGGATGAGGAAAGCATGGTTCTGGGACCTTATGTGATTTGCAGGGTTAACACAGCTTATCTGTGTAGTAGGGGCTGTTATTATTCCCATTTTATAGCTGAGGAAATAGAGTCTTAGAGAATTTAAGTCCTTTGTTCAGGCTCACACAGCATGTGAGATAGAGACTATTATTTTCATTTTACAGATGAGGAAACTAAGACTCTGACACAAACTAGACAAACTAAAGCTTATCTATGGCCTCACAACTCAGAAGTATTCAAAATAAGAATCGAAGCCCGGTCTCTCCTGAATGTAAGTCCACTGCTATAGGCACTAAGCCACCTGGAGTAGTCACTGTCTCCTAATCCTCTCTGTTCTGCAAACCCTAAGTCCAAGATTGGCTCTCTTATCACCTTTCATATGAATGGACTGTGACACTTTGCTCGAAGTCCAGGAGACACTGGGAAAGTAATTCATCTCTTCCACACTCCGTGAGAACAGCTAGAAAAGCATAGCCTCATTGCTCTGGTTCAGCCAGGGTGGTCCTGTGCCCCGCGGAGCCAGAAGGGAAGAATGCTTCTGAATTGTGATCAGTTGAGAATGGGATACAAGCAAATAGACCATTGCATGATAGATGGTCTTTCATGAAGTGGCTTTGATTTAATATAGATGAGTTTATATTGGTCTGCACATAAGAATTCTCATCAGAGTGTGAATTAACACATTTTTCTCCCTCAGAGGATTTGTGTGCTACGTTATACTTTGAAAATACTATATTGAACATTAGGATTGCGGGTAAGGAAAAGTCAATGTTAAATTATAAACTTCCCCCTTCTCTCTGTTTTTTTTTTCTTATTTCGGGTCACAACCTTGTTGACAATTTCAGAGACATTTTATTTTGCCCAGAATTGAAAAATGAAGTGATGTGACTGTAATATTGGCTAGGGGAAGGATGAAAATCACGGAAATTACATCGCTTTCTGACGGTTATTAATAGCAAAAATGTCTTTTTGCCATATTTGTGGACCATATTTCCAAGCTGCTAATTGAAATAAATAGCTGGACTGGCTTTTAAATTGCATTAGGCATATTTTTACCTAGTAGATCACAGATAATGCATTGGCTTGATTCACGTCCCTGTGGATTTTAAGGTAAATCGGGGAGAATTGTCCTCTCCAGTGGAATAATATAGGGTGAAATTGGGCCCGGATTTTGGTCTAGTGCATTTTAGTCTATTTCATCATGTTAAAAGTGATGTGATTATGGTCCTGAGTCAGAATGTTATTTTGCTTTAGATTCATTCTCAGAAAGGTTGAACAAATTTGCCTTTCATAGGAAAGCTCCCCCTATGTGCTTCAGGAACCTTCCTTCTCTTTCCATAAGGCAAAATCGTCTTGTCAGAGAGCCTTCCAGAATTCCTCAGGGCCTATGGATCTCTGAGTAGCAGCAGGGTAGAGTTTCTGATTTCAGGGCTCTTTCATGTGAAGGCTTTGCATTTGACCAGGGAAAGACTCCTGTGTTGCAGTTAGCTGGCCACATCCCTCCTGGCAGTTGGCCACTCAGTGGGGTATGTGTCAATTGGCCACCTCCACAGATCGGTTCCCTTCCTACCTGATGGGCTAATCAAGGCACGTTTACAAGATGAGTCCATCTGGAAGGTAAAAATGACCTCTGGATCACCCAAACAAGCCAATAGGATTGATGAAAGGGGGGGAGGCACTTTAAACCTGGGCATTTGCCCACATTCATTGCCAGGCACTCATCTCTGCCTACCTTTTTGTTACTGCTGCTGCTTGGTTAACTCCACATGTCTCACCCAATACTATAGATCCTTTTGGTCTCTTTCATCTTGGAACCTAAACTGTTCTCTGATCCTTCAACAGTTCTGGAAGCAAATTACTGCTTAGATTATTGCTCATGGCATGTGAAGTTGGCAGGTACCTTAGAGGTCATAGACTTCAACTCTCTCAATTTACAGAGGAGGAAATGAAGCTCCAGGGCAGGAGGAAGTGACATTTCAAGGTTCCATAGCTAAGAGGTAGCAGAGCTGGGAGGTGAATTCAGATCCTCCACCTCCAAAGGCACTCTTCTTCCCATAATGCCACTTTAGTTCTGTAGCAGAGAATCTTAGAGATGGAAAGGATTTTAAGTGTCATGTAGTCCAACCTCCTCATTTTACAGAGAAGGAAACTGAGCCCCAGAGAGTCCTTGAAAACAAGAAGGGACTTGCTCAAGGTCATCCAGATCCTTTAACTGCAATTCACTCTGTCACTCTGTATCAGTGAATCAGAACAGAAAGAAACTTGAAGTTCCATCTCGAGAGCCTTGTTTTACAGAGGAGGAAGCTGAAGCCCAGAGAGGGGAAAGAACTTGATGAAGGTTAAACAGTAAATTGAGACTACAACCTATGCCATGTCTCCCGGTCCCAGGTTGCCTTTTCTTATGCTTCATTCCCAAGCAGCACCACTGGAATATACTTTGGTTAACTAGAAAAATGCTTGTTTCGAACAAACTCTAGAAAGCTCCATGTCTGGTAGCAATGCGCCAAGCCTTCATTACCATTTTTTAGAGTGATGAATTGCATTATCAATGCCTATTCATTGTTGTTGCAAATGCAAAGTCATGCCTTGTTCATTAACAATAACATCAAGAATTTTAAAGGCAAAAACCAGAGCGTTTATAACTTTACAGACATAGAAAAGTAAATCCTCATGGATGTGCACGCCAAATTGCCTTAGTTAGGAAGGACATGATCATATCACTAGTATTGGTCCTAAAGGGTAGGCTCTTAATGAGGGCTGTTCTGTAGCAGTCACAAACACCATTTTCTGTTGGCTCCTCCAGGGAGGACTAAAGTCTAGAGTGATGATATATGGCCTTGGTAACATGGGAGGCTGACAGTTGTGTTGCTGTGAGCCTGCCTGTCACAGGAAGGAGAGCAAGGGTACCATTTCTGAGTCTGCCAGACATTCCTTTGAGTCGCTTCTTACCTGGCTTGAGTCCCCAAACTGCAGTTGTGTGATGTTGGAGATGGATCCCCTGTTAATCGACCACATTGTGTTCATTATGATTATTTATTTGCTATCTTTCCATTAGGAGCAACAGGATATCCATGTGGCTTCCTCTGTAGACACTCCATCTGGCGCCATGTTGGCCAGTTGATATGGTGTCACTTGTTTATCCTCTCTGTTAGAGTTTTAAAAAGAAAAACGTTCAAAGAGGGATGAGGCGAAGAACCTTTAGTCCTGTATTAAATAATTCCTTCCTTCTTAATCCCGTCATTAGAAGTAGTCAGCCCTCTGGCTCCCAGACCTTCCATGGTTGTCCAGAATTATTGTCCCCATGTGAATAATGGGGACATCTAGAAAAATATTTGGTGAACATGTAGAAAATCTGTGTGAATCAAGTAATCATGGGCTTTAAAATTGAAAAAGACCATAAGAGATAATCTTTCTAATACAATCTCCTGTACAATGTAGGAGTTCCCATTATAGCATGTCTGACTGATGGCTGTCTATGTCCTTTATGAATACTTCCAGTGGTGAGAAGGTCACTACCTCCCAAACAACCCATTTGATTTGTTTTTATATAACTTCAGCTTTACATAGCTTTTCCTCATTGTGAGCAATATCAACCTCCCTTTAACTTCTACTCATTCATTGGACCTAGCTATAGCTTTTGAACAATTAGAGTTTTTGTGGTGAGGTGGGGGGTGGAGGTGGGAGGTGGCAGAGGCCAACAAACATCTATAGATTCCATTCCATTCTGCTTTTTGTAACAGGTGGAGTTTTTTTAGTGTTTTCATTGAATCATAGATCCAGAACTGTAAGGATTCTCAGCGCCCATCTGGTTCAGTTCCTTCAGTTGGTGCACAAATAAGACATGGGAAATGACTGTAGCAAAGGGAGGAGATCCCTGGACACGTTTGCCGAGTAGTCATCCAGTTGAGTTAGAACACGGAGTGCATGGAGTATACAGTATAATGAGAAAAGACTTAAAAAGAAGGTAGAAGAGATTGTAAAAGTCCTTGAATGTTAGATTTAGGTGTCTGGGATCTTTTTTTAGGAAACAGTAGGCAAGGCATTGAAGCATACCAATAAGAGAAAGAATATGACAAAAACTACGTTTAAGGAATAGCTAAAGTTGGATGACCCAGAGCTTTTAGGATTTTTGCTGCTCTTTTTAGCATCTAGGTGAGTTAGGGACAGTTTATTTTGTTGGCTAGAGGAAGTAAAACAGAATGTTACTTGTTTCAACATCAAACAAATCAATGGCTGAATTAAGGCTGAACTCATGAATTCACTCCTTCCACTTAATTAATCAACACCTGACTTCTCCAACTTACTTCGGTATACCAGGGAGTCTTAGTTCTGTACTGTTTGGTCTTTGTGAGTGGGGGGAGGTCATTTGCTGGTGGCGGCCTGTCCACTTTTAGTGAGGTTAGTCAATCATGCAGCAGATGTGTGGCAGAACCCCAACAGCCTCTTCATCTGTAGGATAGCCCACCAGATCTGGTGCCCCATATCTGTGATTGTCTAGGCCCCCGGGGGTCTGCATCACTATCCCACCATTATAACACATAGTTAGAGTATATCAACAGAGGCTCACTCACTTCTTTTCAAGGATACATAATTCTGTTTTTCTACTTTGCTTTTTTTCCTTGATGATCAGATGGGACATTACTGAACTTGGCTCCACAGCTAGAATTGTACAGTTAAATAACCGGAACTGATTGGTTCGTAACATTCATGTATTCCTTATATAGCCAACTCTGGAGATTAGTCATGGCAGTGGAGGGAATGGCTTGGCATGGCTTAGCAAAAACTTTAGCTAATCAACGGAATGTGCAAATTAGGCCCTGGTTCAGAGCATTGATCAAAATCTCTATGGCAACTCCTGGTTGAGCTGTATATACACAGAATAAGTGATTTCCGAGCTGTATAGGGCAATAAAAATACTGTCGTTAACGTAAAGCACACAGATATAACTGATGAGGGAAGTCACTGTTTTCTCCAGAAAGTTCAAAAAACTTTCCAAACTGCTCACCAGGATGGTGTAGCTATGGGAGATTCAGGCACCCATACCTCCCTTTGCTGGCATAGGTGAAAGAATGCTGGATTTGGAAGTCAGGAAATTTAAGTTCATATGAAGGCTTGTCCATTTATTGGCTGTGTGACCTTGAATAAGTCACTTATTCTCTCTGAGTCTTAGGTTTCTCATTCCTAAATTGGGGCTAATTAATGCCTACATTATCTAACACAAAGGGTTATATTGTGAGGAATGTGTTTTAAAAACTGCTATAGAAATGGAAAGGTATTGTTAAGTCTTCCTTTGCCAATAAAAACTGACCTAGTCAGCCATTTTTATATGTTGTTGTTTTGTTTTGGGTGGGGCAAGAACAATCATTTTATTGACTTTATTGATTTATTGGAGCGCATGGTGAGGAAACTCTTTACTCTTTGGTACCTTATACTCTTAGACAGAGTTACCTAGTGGCACATTGGATAGAACACTGGACTTTGAGTCAGGAAGACCTGAGTCACTTAACCTCTGTTTGCCTCAGTTTCCTTAACTATATAGTGGGGATAATAATAGCACCTTCTTCACAAGGTTGTTGTGAGGAACAAATGAAATTATATTTGTAAAAAGTGTTCCGCACATTGCCTGGCGCATAGTAGACACACAAATGCTTATTCCCTTCCCACCTAATATTCTAAGTGCATATTCACATATAATTATACATACATATTTACATATATACACATATATTTATACACAAACACACACACACACAACATACTTTTAGAGTGGCTTGGGACCCTGGGAATTGAAGTGATGTGCCTAGGGTCATGTAACTAGTTTGTTTCAGAGACAAGATTTGAAGTCAAGTCTTCCTGAAGCAAAAGCAAGCTCTCTTTCTCCACAATCTTCCCTTTACTTCTTCCCTCCTTTCCGTCTGCTCTTGTTCTAAGGTTTAGAAACCATCATACAGACTTTCTTTCTTTGGAACCTCCCAATGGCCTTGGGAGGAAGCAGCTTGGCACCCTAGTGGACAGAATGTCAGTGTGGGTGTCAGGAAGATCTAAGTTCAAATCCCCTCACTGCCACCTGCTATGACCACGGACAAGTCAGTTAGCTTTTCTGCATGGTGCAAAGTCTTTCTAAGTGTCTTAACTTTGAAGTAGCCTGTGTTCTTCCCACTCCAAGAAAAGTCCAGATCCTAGATGGCTTGATGGAGCAACCCTAAGATTTGAGGATATCATTATCCCTAGATGAGGAACGTGAGCTTCTGAGAAGAAAAGTGACTTGTCCAGGGTCACACAGCTAGTACTCATTAGAAAGAAGATTTGAATCTACATAGTATTAATGAGTCTCAGGACTCTGGGCTGTCTAGACTAACTCATTTACGAACAGAAATACTCTTTTACGAGCTCACCCCCAAATTATATATTTGAATCTTCGCTCTACTAGTGAGAGAGAACCCACTACTTCCTGTCTCTACTCATAACTTCAAGGCAGTCTGTGCCTCCATGGCTAGCACTCTTTTGACACCAAGTCTGAGGGATACCAGTGAATTGTGAAATCTCCCAAAGTGGGCAAAAAAAAGGAGAGTTAAAGTAAAGGTTAGATACAATTCCCAAACTAAATACACACCTCCAGCTGAAAGGAAATGAAAAACACCTCTGGCTTGGCCAGTGTGCTTACTTGCCCTTTTCTGTAATTCACTTGTGAATTCTGAAGTATACATTGCCCTTCACTTCCATGGCTAGCTAAGAAAATGCAGGATAAACTATGTGTACATTTCCAGTCCTCCAATTTTCTTTTAAAGAAACTTCTTTTTGATTTTGAGAAAGGCATTTGAAAATGTGAGCATGGAATAGGTTTTCATATTTACCTTCCCAGTTTCAGATCTGTGAATGTACAACTTTCTGACTGTCCTTTGGGTGCCTGTCACTTCCCCTCTGTGGGCCTCAGTTTCCTCTATCAAGTGAAGGAACTGGACTAGCTGATCTCTAGCTCTGACATTCTTGGTTGGATCAAGTAAAGCTATGTTCTTTAGCTAAATTCTTATTGAAGCAGAGGTGAATGTTTAAAAATTTGCTGCCAGTGGGCAGGTCCAAACAGAGTTTGTCTAGCACAGAGACCAGAGTCTTTCTTGGTCTGATGGTTTCTTTAATATATATTTGGCTCAGACAAAGAGACGCAGGTTCCTTACACTTCATGGGACACAGGAGTTCATGGTGTCAGCTCATTTCATCTCACCATCATCAGCTGGGTGGCTGATGAGGCTTCTCTTCTAGTCTAATTGCATTAACAATTTTGGCTTTCTTTTCCTAGGCTTCCCTTTGATGGAAGGCCAGGAAGAGTCTTTGCTGCTTTGGTCGTGGGGCACATTTAGATGAGGAACATTTGCCAAAGTTCTCTATCTAGCAATATATAATACTAGTCAGGCAATCTGCTAACAATGTACAAATGAATAGAGGAAAAGGAGCTGATGTTTTCTTTTGGATGGTTCCAGTGACTATCTAGGCAATGCTTTTGTCTATCTGCATGGAAGGAAGAGGAGGTCAATGAAGGTAGCACATACAATGCCACATGTTTCTGTATCCCCCACCGAGGTGCCTTTGCTTCGAATGTTCCCCCATGCCTGAATTGCACTCCCTCCTTACCTCTTTAGGTAAGGATCTCTAGTCCTGCTGTCATTTCTGGATGGCTCATTTTCCCCAATAAAACAGTAAACTCCTTGTGTGCAGGAACTATTTTCTCTGGATCCTCAGTACCCAGTATAATGGTTGGCAATAGGATAGGAACAGGGACTAGGTCTATGCTTTCATTGCTATGGGAAGCTCCCAGGGAAGGAAATTCCCTCTATAAGTTTAGAGTGGCCCCTTCTCTGCAACTTAGAGCCTTAGAGAGCTGCCTACTAGGAGGTTAAGTGACTTGTCCAGGGTCACATAGTGAATATCAAATGTGAGACTTGACACCAGATCTTCCCAGCTTCAAATCCAACTCTATATGAACTATTGCATTGCTTCCTGGTCTCTCTCCCTGTTCCACTGAGTCGTTTTGATGCCTTCCTATCTCTATGTACCTTCCCCTCTGTCTGTCTCTATTTCTTCACCTATATATTGAAAGCATTGGTCTAGGTCCATTTCTGGATCCTGGACCCCTCTAGCAGGCAGTCTGCTATAGCTGGTGTAGTCCTTTTCAGAACTATGTATTTAAATGCATCACAAGGCAAGTGATTATATTGAAACACCATCACCAAAAAAACATTTTTTACATCAAGGTCATGGATCTCAGATTAAGACTCATTGAGCTGGATGATCCCTAAGGCCTCATTTTATCTCGACATCCTTTGAGCTACTCTAAACATCTCATTTTGTGTCCAAGGGAGAGGAAGGGCCTTACCAAAGGGTCTACCAGTCTTGAGTCATAGTGCTGAGACCTGAGCCTCCCATCCCAGTGCTTCTGCAGCTGTATTATGCCCAGTCATATGTGTACCTACATAGCCTCATGAGGCTAGCAATGCACATAGACAAGAGAAGGTTTGATTCAAGGCATCCCCAAAGACACCACCTGCCTTTTCAGTCTCTCCCTTTAGCCTAGTAATCACCTACAATTCTCCCCACTAGAGTCCCTCTTTTGGGTTAAGGCTTCATCTTCAGTTGACCCCCGAGAAGGGAGGGAGGCCCATTAGCTCCCACCACAGCCTAGCTGACTCTTTTAGAACAGCTGGTTTTCTAAGAGATGTGCCTGGAGAGGATTAGACCCTGGAGGTGGGAAATTGTAATGGAGGTGGGGAAGGAGAGGAACGAGAAAGGATCAGCATGATGGGGTCCCAGCTAAAAAAGACCTTTATCAGAAGGGACCCTGGTGGAGCTGGGAAGGAAGGTGGTGTCCACCGGGAGGGCTCTGGAGGTAAGAAAGCAGAAACCTCTGTCACCTTCATTGGCCATGCTAATCCCCACACTTGGCCACCCACCATATTTTTTTTTATTTTTGTCTACTTTTTCAAAGAAAAATCTTTGCAGTGAAAGGTACTTTTTAATCCCCAGAGTAGTCCCCCTAAGAGTACCCTTAAGTGCTCTTTTCTCAGGCAAAACAACAGCCAGATCCTGGCAGATAATACAGAGACAGAATTTCTATATTCAGACAGAAGGCTGTAGTGGGGATCATAGGATTTGGGACTTGGGACTCATTTCCACTCCCTTCTATCCCCCACCAATGCCCTGGTGTTCACCCTCTGATAAGAACATTCAAATCTGCAGAGACAAAGACTAGAATGACCTGACTTGAGAAACTGGCAGTTTTTCCCTCTCCCCTGTTATCTTTCACATAGCCAGGGGCTAAAAGTTTATCCTCACCCTTACCATCGTCTTCATCAAGCACATTTAATAAGAGTCCACATGGGCATCTCTGGTCTTGAGGCTCTCCGACTCACCCAGTTGCTGCATTAGCAGAATGGCTGAGTCACTGTGGCTCAGATGCCAATTTAATTTTCATTTTGATTGGCATCTTCCCAGTACGAGGACTGCTACTAAGCCCTCTGCTGATAGCCGTTTGAAATCGACCAGCGACTGTACAATTGAATACCACTCTTGACAATATGTGCTGAACATGATCAGGAGGAAAAGGGAGGCAGTCTCTTCCAAACAGCTTGCTGATGCTGATCAGACAAGAACTGTTGAAGATTTTCTTGACCAAAATACCCTAGCCAAATATGAAAACCTAGCTCTATACCACTGTTTCCTGCCCATACCACCTATAGAAAAATGCTGCATATTTCAATAGTGCTTTTGCATTGCAAAAGCAGCTTACCCCCAGAAATCCTATAAGCTAGGCAGTATAAATGTTTTTTTCTCCCATTTTTTCAGATGAGGGAAACTGAGGCTTAGGGATGAGTTAGGTGTCTCACACAGGGTCAGTGTACTGGTAAACATCAGAGCTGGAAGGCAAACCCAGGGCTTCTGCCTCCTAGATCACTATTCCTTCCACTGCACTGGTTTAGAACCCATAGAGAATCTGATGTTGATAAATTAGCTGTATAACGAGGCTAACTCAGTTTGCAATGTACCACCAAAGAGGAGTTTGAGCAGTTACACAAATATCCAAACAACTGCCACCCTGATGTCTGGATGTGCATTTGTGGACCTCACTCACTTCTCTATGCTTGGGCTGAATAGTACTGTGTGGAAAATTCCAAGGAGAGCTGTGGGGGATGGCTCTTTTAAAATGTGTTGTGTTCTATTCAAGCAGGTATGAAAATCTAGTTTCTGCAACACAAAAACCCTTCTAAGAAGGCCAGTTCGAACCCAGCTGGAAGTCTGCAGAGGTTATTGAAGAAGCGTCATCGAATACGCTTAACCAATTGAATAATAATTTCAGCTACCTTTTAGGGGAGGGGATGTTAGAGTAAGTTAGTAAGGCTGGTTGCCAGGGTAACCCTTGATTGCAAAAGGACAGTCACGAAGCGGTGGACTGCACACATGCATCCCTAGTGTGGTCATAATGTTTGACTCTTCTGACACAAAGCAAGCTAGTAGGTGCAGAAAAAAAAAGCCTGGAACAGAAAGGTTAGAGAGCCTGGAGCACTGGAGCAGGAAGCAAGTTTCCCTCTTGTTAATTCAGGACTCATGAATTAATTCCAAAAGCACTCTAAGAACTAATGAACAGGATTCCTGGGCTAAGGTATGAAGACCGTAAAAAACTTCTGGAAAGATGGGAAATGCTTGCTTGCGAGGCTTTTTAATGCCAGAGTTTCTCTGAAGCCCCAAAATACCCTAGCCAAATATGGAGATCTGTGCAATCCTTCCCCCTTCCCACTTTCCCCAAGGCTTCTGTGTAGAAGGAAATACTCAGTGAGTTTTCTCTCTACCTTGGATAGGAAAAAAAATAATGGTTAGTTTAAGTAGCGATGGGAAATTTTTGATGTGCAAATGAGAAACGTTTCTCTGGTTCTAAATTATATAATTCTTTGTGAAATGTGATGCAGATGTTTAGGGATTTGCTAACATTTGTGCCTGTTTGTTTAATACAGTGTTTATTTAAAAATTGACCAATGGTAAAACATGTTATGTTAAATTTTGCTCATTTCCCCTGCTAAAGGAAAACTTAACTCCATGCCCATAAACCTGGAATCACTGCTGACCTGGTGTCATGCCTATATTAGATAGCTATATTGCCGACATAGTGTATAGAATGAAACTAACAGCTTTTAAAGAGCTAGCCTTGTAACCCCAAGCTTATACAATGACAGCAAATACCATTTAAAATATAGCTATACTGACTAAGGTTCTTGAGTTTCACACTTGGGCAGCAATCTTGGGAGGACATGCATCAAATAATCACTGTAAGGACCTACTGTTGGCCTATAAAGCTCGAGCCAAGTAGAAGGTTGCAGATATGTCTGGTGGTGGATTCTCGCCCTTCTCAGGTGGACCTCACACTTGGCTTTTTGCTGGTGAGCAGAACAGACACCACTGACCCCCGTGTTCCACATGTTCTTCATTCCCAATTGGTGTCTGGAGCTGAAAAAAATGGATTAACAATGGAATCCCTAGGCATGCCCAAACTGATTTCCCACTATCTCTCTGTTCTTTAAGACGGGGAAAAAAACGTTTTGGGGGGAGGGAGGGCAAGAGTATAAATCAGAGATTATTGTTAACTATAAAATCAATCAAGTGTTCTTTAAGAAATCAAGAATCTCTTTATATCATAAAAACCATCAGTGGTCCTAGTTCTTTACTTTCCCTATATTTTAAATCCTCTTTCTGGGCTCTGTTAGAGTCAAAGAGAAAATATCAGGCTGAGTAACAAGGCCCTTATGTTGCCCCTTAAATAATATATGATTATACTTGTGTGTATATGATTCTTCGCTGTTACAAAGTTTGTTCTATGATCTAATTTTTCTAACAACCTGAGAGGTATTTCATTATTAAAGTCTTTTAATATTAAATATTAAAGTATTTCCACATACTGATGAGGAAACTGAGGCCCAAAGAGGATGAATAACAGTTTATGGTGGCATCTATGTAGCATTATAAGGCTTACATAAATTTTCTTATTTGATCTTTACAAACACCCTGGCAGGTGTCTGTTATACTCCTCATTTTATACATGAGGAAATGGAAGATAGAAGAGGCTATTTGACTTGCCCAGGGTCACACAGCTAGTAAATGTGTGAGGCAGGATTTGAACTTGGTTCTTGCTGCCTCAAAGTCCAGCAATCTATCCACTGTGCTGCCTACTCACCCTGGGGAAGCTAGAAAGAAGTGATAGAGCTGGGCCTAAAACAAGTCTTTGTTTTGCTGTGTAGATTTTGCACCATATTATGATGTCAGCTCTAGTGTAACCACTCCTTTGTAAGATGCCATTACTATATCATTATGTCCAGAAAAATAGGCATTCACCAACCTCTAGGTAGGTTCATACCTCCACTATCCCAAAGAAATGAGATTCTGTTGTGCTTGTTTCTGTACAAAGAGGTTCAGGAAGCTCCCTTGGGAGCCCATTCTTATATTTATCTTTACTGCCAAAAGTCCTTCCTTCTTCATATATAATCAGAGCTTTCTTCCAATATGTCATTGGGGTGACAAAGACTAGGCTCGTGGGTTGTCATCCAAGGACTAAGTGGGAGACAGAATGATCACCAGAATCCCAGAGACCTGGGATGCTTTTTTTTCCAGACACTACTCCTGCCACTGATAGTCCATTAAACTGTAGAAGCTTGTCTGTCTTCTTCATCAGGGTAATAGGTGCCCACACTTATGAACCCATGGCTCCTTGAGTAGCTGAGAAATGGAACTTAAGCATATTGCAGCCTAAGCTTGTCTTCTCTTAGTCTGCCTTTGTGGGCAAGAGGTAAACCTTTACTCTCACCTGGAAAATGGGAGAAATAATTCGCGTGCTTCCTACCTCAGATGAGCAGCAGATGAGATAAAACACGTGAACACTTTACAGCCCCTCAGGTGCTATATAAATTGTGAATATCATTGTAGATTTCTGTCTGTCCTGGTGACTGAATGGCCAAAGAGGTCATGAAAGGCAGAAGCTCCTGTTGTTGCTGTTCCCACGGCTAATTAACTGGCCAGTCACTGAGTTCAGAGATGGAATGAAGACTGTCAGCTGTGTTTTATGATTGTAATGTTAATTAATTATGAGTGAATAATGAACTTTTTATGGGGGTTATAGAATTTTCTTTCTTGAGAAGCAGAATTAATCAGTGTTTTTCCAATTGATTTTAAATATAAATCAGGAGTGGCTTCAGTAAATTCTATAGCTTAAGTATTTAGAAAATGATCTGGGAGAAAAGGCATGATGAAGACAGGGCCGCTGTAGCAATAAGACCTGTGCTCAGGGCTGCTGGGCTTTTTATTCTGCATACAAATTAAGACAGTCAATCAATCTGGAACCTTGGGCTAGTCATTACGTTTCTGTACACCTCAGTTTCCACCCCTGAAAAATGAAAGATTTGGACTACATGAGGAATACTTAACCTCTTGACTGTGTGAGCCTGGGCATTTTTTTAGTATTATTATTTTATTAACTTTGTTTCAATGTTATTTGGTTTACTTTGTAATCTGACAATTTTTTAAATTGTTGCACGTACAAACATTTTTCTCAGAAGGGGCCCATGCTATAAAAAAGGATAGATAAGCCCCCTTGAACCAGATGATCTCTAAGGCCCCCAACACCTCTAACAATTCTCCAGTGCCAGTCTATCCTGTTCTAAATAATGTCTTGGGGAAACCTTTGCTTCCGATGCGTCTCTCCTCCATGTCTGTGACTAGTACCAACTCTTTGCCAGCTCAGAAATGTGCCAGGTTCTGTTCTGGAGTGCAGAACTCACTCTTTCTGTTCCTGGAATCCCAGCAGTGTGACATTGACAAGGTTTCTTGAAATTGCATTTTTCTTATGGACTCCAGTTAAGTGGCATGGCCTTTGTTAATGGTCTTTCTCTAATCTGCTCATTTGTATTTCGACCCAGACTTTCCCCAATGCTTTGGGGGCATAATTAGGTACTGTAAAGAAGGTGGCTGGGTCCAGTCAAGCCTCTTGCCATCTTGGTGCCATCCCCAGGCTCCTGACCTCTTGGATTCTTAACTTGGCTCCCATTCCACAACTCTGTGGCAGACTTAAAGCTTTCAGCTGTGTGCTTGGCAATATCTATGAGCTGATAGACTTGGAGAGAGGGGGCAGACTGAGCAGAGAAGCAAAGGGGATTTAGCCCAGAGAAGTAGGCTACTTTTACACCCTCTCGTTTTTTGGGTATCCTAAAAGCAGCTGATTCCTCCCTGCCTGCAGAAGCTGAAGGAGGCTCACTTGTCTTGTTTTTTTGCGAATAACTGTCACGTCTGTTTGGGTGTCTGTATCTCTTGGAGAGAAGGCTCCTGAGAGCAGGTTTCCTTAGATTCCTTTCACCTCATCTGTGACCTGCCTAAAGGGATTCACAGAAATAGATGAGAGATCTATGCCCCATAACTCCCATAACTCTCCCCGACAACTTTTGGAAACCGATTCAGTACTGCCTGATCTTCATAGGGAATTAGGAAGGTGATGGAAACCAAAGTATTTTTTACAGAGGTGTTTTATTTTATCGTGTCTGTATCTCCATTGTACACAGTGTACATATATGTGTGTATGTATATTTTCATTTATTAACCGAACATATTTTAAGTCAGGTGGCTACCATGTGCAATACACTGTAGTAGACACGGGATAAGATGGGAGCCCTGCCCTCAAGGACCTATAGTGTAGGGGATTATACTCAGTTGTCCTAGAGTATGCTTTGATTTACTTCGGCGAGGGTGACTCATGAAATCTTTAGGTAGCACAATAGATAGAAAGCTGATCTGGGAGTTGGAAAGAAATGAGTTCAAATTCTGCTTCAGACATTTACTAGCTGTATAGCCCTGTATCACTTAACCTCAGTTTCCTTATTTGTAAAATAGGGATAATAAAAGCTCCTACCTCTAGAGTTTTTGTCAGTCAACAACTTAAGCATCCACTGTATACCAGGCACTGGGCTGATTTGCTGAGAAGATAAAGAAAGGCAGAAGACAGTTCCTGCCATCAAATAGCTCACAGTCTTATTGGGGAAGACAACTTGCAAACAACTCTGTACTTAGAAAATACCAACTGGATCAATTGGAGCTAATTTCAGAAGGAAGGCACTAATATATTAAAGAGGCTCAGGAAAGGGCTTCTTGTAGGAGGTGAGATTTTAACTGGGACTCAAAGTAAGGGAAGCTTGGAAGGGGGTGGTGCTATTGAGGGGAGAGTGTTGTAGGCATGGGGGAAGACAGCCAGGGTAAAATGCCTGGCCTTGGGAGATGGAGGGTCTTGTTTGAAGAACAACACAGAGACCAAGTGTCACTGTGCTAAGGAGGAGATGGTGAGGGGAAGGGGGGGGCATTGGGCATGAGACTATATTTGTAAATAGCTTTACAAACTTTAAAGCGCTATGTAAATGTTAACTATTATTGTGGGATATCTGAGCCAGAAGTAACCCTAGGAGCCAGTTCATTTTGCTGGGGAGAAAATGGAAGCAAACCTCTTTCAGGGTTCAAGTTCCATGAGTGACTGATGGCAGGGCAAGGTCTAGAAGTCAGTTGTCCTGGCTCCCATTTCTGGTGCTTTTCCGTGTTAGGTGTGGGTGTTTTCCCACTTTCTCAGTGCTGATCTAGGTAAGTTCAAGAAAATGTTGAGAAATATTAGAGAATAGAGAAATATTGCATAGAGAAATATTGCTCAGCTAGAGTATGCCCCCAGCTCAGGAAAAGCCACAGGACCTTAGGTGAAAAAGTGACATGACAAGAGGGCACTGGCTAGCCTGGTGTCATGCTTTGTACATATCAGGATGTCTGGCTGCACTCAGAACCCCTCATTCAAGCAAAATGTCCAGTAGGGACAGTGTAGACACCTCATCATCTCTCAGCCCAGTGTCTTTGCCCTGGCTGTCTTCTATGCCTGCAAAGTTTTCCCTTTTCAGCTCCTGGCTTCCTTCATGATTCAGATTAAATCCCACCTTCTACATGAGACCTTTCCACCTTTTGTGGTCCCACCCCACTGCTAGTACCTTCTCTGTGAGTGTGTGTGTGTGTGTGTGTGTGTGTGTGTGTGTGTGTGTGTGTGTGTGTAGATAGAGATAGCAAGTACGAGTTCTTTGCTTCTTGTCTCCATCACTGGAATGTAAGTTCCTTGAGTACAGGGATTATATTTTGGCCTTTCTTTGTATCCCAAGGATTTAGAACAGTGTCTGGCACTTAGTAAGCTTAATAAATGCATGTAGACTAGTTGACCATTATTTTCTCCCTTTCCCAAGCCCTAGTAATCCTATTCATTTTTTCTTTGGTTCACTGTGAGAGGGTGTGGTGTTTAGCTCGAGTATATCATTAACTGTTAAAAATGAACCCTAGTTGGACCGCATGGCTCCATGTAATCTCAGAATGAATTTGTGTGAACTTTAAAAAGGAGAAGTGTGGTACAATGTAAAGACTATGGAAATTTGACATCAAAGGTTTGATTCCTAACTTTGTCTCTTGGCAGCTATATTACCTGCCTGCCTCTTTATTTTCTCATCTGTCAAATGGGGATAACCATCCCTGCAGTACCTATACCACAGGGTTGTTACAAGGATTCAGTGAGACCATTCGTGTAAAATGATTTGTAACCATGATTATTTCAGAATAAATGAATGAGAATTTATCAAGTGCTTCCATGTACCAAGTACAATGTTATATGCTGGGGATACAGATACATTGTCATCCCAAGTGCCATATATTCCTGGGGGTGCCCATTTTCCTCAAATATTCATTAAACTGGCCAAGCCAGTCAACAGGCATCCTTCAAAGAACCTTTGGGGTCAGCGTGAGTGACCATAAACCTTCACTTTCATTCTTCCCATTGAGATTCTCAGTAAGAATTTAGAGATTGGGGAAGGCAAAGAAGTCAGAGAAAATTACTTAGTAAATGGATAGGGACCAGTCCTGTGATTTCATTGGTAAAGAGAATTTCTGGAAGAAGAAAGTAATGCAGGTGGCACACCCCATCAGAAGAGAAGACCTACACTGGCTATGGAAGTGAAGAATGTTCCAACCTGGTGCAGTGAGAACAGAAGTTGACTAAATTGTCTCAAGACTGGAGTCTGCCCTTGGAGACAGGGGAAGATATTCAGAGTATTGGTCTTTGCTTGGGAATGGCTTCATCTTATTCTGGGCTTGGCACTCAGGAGGAAAGACTGACTCTAGGAGAGAGAACTAACACTCTCTCTCTCACATTGAGAAGGAACCTCAAAGACCAGCCAGTCAGAGGCCTTATAAACCTGCACCCCTTCTATAACATCTGACTTAGAAACCCCTAGGAATGCTGAGTCCCTACCTTCTGAGCCACATTGGCAAGCCTATCCCTGTGTAGCTTCAGTGGCTGCTGCTCCCTTTTTTGCCCTCTGGGGCCAAACAGAACCTCACTGATCCCTTTTTCACTGGATAGCCCTTTAGACTCTTGAATACAGCTATTCCAGCCCCCTAGACTTCTTTTCTGCCTCTGAATATGTCCAGTTCCTATAACTGATCCCTGTTTTGAATGATCTGAGGACCTTCACCATCTTCCTTCCATTTACTTTTCTTCCTTCCAACCACCCCTTCCATATCTTTCCTTCCATTTTCCTTCTCTCTACCCTGCCTTTTCCCTTGTATTTTCCTTCTTGACATCACCTCAGTTGGTGACACAACTGGGCTTTGAATCAGGATGACCTGAGTTCAAACATGGCCTCAGCTACTTACTAGCTGTGTGACTCTAGGCAAGTCACTGTTGGCCTCAGTTTACTCAATGGGATAATGGGGGCATTAGCACCTACCTCACAGGGTTACTGTAAGAATCAAATGAGATAACATTTGTAAAGCATTAAGCACAGTGCCTGGCACATAGTAGGTGCTATATAAATGGTTATTCCCTTCCTTTCCATGTTTATTTTCCTTCTTTCCAATCACCCTTCTGTATCCTTCCCTCTATTTTCTTTCACTTCATATCTGCATTTTTCCTTTTATTTTCCTTCCTTCCAACCACTTTCCAATTCTCTTCCTTACATTTTCCTTCTCTCCACTCATGAATTTTCCCCTCTAATTTCCTTCTTTCCAACCTCCCTTCCATTCCTTTCTTCCCTTTCCCTTTTACCTCTCAATTTTTCCTTCTATTTTCCTTCTTTCCAACAATCTCTCCCTTTTCCTTCTGTCCATTTTTTTCTCTGTACCCCTGAATTTTCCCTATTTCCTCCTTTCCTTTTATAAATTAATTCCTCCATTTCCTTCCTCCAGTTTTCCTTCTTTCCATCCCCTGCATTTTTCTCGAATTTTCTTTCTTTCTGATCAACCCCTTCCATTTTCTTCCCTATTTTCTTCCTCTTCAACCACTGTTATTTCTTTTCTTTACCTTCAATTCCTCTTTTTACTTCCTTCCATCTTCCTTTCCCCATCCCCTTCATTTCCTTCTTTCCTTCCTTCCCTTTCTTCCCATCTTTAAAAAGCCGAAAGAGCAAATGAGGAGGCTAACCCTCAGAAAATGGAAGGGTTCTTGCCAGAAGTCTCCCTAGATACTCAGTACTAACCAAGCCGGCAGGCTTCTCTTTGAAAAAACACCTGCCTCCCAGACACACACCAGTGTTCCTTATCAAGGACATACACACATGTGGGAGTGAACTGGGCAATAGCTTCTTGTGAGAAGTACTGGAAACTGACTCTGACTGTTAATTGTTTCAGCCATGTTGGTTTAATAAGCCTGGGGAAAAAAAAAGGCATCCTTTGCAGTAAGGGGAGTGAGCCTGGAGATGTGCAACACATCTGGTCTAATGGCTGCGTCACATTTGAAAAGAGCAAGAGAAAAGGGGGCAAGAAGGGAGCTGGGAAAAATGATTGGGTTTAGCCAGTGATTGGGGTGGTGGACAGGACATACTTATTTGCATTTGCAAATCTGATTCTTCTTCACCTATGGTCCTTCTTCCTTTATAGAACATGAGGAAAAGGGAGTATGTAAAGGTGTTTGAGTTGTGCATGGAAATTGATATAGGAAGGCAAAAGACCAGGCTAGCTTTGTATATGGTTGCTGAAAGAGTCAAGGCAGGTTTTTTGTGTGCACTTGAGAAACAAGGGTGGGTGGAAGCAGAGGGAGAAAGAACCTCTTCTGGCTAACAGAGGTGAGAGATTAGAGCACAAAGGAGCCACAAGTCAGTGATTAAAAGAAAAAAAAAATGCGAATAGCTCTCAAAATTTCCATGCCTTACTGCGTCATCCCCCTAATCCCTAGGCTCTTCTTGGATCCCAGGTTGACCCGAAGAAGGATGGGGAGTGGGGCAGGATTGGGGTTCAAAAAAGACTGCACCGGTGGGCCCCAAATGAGCAGTGCCCACAGACCACTGGGTGGCGGGCTGCGCGGCCTCCACTGACCTGTGGCTCCCTTTGCCGCAGTCCCTGCTTCTGGTAAAGCCGCTGCTGTTTCTGGGGCCAGTGGGGAGCCATCCAGGAGCCCTCAGCCCCTCTATTCAGTGTCCTCCTAGAGAGGGGGACTCCCTAAAGAGTCCTGGAAAGCGGAGCCCCCAAAGATTCCCCCCAAATCCAGGCCAGATCCACCTCAGCCCTGTGTGCCTGGTCACCCTTTCCTCCTGCAGTCTTCCTTCCAGGAAGAGGGAGGGGAAGGGAAACAGGAAATCTACATGCATCACATACACAGTCTCTCATACACACTCATACACTCACACCCTGCAGGAGAGGGGTCAGGTGTGAGGGGTTCTGAAACTGGGAGGGGGATAAGAGAGGAGAAGATAGGGAAAAGCTGGCTGGGGAGAGTAGAGGCACAGAAGAAAAGAGGAGGAGGGAAGAGGAAAGCGAGGAGAAAAGGAAGAAGGGAAGAGAAAGATGGAAAGAAAAAAGGGGAGAGGGGATGAAAAGAGAAGAGGGAATGAGGGGGAAAAGAAATAATGGAGGAGAGAAGAGGAAGGGGAAGAGAAGAAGGGAAAAGAGGCAGGAAAAGGAAAGAGGGAAGTAGAGAGGAGAAAGCAGAAAGGAAAGAAGAATATTCGTTTTTGTTTTCATCGCTTCACTTGTATCTCTCCTTGGGAGAAGGAAGGAGAAAAAGAGTGAAAGGCTGGTGGATAGAAAGGCAAAATAAAGGGAAATGGAAAAGGAAAGGAAGAGAGGAGAGCTGGGAAGTAGAAGGGAAAAGATGGGAGATAATGGGAGGGGAAGGGAGGAGGGAGGAGAAGAGGGGAAGGGAGAACCTAGGAGGAGAAAGGAAGGGGAGGGGGGAAAGGGAGGGAGCAGAGAAGGGAGAGGGTAGGTGAGGAAAGAAGAGAGAGGGGAGGGAGGAAATGAGAGGAACTGAGGGGAGGGGAAAAAAGGGGGAGGAGTAGAGAAAGACCTGGAAAGGAGGGAGAGGAAAGCAGGAGAGAGGAAGGAGGAAGAGAGAGGAGAGGAAATAAAAGGGGGAAGTAGAGGGGGACCTGGTGGTCTCACTCTTGGGGTCAGTGTCTAGTGACTGAAAGGCATGATGCGATCCTGGCTGGGGTCAGAGAGCGGTGGCGGCGGCGGCGGCAGCAGCTAGACGGCCAGGTCTTTTACCTGTGGGAGCCCCTTCCAAAAGCCGCCGCTTGCCAACTTCGCCTGCGCGGAGGAGGGGGCGAGAAGTTGCCGGGACTCAGAGAGCGGCTCCCCCCTCCCACCCGCCCCTTACCGCAAAGGGCGGCGTCGGAGGCGGGGGCGGAGGCAGAGAGGAGGGGGGGCGGGGGCACCACTGCCCTGGACCTGTTTGGTTTGGACTTGAGCTCAGAGCGTCGTCCAGAGCGGAACAGAGCGCGCGCCTGTGGCTCTGCCTCTGTCTGCAACTGGGCTTGCTGCTGCTGCTCCTGCTGTTGCTGCGTGCGTCCGTCTGTCTGCATGGTGTGTGCGCGCGCTCGGCGCGCTGTGTGTGTGTGTGTGCGTGTGTGTCCTCGAGGCCAAGGGGCCAGCGGCTCTGTCCTGCTCCTGCTCACTCGCTCGCTGGGTGCCTGGAGTGCTGGACGCCCGTTGAGCGCTCTCTGCCTCTGTCTCTGCCTCTCCCTCTGCCTCTCTTTCTGCCTCTCCTTCTGCCTCTCCCTCTGTCTCTCCCTCTCTTTCTGTCTCTCCGCCTCTCTCTCTTTCTCCATCTTCTCTTTTTCTCTCTCTCTGTCGCTCTCTCTCTTTGCCACTCTTTTATTCTCTTTCTCTTTCTCCTTCTCTTTCTCTTTCTCCTTCTCTCTGCTTCTGTCTTTCTCTCTGCCCCTTTCTCTTTCTCTTTTTTCCTCTCTCTGTGTCTCTCTGGCTGTCTCTCTGTGTCTCTGTGTCTCGCTCTCTTACTCATTCTCTCTCTCGCTGTCTTTCTCGCTCCCTCTTTTTCTGTGACTCCCCCACCCCCGTGTGTCTCCCCGACCCCCGTGTGTGTTTCTGCGGGTCTCTGCGTGTTTCCAATTCCCTCTCCCCCCCCCCCTCCCGGGGCCTGGGGGCGGCGCGCGCCTCGCCTCGCCTCCCCTCGCCCACCGCAGCCGCCGCCGCCTGTCATTGCGTTGCGCTGCGCTGCGCTCCTGAGGAGTCCGAGCTCGTCTAGGGTGCGGGTAAGCGCAGCATGCTCGCTGCTGTTTTTTCTCTGAGCCTTCGAGTCTGAGGCGCAGGTAAAGAGCAGCAGGGCAGCCGGTGGCAGCGGCCGCGGCCGCGGCAGCGCCAGCGCCAGCGCGGCGGCGCTAACGCCGAGGCGGGCGGGAGCGGCGGCGGCAGCAGCAGCAGCAGGGGGGGACCGGGCGGCAGCGCGGTGCTGGGGCTAGTGGCCATGGCGGCTGCGATCGCCAGTTCCCTGATCAGGCAGAAGAGGCAAGCCCGTGAGCGCGAGAAGTCTAACGCCTGCAAGTGTGTCAGCAGCCCCAGCAAAAGCAAGGGCAGCTGCGACAAAAACAAGTTAAATGTGTTCTCCCGGGTCAAACTCTTTGGCTCCAAGAAGAGGCGGAGGAGACCAGGTCTGGGCAAATTGATTTTATTCTTTCTTTCTTTCTTTTTTTTTTTTTTTTTGCTTTGAGATTTCTTATCAAAGACAGGCTCCCTTCCTCCGCCCCAACCCTCTGCCCCCAGACTTTGATTCCCTGTTGGTAGCTCAGCCTTGAAAGTGGTTTGTTGTTGTTGTTTTGTTTTTGGTTTGTTTGTTTTTTGGGTTTTTTTGCATTGCTTTTTGGTGCGTTTCTTGCGGTGTATATGTGCGTGCGTAGGAAGGCGATGCATTCCTGGCCTCCTTCGTGACAGTTTCATGTTTGCTGCAGTGCAACTGTTGGTGGGGGAGGGAGGGGGAGAAGAGGGGAGGGGGAGAAGAGGAGAGGAGGGCGGGGGAGGAGAGGGGAGGAAGGAGGAGGAAGAGAGGAGAGGGAGGGGGAGGAGGAGGAGAGGAGAGGGAGGGGAAGGAGGAGGAGAGGGGAGGGAGGGGGAGGAGGGGAAAAAAGGGGGAAGAAGCAACAGAACCCAAGCCAGTGGTCAGCAAGGAATGCCCCCAAACATGGCATACAGACTCCTTCATGCAACAAACATGCCTATCATATGTATTCCTAATAGGGCAGGGCTGTCCTGTGAATGGCATAGAAATTTAAGGATGAAAGCTAGGTTTTGGCCATGTATCCCATTTTCTCTCCCCCTACTGTTCTTATAAGAAAACCAGGGGGAATCCCTCTTTTTCCTTGCTCTAAACTGTATTTCTGATCCTTTACCTGCTATCTTCTTACACCCCGGGAGGCAGGGATTTCCCTTGCTTGGGTGTTTCGTTTCTTTTTATCATGTGTCAGTGTCTTGAGGCACAGCTGTGGTGCAGCTTTGAAATTCTTGTCGTCCCCCCCCCCCCCCACACACACACGCACATACAAATTCTGCATGTACCTTAGCACAGAGCTAGCTGATTAAGCTGGGTAATAATTGAAGACTGGGATGAAGAAATCCTTGATTACCTCCTGCCAAGGAGGAAATCTGAAATTGGCAAATTGGGGTACCTCTGTCCAGACCCATGGGTAGAAATAGCATGGAGACAATCTTCAGAGGTATGGGGGAGAAGGGGGAAAGGGAGAAGTGATTTTGGCACATCTCTTGGTGTTAAGGGGAAGACATCTAGCCTTGACGCAGGAAGCCTTTTCTATCAAATCTTAACCAAAAGAAGTTCACTGGACCATTTTCTTATCTTTGGTGTAAATATTACAGAAAAAGCTACCTATCCATCTCCTGTCATTTCTATGCTTGTATCTTATACATACACATGCAGGTCTGGGCACATAGGAAATGGATTTTCGCATTTCCAAAGTGAAACATGTTAGTGTCATATAAGTCAGCATGAGCATATGATGTGCAAGATGTCTGGTCTCGGAAAGCAGATTTGGATTCTTGTGATTTTTATGATTAAACCAGATGAGTTTGGAGTGAAGCCTATTGCATAATCATCTTACTCTTAGATAAGGCTATTGGGATATGCTGTTTTGTGAGATTAAGTTTGAAAATGAGTTATGAAATCATTTTATATTCAGAAAAAAACAGCCAACGCTGCATCACTGCATCTTTTGACCTGCTCAGTAATATACATGGACCTCTGAGAAAGCTGTTTAAATTTTAAATTGATAATTCCCTGCATTCTGCCCTCTCTCCTTTTCTCTTGCTCTGTTGCACCTAAGTCCCGTTAGATAATTACAAGTTCTTTGATCCATCCACGGCTGTGTGTGTGTGCTCTTTTTGTTTATTTGAATTGAAGTACTTGGGCAGGAAATCTCAATGCGTATGTCTTTTGGTCCCTGATTGGCAAGCAACTCTAAATTATCTTCGTAGTCCTCCTTTTCCTCACATATGAGAAATTGCACCTTGTTAAAAAGGTAGAAGCCGCCATTTGCCAGCACATCCTTAATATACAATGAGCTAGGGAGGTGCTTTTTAAGCCTGGGTGGCACACTGTTTAAATTGTAGACACTATAAGCAGCTTTGATGTTCTCAACTACATTACAGTGTCAAAAGCCATGTTTAATCATGATAGAGATTGATTTTGAAACTAGTAGATTTTCATCTTCAGCAGGACTCCTTTACAGAAATGTATTCTGGCGTAGTTGACACAGAATGTTCTAGAACTGCCCGGTGAAATCAGAGATGATGCAAGTCCATGTTCACATATTTGCAATTAACCTGATGATTGCTTTATTTACAGAGCCCCAACTTAAGGGTATAGTTACAAAGCTATACAGCAGACAAGGATACCACCTGCAGCTACAGGCAGATGGAACAGTTGATGGGACAAAAGAGGAAGACAGTACCTACAGTAAGTGTCTAGAGAATAAAGAAATCGATTACCTTGGTGGAGTTGGTAAAATACTGTATGTTCCCCTCACCCCCATAAGTTCACTTTTGTCATTTCCTGACATGGATGCCAACAGCATTCGCACTATACACTCCTGTTTTTGTTTTGTTTTTTTTTTTAATTTTACTGAAAAAGAAGCAGGGCACACAATAAAACAATTAAAACAATGACCTATAGGAAATAACGTTGACACCCTCCAAAACGCAATCCAAATGTCATCTCCATGGCAATCTCGATAGGTTTATGGCTGTCCTTTGGATTTTATTACATTTTCCCCACAGAAAATTTACTCACCCACACACTAAGCCTGAAATAGAATGTTTTCTCCCCTCTTAAGAGGGGTCTGATCCTAAGAGAGTAGAGTTGTTACATGTCATGAAAAATCATTATTTCTACAGAGCTTTCACATTTTTTTTCTTCTGATAACATACATTAATTGAGACCTGACAACTTGAGAGATCTTAGATAATGCAATTTAGTTTGTCCTTTCTTAACCACCGTTTAAGCGAAGACCAAGATGGAGATTCAAATGGTAAGCCAAAGGGAAATATTTTTTAAAATGACATTGCTCACTAGCATGTATATATAACACCTGAAATTGTGGTTCTGAGAAGTTACATTATTCTTAATTATATGTCCTTTCCTTTACATGGGAGGAGAAGAAAAAAATCACGGGCACTGAAAGCCCTTATTTAAATGATTATAATTTATTTCATGCCATTATTTGCACTCAGACTCATTAAATGAGCTACAACATTTTTCTAATGTGATTTCAGAATGTGTGGTGTGTTTTCTTCGATTTGTACTGCCTCAGAAATGCTTGGTAAACATCAAGGAACATAGCCCAGAAGAGCAGATATAGTTTCATATTTTCTCTGCTAATAAGTGCTCAGCTCCATCCTTAGAGTAGCACTACCCCTTGACAACAAGCCCAAAGAGAAGGGTCCCAGTGTAAGGTGTTAATAAGTCCTTTAGTGATGTCTCCTGAGCAGATGCCCAAGAGCATACTGCAGAGAGAGCTGCCATCACCTACCCTGAAAGAAGCCTCTTCTGGTGCCTGCGATGAGAAAAATCCTTAATAACCATTTGAATTATTGCTTTACAGCAAGATGTATTATTGTCATTAATATTAAAATATGTATGACCAGTAATATCCAAGTGAATATCCCTTAATTTACACCTTTCTGCCATTTGCATCACTGCCCAGTTCTCAGTGATATGTAAAGCTGACTTTATGTTTGATCATTTTTTCAAGGATGGTGAAGGGTAGAGCATCATGTTCATCAATAAAATAATACTATATACTATATCTAGCTATCACAATTTGGGCAGCACTCTAATTGATAGGAGAACTTCTGTCCTTTGGAGCGGTATATCAGACTGCAGAAGAAAAACAGGACTTTCTGCAGCAGAAATGGAGGCTCATTCATGTTTTAGATATTAGCTGACCACACCCAACCTCAAGGCCTCATCCAGTTTCATCTTCAGCACCTTCTCCAGCTCCCACATAAAAGACAGTTATTGTGAATCCAGTGCATCCAGTGTTCACATGTATGTTTTATAAAAAAAGAAAATAAAAAATGACTCATCTCTTATGCTGTGTAAAGACTGATAAACCTAATTCATCCATAGCACATTTTAAGAATTGTTTTTCTAGATATAATAGCTATGTTTATGTAGATGGTGCAAGCTCCATTCCTGCTTTGATTCAACCAAATGCATCAAGTTTATATGGTACCATTTGTGCCATTTACTTCCCCAATACATATACTTTCTTTTCTTTTCTTTCCCTTTCTTGTTTTTTTCTTCTCTCTCTCTCTCTCTCCCCCTCTCCCCCTCCCTCCCTCTCTCTCTCTCTCTCCCCCTCCCTCCCTCCCTCTCTCTCTCTCTCTCTCTCTCTCTCTCTCTCTCTCTCTCTCTCTCTCTCGTGTTGAATTTTAATAAACCCTTTGACTGCACTATTGGAAGGGATTTCCATGGAGCATTTTTGACAGTTGTATTATAAAAGAGCCTAAAGCCCCAGTTCACTCTTTTTCTAGGCGTATTGAAGCTATCGGCAATGGTCTAACCAGGTAATAGCTATTGACACAACATGATGCGGTGCCTTGAACATCTCAGAGGAACAGCACCAGAATAAGGAATAAAGTGTGTTCATTGCCAAAGTGACAAGAGGCTAGGGGTCTAACCTCACAGGCTTTCCATTTAATTTTTAAAAGCTATTTTGTGCCCTATGATCCTTAAGAAAAAGTATAATTAAATGATAAAAAATAAAAATGTTTTATAATCAATCATGTTCTTTTTCCTCAGAAATGGCAGGAGTGATATGGAATTATAGAATTATTCCTTGAAATATTTATAAATTTCTCATCATTAGTTCTTTAAAATGCCTCAAGCAAACACATTATCTTTCTTTCTATTACTATTTCATTAATGTAGTCTGAAATTAATAAGCACTTATGGAATTTTGTTTAGTTTTCTCTCTTTACTATCTCACTGAGATACTTAATTTTGATTGATTTCATGTTATTGGTCATTCTGACATGCCAGGCAAGGGCGTGATTAAGCAAATTGGTGTTCCTCACACTTGCCTGAGTCTATTTATTTATTTCTAAGATATGTGTGGGTATCATACATTTAGGCTTCTATAACATAGATTCATTACAGTGGTAAATGTCATTCCAATAAAATTCTCATCATGAGAACATCAGCCTTTATAAATTATGTATTTTCCCCTGAAAAGGAAGAGACGATAGACGGTTCATGGAAGCTGCTTTAGTGTAACAGCTTTGGGAGCAACGACAGCTGTTTTTCTCAGAAGAATGTTTTGCACTGTCCCTTTGAAAGTTCAGGAATACATCTGTTTTAAAGTTATAAGAACACCACATTTGTCGAACCTTTTATCATTTTCTACCTGTATGAAGACACTTTTATTATTTCTGCCTTCAAGAAATTGACCAATTTAGCCAAACTGACAAGCACTATAATACATTGAGTTCTGTGGGATGATAAGCTATATTTATACAGAGAAAGGGCTGTTTCTGTAGCTCACATGAAACTAAATCACTGTCTCTAAAATGAGTGAAATTTGCTTGCTTTTTATAAAGAGAAGTCAGAGAGAATAGGTATATCATATAGTAACTTTCCGTCCCAATCTACAACTCAAGCCAGCAAAAAGAGTTAAGAGATTTAATGGATTTGTTTTAGGATCATAAATAAAATGTACTAGCTTTTGTTGATAGTATGCTTGAATTCATGTCATATTCTCATGAAGAGAGGCTCTTCTCTTGCAAAAAGAGCATGGAGGAAGATGTTGATTCTCTGCCTCCCACCCGAGATGCTCAATTTTGTATTTCGATCCAGACTAGCCTCCTTATTTTAAAAAGGCTTTTAACCAACTAAGCCCAATTAGTGTCTATCCCTAGAAGAAAACAGTGACAAAGGGAGAATTTTAATAAGCTCTTCCTTTCTCCTTTTGTTGTTATTGACTCATTTTTGTTGGGATTTCATGGAAATTTGTGTTAATGGGTAAAAAAAGACAAAAAGCATAGATTGCAACACAGAGACATCCCTGTCATTTAGGGTTCAGTTTGTTATCCTGTTTTGTGGCTTGTTATCTTCTTGGGATTCTTCTCCCCAGTTTCGCCTCTCATTAAAACATGAATCAGACAGTAGCAGAGATTAGGAGGTAAAAATCAAATATGCCCATTTTTGTGCTTATAAACAGTAGCATGGGAAATGTGAAGGTTATGACTGTCCAGCAAAACTGAAGAGACTCTGAGCCTTTGTCCCTGTGTCTTTGTCACCTACAGCAATATGTAGATTGGATTTAGACATATTTTAGTACCTTCTTAGTCTAGTACTCTAGACCTTAGGATCTAGAGTAAGGTCCTAATATGCGAGGGTTGGGGAAAATTGTTTGGATCCTCAGCATTTTGTAACCATGGTCCCTTTAAATAATATAATGGTCTTTCTAGTGATAAAATTTTATGCCATTTTCCTTTGGCATTAGTGATCATCAATCAGCGACTGTGTAAAGGACCAACATCCCATTATATAACATATGCACATATCTGATATAGACCAAGCCTCAGGGATGTGTGTTGCATTGTCAAATATAGCATGAGCTACTGGCTTACAAGCTGTGTCACACATAACAGAAGGGCACCACTTTTAATATGAGTAGTGAATGGGGTGCCATCAGTGACATGTGGTGTGAATGCTTATATTTTGAACTATACAATATGTCCTAACTCCTCATCAGAAACACCCTGAATTTAAGTGAAAGATCCAGCAGAGATTCAGCAAAGGAAATCCCTATGTCTTTGCTAATTTCTCCTGTCGGCCAGGGATGTTAGGGCAGTATGTGTATATGGAGACAGGAGAAACCAGATTCTTCCCCTTGGGGTGATCCTGCACTTCCTTCTATAGACTCAGGGTAACCATTTCTCCTCAAGAGCACTGGCTGAACATCTTTGACGCAGTTAGAGGAAATTGATAATGCTGGTCCATAATGTCTTGAAAGGAAGGTGCACGGACTGCCTCCAAAAGATTCTCTTGCAAGCACTATGTTTAAAAAATGTACTGTTATATTTTTATTCACAGTGTGGGAGTGAGTAGACAGCTGGTAGGGGGAGGACGCCCACCGGTTTCCTTCAGTGAGTGGTGTGCGATTGTGAGCAGAGTCTGGGTGTAGGTTTCACACAGTGAAACCTACTAACGGTGAAACACAATGTGGGCCTCATTCTCACCAGCTGCCTGCCCGCTCGCTCCTACCCTGCAAGTAAAAATAAAATAAATCTAACTGAAGCCCAGTGTTTCCAATAGAAATAAATGTAATATGTCTGTGACCTTTGCTGCTGCCCGATGGTAAGATTCAGGGTAAACAGCCCTTGCCCATCTAAAGGTTTGGTTCCTTTAAGGAAGACTACCCTGGGAATATTTTGGTGCAAATGGGCATTTTAAATGGCTGGGAATGGGCAATTTAAAAATAAAAGGGTTCTAGGGGTGGGGAACCTGAGACCTCAAGGTCACATGTGGCCCTCTAGGTCCTCAAGTGTAGCCCTTTGACTGAATCCAAACTTATTCTGTGTAGTCTGGATTCAGTCAAAAGGCCACACTTGAGGACCTAGAGGGCTTCAGGTTATGAATTAGACTATTCCAAAGGTTGCTAAATGCTGTAACTCTCAGAATTTTACCAGACTGACAGCCTTAATCTGATGGTGTTTTTAAATCCCTGCAGCGGCCTCAGACAGATGTTTAGACTGTGCTATGTATGTTTAGAACAGTGCAGGGTTATGTATTTGTATGGAACTCTCAAAGAAGCACTTTGGTCTATCTATTGGATCCCTTTTGCATCTCTTACAAGCCTCTTAAAACTCCTAGTTTTTCTTGGCTCTTTACCATCACAAAAGACAAAACATCTTGAGTTAAACATATAGCCATGTTTATTTCCCCCTACTTATCAATTGAACCTCCCCCCACATACGCACCCAATTCATTCATTTGCAATATTCTTTGTGAAAACAGGAAACCTTCAAACAAGCATCTTCCCTCTCTGCCTCTGAGTGATGCCAAACCTCTGGAAGAAAATAAAATAATTCCATCAAAAATCTGGGTGTGTGTGTGTGTGTTAAAGGGGATTTTTATCTGTTGAGGTTTCTGTGTTAACACACACATATACACATACTGTAAGGCATCCAGTATGCCTCCTTTTAAAATGGAATGTAAAATGGAATTATATTTGAGTATTTTATATATATATGTATATATATATAATACATTTTTAATATGTCAGGAAGGAATTATCAGTCACATTTATTGAAATGAAAGAGAAAGCAAAGGGAAAATACAAAATGGAAGAAGGAAAGGCAGACTGAAGTTGAGGAAAGAAGGATAGATGTAGGAAAAGGAGGAGTAAAGTAGATCCTCATTTGGTTCTGAGATATGTTAGTAGATACTAAACCACATATCTGCAGTGTGGGGCATCAGGGTGCCTTGCCATGCACTCAGTAACTTTCTAACAGATGAAAACAGCCTTCTCTACACTGGGAAACAGCTTGTCTACTTTTATTTTCAAACTTCAAAATTTATTTTTGAAATAGAGCTTTATTTTCCCATGGAATTCTAAAAGTGTTAGATATCTATAACAGAATGAGTTGGGTTTTAGAAATTGAATTTGGAGGAGGTGGTCAATGAATGAGCTAGCTATGCCTGAAAGTCCTTTTGACATTCTCATTATGTCTGATCATCTTGCTTGAGAGATTAAGGCAGTCTAATTCCATAGTACTGAAACCTACATTGGAAACTGCGATTTATTTCATTATTCTAAGCCTTTGACTACTTCCCCAAACCAATTGCAGGTTTGGGATATAATTGTGTTCTAGTGAAATGATATCTAGATGGTGCAAACCAAAACTAAATAATCCAGTAGCCATAGCAGCCTATTAAAGGGAAATTTTATAGCCTGAGAAATACCTCTCCATAGAGACTAGGAAGACTCTATTCTCAGCTTGGAGATGTCAAAAAACAGAGCTTTTTTGACTATATTCTTTAGCTATCACTCACAGATTTGACCACATATAGATACTGCCCAAATGGAAATTAAGTGTTCTCATTTCTGTCAGAGGACTTTACAGTTTTCTAAGCAGTTTTTTCCTGTCCCTAACTAAGGTCTTTTGGCTTATAGAATGCTACTTTAAGGTATTTTTTGTTCCCTTATTGGGGAGAGAGAAAATACATACTTAATAATTGAAAAAAAAAAGAAATTGTGTCCCTGATAGTTTCATCCTTCCTAAGAAAGCATCTACTTTTGTAGATTCACATCATCTGTGTATACTGAAGATGAACTGTTTTTTTCTTTTGTATGGAAGTCATGGTTGTAATATTTTGGTTTTTTTCCCCAATCTCAGCACTGTTTAACCTCATACCTGTGGGGTTACGAGTGGTGGCCATCCAAGGAGTTCAAACAAAATTATACCTGGCAATGAACAGCGAGGGATACCTGTACCCATCGGTAAGTTAATATGTGTGTGTGCACGTGTACTGTGTTCACATCTATGGTAATGATGAGAGGATCAGAGGTGGAGGGACCTTTGAGAAAATCTCATTCAACTCCTTTATTTTGCAATTGAAGAAACCAAGTCCAGGAGAGGATAAATTCATTTGCCTCAGGTGCCATAGGTAACAGATGGTTGAGGCAGAATTCAAACCCAGGTTCTTTGGGTCCAAATCCAGTGCTCTTGCAATTATTCTGTGTTTTGCCAAATAAAATTAAAAGAAGTCCCTTGACTGCTTTTGCTCTGATGTTTCCCACTGTAACCAGCAGCTGGCTGACCTCTTAGAGGAATGCTGCATTAGGCAAAGCACTGGACTAGCTGAGCCCTAAAAATTCGTGTCTGATACAACATTAAAAGTGCTCATTGGTACTGCAGGGAAAATTGGCCTTGATAGAAATTGAACCTTTGTATAGATAAATTGAGCTTCATGGCGAAATCATCTGCACATCAACATTAATCATTTAAAGCTAACACTGCTTCTCCTAAATTGATGAGATAGCATCCTTGCATTCGGCATCACTTTGGTCCTTAATGTACCAAACACTTGGGAGAGTCACAGTTTCACTGGCCTCTCAATTTATGGACCTGGGAAGCTGTGCCAGTTTCTTTTTATTCCTTTAGAAGAGAATGGGATTCCCCTCCCCCTCTGATTTCCTCCAGGGCACATTATTCTGATGCTTTATTTGCTGTCAGGGGGTTCGAGTTGAATGGCATGGGCATCTTCTTAGTGTTTGACACTCTATCTTCCCATCAAATGAGGCTCAACCACTCCATAGAGACCAGTTTTGCCTTTTTCTCAGTGTACTTAGTGGTGTGGAAGGGAGGGAATAGGGGATTCTTCTTAAATTTACAAATGCTTGGAACAAAAATTTACCCTGACATTCATAATCCTGGACCCAGGTGAAGTTCTTTTTGTCGGTTTTGACAAGGAATTACAGGCATTACACTTAGCAGCAAAACCCCCCAAAAGAAACTTTAACCAAAAAAACAAATAAGCCCTAGATTGATGTCATTATTTTGATCTTAAATCATGGTGTGTGCAACATAGGGCTACAGATTATATATGGAAAACTAATAGAACAATGCTAGCACTTAGTAGTCATTATGCAAATGCTAGCAATTACTGTTATTGTTATTTTTGTTATTATTATTACTGTTGACAAGCTAGCCTCTAAGAAGGAGGGCTTTCACTGTGATGTTCGGTGTCTCTGAAATTACGTAGGAATTAAGTCCTTCAATAAAGCTCATATCTTTCTGCTTAAATCTTTTTTCTCTGATATGACCTATGACAGATTTCTTATTTGCCAATCAGAAATATATGGTGACTCCAGTGTCCTAAATTTTTTACCTCACTTGAGTTCACTGAGATAGAGAAGCTGTAGGAACCCAGAATTCATGAAGATGGCCCAGTTTCTGGAAAAGAAAAAAAATTCCAGGAGCCATGCTTTTATATTTTCCCCTGAACCTTAGCAGAAAATAGCCATTGGTATGGCCTTATAATCCCCATGAATCCGTTTTGCTAAGCAAGGGTAAGGATCTGTAGTAAACTTCCAAAATATGTCCCTTTGTTATGAAAGATTTGGGCGGTCCTCAAAATCAGAGGGAAAATGGTATGTTTTGTGGTATCTGTGTGTTTCCTTAAGGCCAGTTAGCCTTATAATAACTGGTTTTAGCTCTCCTCACTTTGATGGACAGGATGCCTAACCGGACGTGAAAATAGGTACGTTTTTTTTGATAATGCAGTAAGTTCTTCCTGAAGTATATTCAGGATCCATGTGCAAATGAAATGCTCTGGACTTGGTTCTGAGAAACAAACCTTAGTAGATGTAGAAGCATACTTTGGGGAAAGAGAGATGAGGGGCTAATGTTGACAAGGAGCCCCAGCATAGTAAAGTCCAATAGCTTGTTGGGGTGGGTGGGAGGAGAAGATAAGCAAATATATCTACCTAGCATCTCCTCAGTTTGGAATAAAGTGACTGTCATTGAAATTTGGGCAAACCATTGAGGGAGGGAATGGAAAGAGATATCACAAAAGAAAGCTAGAGACTATTTAGTCTTTAGCACAGTGTCTGACACATAGTAGGCTCTTAATAAATACTTATTTCCCCTGTCTCCCCATTTAAGAACATTTCTTGGGTAGTCCTAGTGATTCATACAGAACTTAGTCAGTTTAGGGATCTGAGTTCTAGAATGGGTTAGAAAGTGAAGCTAGAAATGTTTGGGGCAGGTACTCAGTCTGTGAGATGATTTGGAGGACAGCTAAGCCCTCCATCCTCTGATGCCCCATCATGCCCAACAACACTGGCCTAGAGAGACCATATGCTTGATCCAGTTCCTGTGTGCTAATCTGGAAAAGATAGTGGGGGCCCAAGACTTCAGATAGGGGAAAAGGTTGGGCAATAGTTCCCTTTCCATAAAGGTGCAGTTTCTTTAATGAGCACTACCTTCAGGGTTTGTGGAGGCTAGTTATCAGGGAGGTGTCCCAGAACATAGAATTTGGGAGAAACTGGAACATTTTCACAAGGGAAGTTGGGTAACCTTTTTGTAGGTTTTTAAGAATAAGGTAGAAAACCAATACTGTACATTCATTCCTCAAAGATAGTGGGAGGGTTAGAATGAGTTAAATCACTCAGTTAGTCACTCAATAAGCATTTATTAAAGACCTCCTATTTGAGAGACACTGTGCTAGGCAGTAAGGATACAGAAATAGAAATGAAACAGCCTTTGCTCTCAAGGTGCTCTCATTCTACATATAGCATATGTACACAGATAATTAAATATAAATATATATACAAAGTCAATTTCCTTTTAACCCTGTGACTGAATTAAAACTCAATAGCCCTTTGGTTTAAGTTGGGGCTAGAGATGAAACCTCCCTCTGTGGGCTCTTTAGATCTAGTGATTAGCAATCATTTATAATGTACAACTTATTATTAAAAAGATTAGTGCTAACATAAATTCAGTTGGAGTTGCTCCCTTCTTTGTTCAATAGCCTACGTTGTTTTAATTACATACATTGTTCTTTAATTCTTCTTAGAAATTATTCCAAATTTTTTGGTTTAGAGAACAGAAACAATGTAGTGAAAGTACATTAGACTTGGTGTTGAGAATCCTGAGTTTGAATTCTGCCTCTGACGCTCTGTAGGAAGTCATTACTCTCTAATTGCCAACTTTCTTATTCCTAAAACGAGAATGATAATGATAGAATTAGCATTTAACTCACAGGGACAATTGTATTTTGTTAAATAAATTCATAAGCCCTTTATGACTAAAATAAGCAAAGCGTCTTCTAACTAACCCCCTCCCCCAAATTTGGTCTGTTGGCCAAAGTTTAGATTACCAAAGCACTTGTGCCCTTATTTTAAGCACAAATTGGTTAAGATACTGTCCATATTGATTTTGTTTAAAGTTGATAGATTTGGAGTGGCTAGGTGGTACAGTAAATAGAGCATCAGCCCTGGAGTCAGGAAGACCCGAGTTCAAATATGGCCTCAGACACTTAACACTTACTAGCCATGTGACCTTGGGCAAGTCACTTAACCCCAATTGCCCTGCCTTCCCCCCTCCAAAAACAGTTTTTAAAAAGTTGATAGATTTGCAGATCTGAAATGTGATCAGTCTGTCAACCTATGACATCTGAGTTGATCTTCTCCACAAGACTAGATGATTTTCAGTGGAAGACACTTTTAGTCATCTGCTGGTGTCTAAGATTGAGAGACGAAACCAAATTCTAATGAATAAAGCAATTAAATAACCTATCTTTCTATGTAAGGGGTATTCTTCAGTATACTGTTGGAAAGAAGTTTTCCTAGCAGCAGAAGGTGGCCCATAATATAAAAGAACAATGGCACAAGTGCTCAGTCACTGATCCGTCTTCCGCATAAAATTATGACCCTCATGAGCCAGGTGAAGGAGAATGTCCATTTTGGAGAATTGGAAGGTCATGAATCATTCTTTTTGGATCCAAATGGTCAAAGATATCTTTTAGGGGTTGTATAGCATTTGTATGTTTCTGTTTTCTGAGTGCTAGGGTACAGAAGATTATAATAGGTATTTAGGGGTAGGATGAAAAATTTCTAGAACATTCTAAAGAAATAGATGTAAACAGCTTTGGTTATGCTCAGACTTCCCTAGTGCTTTACAGTTAAAAAATATTATCTCATTTGATCCTTACATAAATCCCATGAGATGATAATATTCCTAGCTATGGCACTTGACATTTTTCAGAAGGGTTTCATGGTCATTATCCTATTTGAATATCAGCCCCATTTTATTAATTATGAAAACAGGTTTTGAGAGGTAAAGGGACTCATTCATTGTCCCAAGTGGTAGAGCAGGGCCTCAAACTTACTTCTTTCAACTCCAAGTCCATTGTTCTTGTCACTACTCCCCATAGTAAGAACTAGTGTTTCTAAGTGTTAAAGAAGGCTATATAGATAACCAGTGTAATCCCAGAGGGATGAAAATGTTGGCTTTTCCTGCTAGCAGTTCTCAGGACACAGAATGAACTAACATTTTCTTGCATGTGTGCCAAATTAAGCTATCAATAGAGACTTATTAATAATGAAGCTGCTTGGTTGTGGTATCTCAGTAGGAGAAGGATGGTTGTCCAATAGCTGATGGTCTCAGAACCAAGTCCAGTAACTGATATTTAATATTGATGATTTATTTCAGGAATGGTCTGCAAAAGTTTCCTATTATACTATCCACAGCCAGCTTGTGTTCCTACTTGTGACCAAAGTCACTTCAGTACCAATGATATAAATTCTTTTACTAATGGTTAGCTCTTTATAGGGGCTCTGCAATTGAAAAGTGGCCTAATTTATTTTCAGTTTTATGTTTGCCCCTTGATTGCCCCCCTTTAGCCCATTAACAGCAACAGAAATAGCTGTATTAGTTGTGGCTTTTTTGTGGGGTTTTTTTGCTTTGATCTCAGGATTGTTGCATCTCCCCTAACTTTTTCTTGTTGTCATGGGGGAACAGACTTGGTGCAGGTTCAAGTGATAGTGAGAAACCATCTAAGGCTCAAGGAATCATAATTAGTCATCATTCCTTAATTTATTTGCTTTCATCCATAATTATTAAGACTTTCTAGAACATAAAAAGGGCTCGGTGTGATTCAGAATCTTTCATCTTAGTTTTCGCGTTTCATTATCAGTACAGTTCAGTGGTTGTACACAAGCCCATGAGAGCTTCTTGAATGTTTCTATAGCTTTTTACAGCTTAGCAATTAGTCTCTGTATATTACTTTGTTTGATCCTCTGAGTAATAATAAAAATAATAATAGCTTGATTTTATGTAGCTCTGAAACATATTTACAGCATTTACCTTAATTCTAGGGCCTTTCCTCTGTTGTTTATCTCCAGTTTTTCCTGTATCAGGCTTGTTTATAATTGTTTGCATCTTGTCTCCATCATTAGACTGTGAGCTCCTTGAGGACAGGCTTTCTTTTGTCTTTCTTTGTATCCCTAGCACTTAGCACAGTGCCTGGCACATATTAGGTACTTAATAAATGACTTGGCTGACCTTTGATGTTTCATTATCAGTATATCTTGACCAGTTCACAGATTGTACACAAGCCCATCAGAATGTCTTGGAATGTTTCTATAGCATTTTACAGCTTAGCAATCAGTCTCTGTGTATTACCTTGCTTGATCCACACTACAACTCTGAAATAATAAAGATAATAGCTCAAATTTGCATACCTCTGAAAATAAACATGCTTACAGCAGTTATCTTACTGTTAGAACCTTTCCCTCTGTTGATTATCTCCAATTTATCCTGTTGTCTCCCTTGTTAGACTGTGAGCTCTTTAAGGGCAAGGTGTCTTTTACCTTTCTTTGGATCCCTAGCATTTAGTACAGTTGCCTGAAGCACAGTAGGTGCTTAATAACTGACTGATTCAGGACTGCCTGCATAATAAATATTCACTTTTAGGGAAAAAACAAGATAATTTCCATTTGAGTAATAAGCTACTTCTTAATTTTATGATCCAAAGGAAGGGACAGTATAAAACAACAGGCAAAACCCAAAGTCTTTCTGTTTGCCTTGGGATTTTACCATCCTAATTATATTTGGCCTTATGTTTCCTGAGTGGAATAAATTTGCTATAGTGGAAAGATTATGAACCTGTAATGTACAAATCTGAGATTAGTAGTGCAAGTAGCATTATGTCCATTTAATGGGTATGAAAACTGGAGGTTAGGAAAATTAAATTTTTTTTTGCTTTTTTTTTTTAGGGGGCAGGGCAATTGGGGTTAAGTGACCTGCCCAAGGTCACATGGCTAGTAAGTGTTAAGTGTCTGAGGCCAGTTTTGAATTCAGGTCCTCCTGATTCCAGGGCCAGTGCTCTATTCACTGTGTCACCTAGCCACTCCAGGAAAATTAATTTGACATTGCCCAGTGGCATATTGCAAATCAGTGGCAGAGCTAGAATGGAAATAAACCTAGGTGAATCAGCATGTCAATAAATTCACCAAATAGTTCATGAAAACCTTAGATAAGGCACATCACCTCTACAAAGAGGTAAAATGAGGTAGAGTAACTCACATGTGAAGCATAGTGTCAGCAGAGAAAGCAAAATCCCATCCTCTGGTTGTTTGACTATCCTGGCTATTAATCAATTGTTAGTGAAGAAAAGATGAGGTGACATTTTCCAAGTGCATTGAAAAAATTGTTTTCGTTAAAATAATGTTTAATATATATTTGAACTTGATAGCAGATGGAGTTTGTGTAAAAATGTTGATAATTTGCCTAAGTTATCCTATCGACTGGAATTTTCCAGTTACCTGATTCATTTAGTTCTTGGATTTCCTTATAGAGCAATTTAAAGTCTAATTTTCAGTGGTGAGATTTCACACATATGCTTTGTTTTATAAATAGAAGAAAAGGTAGTATGAACCTTTGTGGGCCCTAATTTATGCTCTGTAAAATAGAGAATTGGATGGTGCCTAGTCATCTTCCAGTTGTAAACAGTCGTGTACAGTAAGTCAGTATTCAGTATGATAGCCGCTCATCCATTGTCTCAACTTAGGTTGTATCCTCCCCTAAAATAAGAAAAGTAAGAGTACCTTATGCATCCTCATCCTCAATGCTGAGTTATTCTCAGCAATGCAAAACAAGACAACTCTGAAGGGCTTATGATGAAAAATGCTATTTGTTCTCAGAGAAAGAACTGATAGTGTCTGAATATGGATTGAAGCATACTTTTTTAAAACTTTCTTTATTTTTCTTGAGGTTTTTTTGTCTATGTTTTCTTTCACAACATGACTTTATGGATATGTTTTGTATCATTACACATATATAACCTATATCAAATTGCTTGCCTTTTTGGTGGGGGGGGAGGGAAGAAAGGAGAGAATTTGGAACTCAGTTTGAAAAATGAATGTTAAAAATTGTTTTTACATGTAACTGGGAAAAATAAAATACTGAATAAAAGCTAAAAAGAGAAAAGTTCATTTTATATGTTTTGTGTGACTGTACATGTATAATCCATATCAAATTGCTTACTTTCTCAGGAAAGGTATGGGGGAGGAAGATGGGTAGAGAATTTGAAACTCAAAATTTTTTAAAAGAACATTAAAAATTGTTTTTACATGTAACTGGAAAAAATAAAATATTAAGAATGTAAAAAAAAGATAAACAGTTAAAGAAAGAAAAGTTTGTTTCAGATGATCTACTAAGCCATGTAATTTTGTAAGCTCAACCTCCCACCTTGATTTTCTTTTGCAGTTAAAAAATGTTCATGTCCCAAGGTGAACTCCAATTTCCTTCAGAATGCAATATCTTATTGATCAAATGATAAAGTAATCACCTTACTATAACTTACTATGAGCCTGTGAAAGTCCAAATCCTCATGGTCCTTTTATGGTCTCAGAACTGCTTTTCAAAAGGACCTCCTAGAAATAAGGGCTTATTTAAGATGATAATATTATCTGAAAAGTTACTTGAAGTAATGCAAAGTGTTATATTCCCTTACACTGATTTTTAAAATGCATTTCTGAAGGATTAAAAAAAAAGTAGGATGGTAATTTCAGTGGTGAAACTTCCATTGAGGAACTTCTTCCACCAGTGCAATTTGGTACCTGCTGTGCAATTTACAGTCTTGAGAGTAGCTCAAGGGATACCACTTTAAAAATATAACAACCAAAAAGTGGAATTTTTAGAGGGGTGTGGCAGAGAGAAGACCAGAAAATCAAGCTATTTGGCAGTCCTGAATCAGTCAGTTATTAAGTACCTACTGTGTACCAGAAAATCAAATTCAGATAGCGACTATGCTACCCTAAGGGGAATAAATTTAATATGTAAAAAGGATTTTTTTGCTTTTGGGGGATGATACAAACTTATTACTATTAACATAGAAATGATTAGAATTTTTGTAGAATGAAATTTTGAAAACACACAAAGAAACAACTCCAATGAGAGGAAAGGGGAGTTGTCTAAAAAGACCAGTGTGGACACACAGGGTACTCTCTGACAAACTTAGATTTTTTTAAGCTGATACTCTCAAGAGCAAGTAACAACAAATAAATCAAACCTGTGATGGCATGGTTCTGTAAGTATAGTGTAAGGAATTCTAAAGCCTAGAGTAAGCTGAGGTGGTTCAGGAATGGAAGGGATAAACCAAAATAAGAATATTTTGTTAAAATTATATTGAAAATGTTACTGTGATGTAAAAGATACACAAGAAAAAAAGCTAAGTTCACTGTATACTTTCCTCATAAATACTCTCTAGTCATAAATTTTCTTACATGTTTGGTATATTCCTTGATGGTAATGGAAGTTTCATTCATTGTGATAAGGAAGTCAAGTTTAGCATTATTTGAGTCTGAAAATCTTTGCCTTTGGTTATATTCATCCATCCAACTAAAAATGCTTTTTCTTGATGGTCCCAGTTGGAAAGTTCACCAGGATATATAATTATCTGGGGGGAAGTCCAGGTCCTCATTGAAAAGGCGAGTGGCTCTGGTAATTTCTCAGAAATCAAAGAAATACTAATTATTGTATCTCAATACATTAAGATTGGCTTTGTACTAGACTTCAGAGGCCAAGTTGAAAAAGGATTCAAATGACAGGTCATAGGGCATGTTTTTAAGAGTGTCTCATGGCTTTGACTCAGGAGCTTAATTGAAGTTGCAAAGGAAAGTAAGTCTTTTGGAGCTAGAAAAAATAGATTCACTGGCAGGAGCAACAGGGGGAATTGGTTCAAGTGAAACCAGATTAAAAAGGTTTTCATAATTTAAAGAAAAATGAAGCCAATCTTATGTTTAGTGCTGTGTTGCAACTGTAGTATTAGCTAATTAGAAATTCCTAAAAGAATATAAAACGTTAAATATAGATCCTCATCAACTTTGAATATCTCTGGAGGATGCTATTACAGCTTATCTGATATTGGCTAATGGCCTTATGGAAAAGAACAAAGGAGACTCCTTTAGTCATGTATTATTCGAAAGCATCTTATTGAAACTATTACTTTTTGTTTCTGGCTTCTGATATGTATAATTTTGGCCAAGATATGGCTAAAGTCTTTCTTGACTGCTAAAATCTTTTTATTTTATTTTATTTTATCCAATTACATGTAAAAGCAATTTTTAACATTTTTTTTCATGTTTGAGTTCCCCTCTTCTTGAGAAGGTAAGTAATTTTATATAGATTATACATGTGTGCAGTTATGCAAAGCATAATTTCCATTTAGCCATGTTGTGAAAGAAAATACAGCCAAAACAAATTAAAAAGTATGCCTCAATCTGTATTCAGACTCCATTAGTTCTTTCTCTGGAAGTGGATAGCATTTTTTATTTTAAGTCCTTCAGAATTTTCTTGGATCATTGTATTACTGAAACTAGCTAAATCTTTCATAGTTGATCATCATACAATATTGCTGTTACTGTGTACAATGTTTTTCTGGTTCTGCTCACTTGATTTTGCTTCAGTTTGTATAAGTCTTCCCAAGTTTTTTCTGAAAGCATCCTGTTCTTTTTTTTCTTTTTCTTTTCTTTTCTTTCTTTCTTTCTTTTTTTTTTTTTGAGGAGGGAACACAGGGCAATTGTGGTTAAGTGACTTGCCCAAGGTCACAGGCTAGTTTTGTGTTAAGTGTCTGAGGCCAAATTCGAACTCAGGTCCTCCTGACTCCAGAGCTGGTGCTCTATTCACTGTGCCACCTAGCCACCCCCTGCTCATCATTTCTTATAGCACAATAGTATTCTATCACAATGATATACAACAAGTTGCTTAGCCATTCCCCAGTTGAAGAGTATTGCTCATTTTCTAATTCTTTGCCACCACCAGAAGAGCTGCTTTAATTATTTTTATACAGACCTAGTAGTGATACTTATTTTTTTAATTATTTTTTTACTTTAATTATTTTTATACAGACCTAGTAGTGATATTACTGGGTCAAAAAGAAGGCACAATTTTGTAGCCTTGTGGGCATAGCAGTTTACAACTCTACCAACAATGCATTAGTTTCCCAGTTTTTCCCCATCCCCTTCATTTGTTTTTTTTAATTTGTTATTTATTTATTGTTATTTGTTATTTATTTGTTACTCATTGTCATTTGTTATTTACTTACTTGTCATTTTCCTTTTCTGTCATATTAGTCAGTCTTATAGATATTTTGTGGTACCTCAGAGTTGTTTTAATCTGCATTTCTCTAATTGGTAGTGATTTAGAGCATTTTTTCAAATAATTGTAGATGGCTTTAATTTCTTCTGAAAACTGCTTCTTCATAGCCTTTGACCATATATCAATTGGGAAGTGATTTGTATTCTTATAAATATGACTCGGTTTTCTATATATTTGAAAAATGAAGCCTTTATGAAAGAAACTTAAAAAGATCTTTTTTTTTTCAGTTTTCTGCTTTTCTTTTAAACTTGGCTACATTGGTCTGTGCAAAAACTTTTTAGTTTAATGTAATTAAAATTACCCATTTTACATTCTATAATGATCTTGGATTTCTTGGTCATAAATTCTTCCCTAATTCATAGATCTGGCAGGTAAAGTATTCCATACTTTATGCTAAGTCATGTACCCATTTTGACCTTATCTTGGTATATGGTGTGAGATGTTGGTCTATACCTATTTTCTGCCAAATTGCTTTTCAGTTTTTCTAGCAAATTTTTTTTGTCAAATAGTGAACCCTTGTCCTCAATGCTTGGATCATTGCATTTATTCAAACACTATGCTACTATTGTGGGACCTCACCATTACTCAAAGACATCACTGCAAATGAAAGTAAAATGAACCCTAAGATTTAGGATGTGTCTGCTTATACAAAGTTGACTGTGGTAATGATGTATATGATTAAAATGAAAAGAAAACCATGTGGTTTCCTTAGTTACATTAATATTTGTAGAATACCCATTGGCATATATCATCAGAAGTTTAACCTTAGAGGTCATCAAATCCAAGTTATCACCGTGTACGTGAGAAAATGAAGGCCAAGAGGAGGAACGTTGTTGTCCATATTTTCACATAGTCATTTGCAGAGCCATCACCTCAACCCAGTCTTCTGACTTTAAGTTCAATTTGTGTCTCTCTATAGAATGTTAGGAATTGAAGTAGTGAGGCTCCTAGATAAGAAATAAATGTTTGTTTCATAAAGATCATGTTGAGAAAAGTCAGAATCATGAGAGTAAAAATAGTATAGTCAGTACTATTTTATAAACATGTTAGCATGATAATTTTTTGTATGTTTTCAGCTTTCCTACAACCCAATTCTTCTAAAAGTTTATACAGGGCCACGTAAAGTCCTTTGGTGAAACAGTGGGAGAAGGAATTTTGCCAGTTAGCTGTAAGAACTGTGACTTGGAAATATGCCATTGCTTTACAGAGAAGAGAACTAAGCATATTCTGGTGTGCACCATCTATTATTGTAGAGCTGGTATCAGAGATTGGGCTAGGAAGGAGAGGTGTAATACCACAATCTGAAACAGAGTCAGCCCATGAGAGATGAAAAGCTCTTAAAGATCAAATTCTGGAACTCCAAAGAGAAGCAGTGTCGGTGAGGAAGAAATGGAGGACCTATTTAAAAAGACCAATGTACATGCACACTGAACTCTGAAAAACTGAGATTTTTAAACGGTGTCTCCTTGAAAGGGCAAGTAACAGAAGATAATATCATAGTTGTATCTAAATAACATCAGGAGTGTTAAAACTCATGATAAACTGAGGCTGGCAAGGAATGGAGAGGACAACAGGAAGGGATGTTTTTAAGAACTATATTGGGGGGCAGAGCCAAGATGGCGGAGTAGAAACAGCTCTTCCAAGCCTCTCTGCCCCCAGATTCCCCACAAACTATGTAAAAAAGGACTCTGAACAACTTCTGGAGCCCCAGCACCCACAGAACGACACAGAGAAGCTAACCTCCCGCTGAGGACAGCCCAGCAGCCCTGCAGGAAGGACCAGCGCAGCACTCTGGGAGCCAGCAACGCGCAGTGTGCAGAGCGCGGAAGACGAGCAGAGCGGAGCCCAGGTCCGCATGAGCTGAGGTTTTAGCCCCAGGGCGGCAGGGCCAGCAGCCGGCTGGAGGAAACCCAGAACACCAGGAGCTGTGGCGACTCCAGAATTATCAACATAGACTTGCCTGGGACAAAGTAAGAGGTTAGTGTCCTATGGACTTTGGGACCTGTATTTGGGGAATGCGTCAGCTCCCTCCCCTGGGGGCTAGAAGCCGCTGAGGAGACACGCCATTTTCTAGTTTTCAGAGGCATTTCTGGCTCCCAGCCTACAAATAGTGGGGAGATCCAGTGATCAGTCTTGGGGGGTAATCGATCTTGCTTTAACCTCCCTGGATCTGGATTGTGATCTAGGGTGGAAGTTGTGGGTGGGTTTACAGCTTGCCAGAAATGGAAGTTGCCCCCCACACATTCGGGACGAAAATTCCTCTAGCTGGCCTTAAAGCCATAGTGTGGCAACAAGCCCAAAAGTCAAGCAATTAAGTGGCAACATGCCAAGGCAAAGGAAACAGAAAAATGCAACCCTAGACTCCTATTTTGGGGGCATAGAGCGGGAAAAGGACTGTGAGGTCAGAAGTCCTGCTCCAAAAGCCCCAGGGGAAAACATGAGCGGGTTGCAGGCCATAGAGGACCTTAAGAAGGACTTTAAAAATCAAATAAGAGAAGTGGAGGAAAAATTGGAAAGAGAAATGAGAAGGATGCAGGAAAAGTATGAAATGAGGGTCAACAGCCTGACTGAGGAAAACAACACCTTAAAAAATAGACTAACTCAAATGGCAAAGGAGGCCCAAAAGGGCAATGAGGAGAAGAATGCCTTAAAAAGTCGAATTTGCCAGATGGAAAAAGAATCTCAAAAGTTCACTGAGGAGATTCATTCCTTCAGAGTTAGACTGGAGCAAATGGAAGCTAGTGACTTTATGAGAAATCAAGATGCTGTTAAGCAGATCCAAACAAACGAAAGATTAGAAGGCAATGTGAAATATCTCATGGGAAAAACCACTGACCTGGAAAATAGATCCAGGAGAGACCATTTAAAAATGATTGGACTACCTGAAAGCCATGATCAAAGAAAGAACCTAGAAATCACCCTTCAAGAAATTCTCAAGGAAAACTGCCCTGATGTTTTATATCCAGAGGGCAAAATAGAGGTTGAAAGAATCCACCGATCACCTCCTGAAAAAGATCCCAAAAAGAAAACTCCCAGGAATATTATAGCCAGGTTCCAGAATCCCCAGATCAAGGAGAAAATACTACAAGCAGCCAGGAAGAAACAATTTCAATATTGTGGAAACACAATCAGAATAGCCCAGGACCTGGCAGCTTCTACACTGAGGGATCGAAGGGCATGGAATATGATATTCCAGAGGGCAAAAGAACTGGGAATGAACCCAAGGGTCACCTACCCAGCAAAACTGAGTATTTTGTTTCAGGGGAAAATATGGTCATTCAGTGGAATAGAGGACTTTCAAGCATTCTTGAGGAAAAAACCAGAGTTGAATAGAAAATTTGACATCCAGACACAAGAAGGAAGAGATGCCTGAGAAGGTAATCAGGGAAAAGAAATCAAAAGGAACTTATCAAAGTTGAACTATTTACATTCCTATATGGAAAAGCAATAACTGTGACTGATGATATCTTTCTCACTATGAAAATAATGGAAGAAGGGGTGTGGTCATATGAATACATATGTGAATGTGTGTGTATATGGTTACAGTTATATATGGATAGAGGGCATAGGTTGAATTTGTTGGGAAGGGAGAATACTCAAGGGATGAAATTATGAGGTGAGAGAGGAAAGTGGCAAGAGGAGATGGGGAGAGACAGGGTAGGGTAAACTATCCCATGTAGAAGAAGCAAGGGGAAGTGGTTGCAAAGGAGGGGGAGAATAAGGAAGGCTAAAAAGGCAAAACCACATTCACATTGAATTTGGTTCAGGGAGAAAATGACATACATACTAAATGGGATATCTCAACCTGCAGCAGGATAGGGGGAAGGGGGATGAGAGGAGGGATGATGGATGGGAGGGCATCCTTGGGGAGAGGGGAGGTTGGATGTACCCACTATAGAAGAGGGACAGAATTATGTAGGGAATGGACCAGGTGGGGGGTGGGATGAGTGGGAGGGAATTATAAACAGCCTTGTACAATATATCTACTATGATAATGTTTTGCCTAGCTAGACATGTACAACATATACTGAATTACTTATCTCCCAAGAAGGAATGGGTGACAAGGGAGGAAGGAAATGGATCTGAAATTCGAGGTCGTAACATTAAATGTTTCAAATATATATAAACACTATTATTAATACTCTTCCACTTGTAATAGGGAGATAAGATGTGCAGGCATTGGGACACAAAGATTCACCTTCCTCTAATGGAAAAGTTGATGGGGGTATGGGAGAAGGTATGGGAGAGAGCAGATTGGAGGAAGTGATATCTTGTGGGACTACTATTCTGGGAGGTTGGGTAGGGGAATAATGTAGGGGGAAATGATTGTAACTCAAAATCTGGCGGAAATGAATGATGTAAAACAGAAGTTAATAAAGCATTTGTTTAAAAAAAAAAGAACTATATTAAGCAAAAGAGAAGACCCAAAGATGAACAAAGAAGGCTGCTCAGGGCAGATGGAAGGATAATGGTTGATGGAGAGAAGATGGCATTACTCAGTTTTTATTAATTTTAAGGTTTGAAAGGATAGAACAAAAATAGCTAACAGGGAATTGAAATCTACAATAAGGAAAGGAATAATAAGAATACCTAGCTGCTTTGGATGAGTCCAGATAATAAGATCTAGATCAACTGCATTCCAGAGGATTGAAAGTGGAATGTCAGTAATTTGTGAAAGTTTATGAAAAATGGGAGAAATGACACAGTATTGGAGAAAGACTATCCTAGTTTCCAAGAAAGAGAAAAAAGTAGATTCTATAAAATACAGACAATGAAGCTTGCCTTTGATTACTGAAAAAATTCTAGAAAGTAATAGTGCAAATTTAGAAAAGGAAGCAGTCATCCCAGAGAACCAACATCAAGAACAGCTAATACCAAAATAACAATTTTCTTCTTTAATAGGATTACTGGATTGGTAGATGAAGGGATTCTTTAGAATTTAGCAAATTGTTTGATCTAGTCCTTCAAACTTCCCTTGTGTCAGAGATGGAGAGAGGTGTGATGCTCAATGATAGAGTGAGGTAAATTTGGAACTGATTGAATGACCTGACTTGGGAGCTAGTTATTAACACATTTCTGCCTGCCTCTGTCCTCTGACATTTTCATCAATGAATTTAATAAAGCATAGGCAGCAAGCTTATCTAATTTTAAGTTGGTACAAATCTGAGAAGGGTAACTAGCATGTAAGAGAATAGAATCTGGTTTTTAAAAGACCTCAACAGGCTAACACATTGAACCAAATCTAAAGATGAAATTTCAGGGTCAAATAGGTATCAGGAGGAATCAGACAGGGTGTGAACCCAGGTCTTCTGGCTCAGAAGGCAGCTCTCTATCTACTCTCCCATGCTGCCTGCTGTATTGTAATAAGGAGTGCAATGTTAGACTTAGGTTTAAAATCAAATATTAGATGAAAGAGATAGATAATAGTTCATCTAGTGGGAATTTAGCAAACTATATATTCAATATAAGTGAACGTTGTGATATGACATTTAAAAATATACACACATATGTATAATTGTACGCTAAATTATAAGAGGTATAACATTCAGAATGAAGGAGGTGATAGTCCCACTGTTCTCTGCACTATTCTAACAACATCTAGAGTATTGTGTTCAATTCTGGTTTCCATGTTTTAGAATATGGGGGGCGGGGGCGTCGTCTGGAAAAGAGAACACTTAAGAAAGAGTCACTTCCTACCTGGGTGACCTTAAGCAAGTGATTTCACCTCATTAGCATTCAGTTTCCTAATTTATAAAATGAAGGGATTGGAGGAGATGACCTTTCTGATACCTTCTAACTCAATCTATGATCTTATATTCTAGTATCATAATAGCTGTTTTCCAGTATTTGAAAATCTGTCATGTAAAAGAGGGATTAATAGTAATAGTAATCATATCTATATGGAGCTTTAAGTTGTTGTTTTTTGTTTTTTGTTTTTTTTGCTTTTTGGAGGTCAGTTGGGGTTAAGTAACTTGCCCAAGGTCACACGGCTAGGTTTTTTTTTTTGTTTGTTTGTGTGTGCGTTAAGTGTCTGAGGACGGATCCGAACTCCGGTCCTTCTGACTCCAGGGCCGGCACTCTGCTCACTGCGCCACCTAGCCGCCCCAGGAGCTTTAAGTTTTGCAAAGCTTTTTACAAACATTTCATTTGATCCTCTCAGCAAGCCTGGGAGTCAGGTGTTGTTATTATCCCCATTTTATAGATGTGGAAACTGAGGCAGACAGCAATTAGGTGACTTGCCTCATACAGCTATTAAGTGTCTAAGGACGTAGCCCTCTATACATTGTACTACCCACCTAGCTACCTCTAGGATTGGATTTATTCTTCTTGGCCCAAAAAAGTAGAACTAAGAGGGATAAATAGAAGTTCCATAGAGGCAGATTTAAAGCCACTCCAATTTCGAATGGGCTACCTGGGAAGGCAGTGTGGGTCAACGTCCTTCTAACCAGAAGCCTAGATGGTGATATGTGGGAAATGCCGTAAAGTAGATTGTGATTCTGGCCTTAGTTGGACCCGATGGCTGCCAAGGCACCTGTCACTCAGAAGCTCTCAAATTCTCTGACCATAATAATATATTTTAGACCTTTTTGGATTCTTACTGAACTTCTCTTAATTAGAAGCTTCATTTTAAATCTGTGTGTACAAAAACTTCAGAATAGTAATGAATTTTGCTGAAGGCTGAAGAACACAAATTTTAGATACTTTGCTCATTTTGATATTGATATAAACCCAATCAAGAGAAGTAGTCAGGCTAACTATACCAGATTTTAATCTGTATTATACAGCAGCAGTCATCAAAACTGCTTGGTACTGGTAGAGGAATAGAGTAGTGGATCAATGCAATAGATTGGGCGCACGAGATCCAGCAGTTAATGAATATAGTAATCTATTGTTTGATAATCCCAAAGACCCCAGTTTTGGGGATAAGAATGCACTATTTGACAAAAACTGCTGGGAAAGCTGGAATATAGTATGGCAGAAACTGGGCATAGACCATTATCTAACACCATATACCAAAATCAAGTCTAAATGGGTGCATGATCTAGGTATAAAGGATGATACTGTAAGCGATCTGGGAAAGCAAGGAATAGTTTACCTGTCAGATTTGTGGAGAGGGAAAGACTTTAGGACAAAACAAGAATTAGAGAGCATTATAAAATGCAAAATGGATAATTTTGATTACATTAAATTGAAAAGCTTCTGTACAAACAAAGAGAATGTAACCAAGATCAAGAGGGAGATGGGAAATTGGGAAAGAATTTTTACAACTTGTGTCTCTGATAATGGACTCATTTCTAAAATATACAGAGAACTGAGTCAAATATATAAGAATACAAGTCATTCCCCAATTGATAAATGGTCAAAGGATATTAATAGGCAGTTTTCAGAGAAAGAAATTAAAGATATCTATAAGCATATGAAGAAATGCTCTAAATCACTATTGATTAGAGAAATGCAAATCAAAACAACTCTGAGGTACCACATCTCTCCAGTCATATTGGCTAAGATGACAAAACAGGAAAATAACAAATGCTGGAGAGGATGTGGGCAAATTGGAACACTAATGCATTGCTGATGGAGTTGTGAACTGATCCAACCATTCTGGAGAGCAATCTGTAATTATGCCCAAAGGGCTATAAATAATTCCATACCTTTTGACATAGCAATACCACTTCTAGGGTTATATCCCAAAGAGATCATAGGAGAGGGAGGAAGACCCATATGTACAAAAATATTTATAGCAGCTCTTTTTGTGGTTGCAAAGAATTGGAAATTAAAGGGGTGCCCATCAACTGGGGAACGGCTAAACAAGTTGTGGTATATGCATGTAATGGAATATTATTGTGCTGTAAGAAATGAGGAGGAGGCAGTTTTCATATTTACCTGGAGAGGCTTATACAAACTGATGCTGGGTGAGAAGACTAGAACCAGGAGAAATTTGTATACAATCACAGACACAACGTATGTGTGATGACCAACTATGATAGACTGGACTCTTCTCAGCAATGCAGTGATATAAGTCAATCGTGAAAGACTTATGAAGGAGAGAGATGCTACATCCAGAGAAATAACTAGAAAGAACTGAGCTTGAATCCTGATGGAAGCAAAATAATTGATCTTTTTCTTTTCATTGTTTGGTTTTATTTCTTCTTTACCATTTTTCATCCTACCTAGTACAATACACCTTTGTAACTTGACTAATGTCTAATATGAAACTATTTGAAGATCCTATGCTGGACTATATGCTGTTGTGGGGGGTGGGGGGAGGGAGGGAAAGAAAATTTGAAAATCAAGGAACTCTATGGAATTGAATCTTGTTAACTAAAAATAAACAAATTTTTTTAAAAAAGCAGTCAGGGATGCAAACTGACATTTACTCTTTCCTCTCCTTCTCCCTCCCCGCACCCAAAAATTACAGGTACAGGAGAGGGAGAGAATTGGAAATCCATGAGGCAGAGAAATAGGAATGGAGAAAGTTTATGTTCCTATGTGAGCTTTGGACCTGATGATGTTATTGATTTATTTTTTTTCTCAGAGAATACTTGCAGGTGGGAATATTGAAAGAACACTCCAGTTATTTGAAAAAAAAATCCTATACTCTGCCTAACGTTTACCTTCTAGCCATTACAATGGAAAAGTACATTTCTTGATTTTATATTATAGCAGGGAATTGGCTGGCAAAGTTGAAAACCTTATATAATCCCAAAGATTCATTTTAATCACTTGCTTCAATTTCCTCCCATGGTAAACATATTCTACTCATTGTTGATAAGTAACATGTTTGATGAGTATGGACTGTTACCTTCTTCTATGTCCACAATTCTGGTGGAACTTTTCAAATGTGTCCAATAATCCAAACTTAGGAAACATGGAGTGAAGAGGAAGAACAATGACTTTGAGTAATCTGGCAGTGTATCGCTGAAACTTGCATGGAGAGACTGGCCTAGGCTGAGCCTCCATGACTATGATAAGCTTCTATCATTAAAGACCATGCCACTGATATAAAGAATATGACATTAGCAGTCCAGACCATCAGATTAGGGAGTACCACATGAATTCATCACAATGGAACAAGTCTCTTCGCCTCTCTAGACTTCAGTTTCCTTATTTGCAAAATAAAGATACAGTAAGGTGATCTCTGAATTGTTGCCCATTTCTAACATTCTGTGATTCCATAAAATGTCATTTTTAGGGAGTCGGTTTTTTAATAAAAAACTATCAAGATGGTAGTGCCCATTAGCATTACTGCAGTATAAGATGTGGCATTTTAACATCTTTACAGGCTGAGTTTCTTTGTTCATTTGAATACCTTTAATCAAGGTTAAGAACAAGCACATTGCATCTGTCTTAGGCAGGCTCAGGGCAGCTACATAACACATCTATGTGAAAAGCATTTTCATTATATACATGGGTTCAGACTGCTTTTAATAATACCAGAATTGGAATGTTTATTTATGAAGGGTCGGCCAGTCAGTCATAAGCACTGCTGCATTGCCCCATTGGTTTTCTATCTGAACAAATGAAGAATAATATTATCACAAATGTTTATGGCAGTTTGAGAATTACAAAGCTTTCCTAAACCAGGGACCTTTCCACATAAGACCTTGTTCCAGAATCGCCTCTCAGATAAATGGTGTCTAGCACATAGTAGGAACTCCAATAAATGCTTCTTGACTGATTGAAAATAAGCAGGAATGGCCCATGTTACTTAATGATAAGTGCTAATAAAATACCTAATGTTTGAGAAATATTTTAAAGTTGAACGTAAAATTAGTGATAATACCAAATCCTGTGGGATGGCAATATATGCACAACAGAGAAATATGTCAGTGGTATAAACAGGCTTGCCTTTGTTGGTAGTCTGATGGCTCTGTGATGGCATTGATGTGGGTTCTCCCAGTGGTTTAGATCATAATTCAGCCTCATCTTATCCTGTGGGCTTCTTGTCCAAGAACTCTTACAAATCCTTTACAGTGAATCTAGCCAGTGTGTTATGGGGCTTCTTCTAGGTTTCTCGACATTGTGTAATTATTAATAGAATGTATGGACTTGGCCATAAGTCATCCCTAATTCTTGTTGCATTTTTGACCCACCTCCTTTTCCAGGCAAATGTGTCTCTTATGGTATCTTTGAACAGCTTTACACTGGCAATATTTTGTAGCCTGCTCATAGCCAACATGGAAACCCCCTTGATTTTTGGGTGAACTGAAAATTTAAATTTTTGGATACCATAGTGTTACATGACTCACAGCATATTTGTGCCCATCATATGTCTCTTCAGTGACCTTTGGGTGACTAACAAGTGTAAGTCTTTGGAATTGATAATATTCTGTGATTAACAGCCATATAATCTCCCCAGTTGGTATTAGGGAGAAACATGAGGTTCTTTAAAACATGGCATAATTCCTCAAATGCAATCCAGTTTCTTTTCTTCTTCGTCTTTGATTCTGGGCCCAGCTAATTGGCCATTTTTACCTTCTGGCAGAGATAGAGATAGAGGGACATGTAGACCAGAATGTCATTGCTTAGACAGTAGGCATTCATTGGTCACCTGCTTGGCTTTTCCAGGATGGTTTGTCCACCTGGTTTGTCCACCTGTCCTGAGTAATTGTGAATCTCATTTAGGAAGCTAAAGGTTTGATGTCACCGGCACAGCATCATACACCATTGGTGCCATCTGAGATGCCTCATCATCTGTAGGGAACTGTTTGTGCCCTCTGCTCTTTGGCAGTGGCCAACAGCTATATCGAGCAAATATACTCTTGTTTTGTGCTCATGTTGACGTTAATAATTTGAGGATTGTGAAAGATCTGTTTTTGAACAAAATTCTGTTTGTGGCATCAGTCAAATAACAGTAACTCATCTTCCCATAGGACTTTAAGGTTAACAAAGTACTTTTCTCACATCACAACCTGTGAAGGTGGGTAGTCAGCCCCATTTTACAGAGGAGAAAACTGAGGCTCACAGCTATTAAGTATTAAACATAGAAAATCCTCCACATGACAGGAGAGCTTTTGCACAAAGAAAAAGAAGTGCCATAGGAACAATGCTTTGTTGAGAAAATGACAAGAATTCTCTAAAACGAATAATGCTGTAGAGTAAGCCTTCCTTTAATTCCCCACCCACATAGCAGTTACTCATTGTAACAAAGACATAGGCCTGTGGGTTGTTGGCATTGAAGAGGAGGAAGGAGAGAACTTAGCTGCCATTTTCATAGCCTAAGCACCAGTTGCCCTTCAGCTCTCTCAGGTATTTCTATTCCCTTAGCTTAGTTCCCAAACCATTCTCTAAAATCTAGTAACCTTAGGTATACAAGATCTAGAGGAACTGAGCTGGGGTATTGAGGAATAAAGGATGAGCCTTGAGGTATGACCTCTCTCCTTCCCACCACCCTTTATTCTTGCAAGCACATGCTTAAATCCAGTTGATATTACCCCTAGCTTCTCTTCATCCTTGACTTACTTTCTGCAAACCTAGGATTCCTATAAATTGACAATGGGATCCTCCCCTTAACACAATTAAATTACATAAGCCTATTTGACTGTTTTGAGGAGCTGTCATGATGGGACCTTAACAGTTAGATAAGATATTGTGTATGTCTGTATCTGAACCTCCCCAGCATGTCAGACTTGGTGTCTGTCCATATACATGAAGGGGTATTGAACACAATGTACAAGGTATTCTCTGATTCCCATTTCCAGGTCTACTTGGGCCACTTAGATAAACATCAAGAAAATTGAAGGTATGAAAATTTTATGATTGTATCTATATCCTCCTCAGCTATATAGACATAGATATTGACTGGGGATTCTCTCTTTGACTGTCTTCTCTCTCCATCCTCCTCCCCCCAATATAATTTCACATTAAAAAGCATCCTTGTTAACTTGAGTGGTCCATCGATGACATATACAATTGTTTATGCTACGTTTCTGTTACATTAATGCCAAGATAGGTTAACTTGTTCCTGTTGGGCATGAGCATGAAGCGTGAGAGTGGGTGTTATCTGGGTCCTTTATCTGTGCCCTAGGGGTCTCTCATGGAAGGTGAAATGGAATGTTCCCAGCATGGCCTCCACCTCTGCTTACTTTCAAGCTCTTATTACTGCTGGCTGGGAGCCAAGTGCTGGACAAAGACAAGATGAGAAGTACACTTATTAAAGCTATTTTTTATGTCTGTACTCGTAACATGCATATTCATCCCAGGAGGGCAAATGTTAGCAAAGTCATTCATTGTGTTTCTCTGTATACTTATATCTCCAAATCCAATTATTTGGTTAAATAAAAGGTTTGGTCAAGCTGATAGCCCATCAATAACTTAAACTGTGCTTAGAAAGCAGAAACAGTGTAGTGGAAGGAATTCAGATTCATCTTGACTTGGCTACTGACTTGTCTCCTTGGACCTTATTTCTTCACTTGTAAAATAAGGTTTTTCTCAGTTCTACTAAAACAAGATGGGGAACATGTGACTAGGTAATGGTTTATATTAAAAAGGCTCAAGAGTTTTGGCAAAGTGCAAGGCAAACTCAACATCAGCCAGTAGTATGATGTGCTAGCAAAGAGTCAGTGCTCATTTAGGCAACATAGAGAGAGGCATACTGGCCCAAAGGAGGGAATTTGGATTCCTTCTGTCCTTTGGCCAGATCAGACATCTCAAAATTGTGGCCTATTTGGGGCACAAGATTTTCAAAAACAAAGCTGGAGAGCTTCTAGAGGATGAATAGTGAAGGCAACCTGAATCTTCCATCAGAGGATCTGTTGTAAGAACTAGGGCTGTTAAACTTGGAGAAAGGAAGGGGAGGGAGCAATGGCAGAGCATAGTAGCTGTGTTGTGAGAAAGTCATAGAACATGTCACGTGTTTGCAAACCTCAAAGTGCTTTATAAATGCTAGCTATTATTGTTGTTATTTGAAAGGTTGTCATGTGACCCTAGAGGATAGAACCAGCGAGACTAATTAGAACTGTCCAAAAGTAGCACAGGCTGCCAAAAGTCAAATGTAAGCTCCTTGAGGGCAAGGAATGGATCATTTTGTGCCTTTGTAGTCCCACCGCCTAGCTGTGTGCCTTGCATCTAGAAAGAGCTTAATAAATCCTTGTTGATTGGGAGAATGCACATTCCCTGTGCCAGTATCTTTATGTGGAGGATACTTAACCCCTTGTCATTGTTGCTCTAAGTACAGTGGCTGTGGGTCACCAATTATCTAATTCTCTGATTACATGATTTTCAGGTCCCTTCCAGCTTTGCCATTCTGTTATCCTGTAATTTCACAATTGTGTTTATTTCTCATAAGTCTGGCATTTCATAAGAGGAAGACAGGTTCAGAAAACATTTTCCTATGCAGGTTCCTCTGACCCATGCACATGAATTGATTCAAGCCGATAATTATCTGTTGTGAATAGAGTCATAATTTGTGATTTTGATCATCGTGTATCCACGATGCAGATAGTAGCCTATGTTCATTCTGTGGTCAGATGTGTTCTTTTAGAAGAGAAATAGCTTATTCTCTAGAAACTACTCTAAAATTCCATGTCTCACTGTATGTTTTCATTCTTTATGTATGCCATCCTTCCAATTTTAAGGTGGAAATGTTTTTTTTTTTTTTCTGAACTATTCCTTTACTACCTCACATCAATCCTGAACTTCCAAAGATTAGTAACAGCTGTGGATTCAACCTAGGGGTCTGATTTATGGTACTTTGCAGAATCCATTCTGGTTATGTTTAGCTGTTTATATTATCTAGCACTGCTGATTTTTCTTGCTCTTTTGATGGGGGAGGGCCACAAATTAATGATGCATTTTTACAGATTTGGCATGGAGGATCCCAGTCCTGTTGGCTTTCCTGATTTATTTCATTTTTTCAGGATGTTGTTTTTGTGAGAGCAGGAAAAGGAATCAGGTGATCTGAGAACAGGTTAGGTGACTTTTGAAGGAATTTGGTTTTCTTTCTTTGGGGTAGAAGTGGAAAGCAAATAGAGTCATCATAGATTACTATGTGTTACACAAATTTGGGCAAGATTTACAAAATAAACATGGCTCTGATTCATTTCTACAGCCCAAACACTTCGCCAGTAGTGGTTTAAGGGGACAAAACTATAATATTTGGAGTTTTTTGTGGTTATCAGTACTTTTTGAAAAATCTAATAAGCTTAGGTAATATAGACCTTTTCATTAGTTAGATGGTAAATAGCAAAACTAAATGATTTGGGCTCTGACTAGAAAATGGAGCTGTTTCTTAGCCTGGGGAGAGGATAACCTACAGATATTATATTCTGGCTGCAGTATTTCACACTGCGGCAACCACATCATTGCATAAACACCCAGAACTCCATTATCCATTTTAGAAGTGAAATTGTGGCTCCAAAGGAGGTATACTTTTGAATAAAATTACCCTGGTTTTACCCCCTTTAGCATTATTGTTATTCTCAACTGGCTACAAGTAGCTTTTAAACTGATAATTTACCTGGTGTGATTCAAATTTCAAAAATGCAATTATTAATGTTTCAATTATTCAGAGCTTCCTCCCCAACTGTGTGCTAAGCTATTCTTTGAAAAGTGGCTAGAGGAGGAATTTTGCGCTTTGTTTCTTTGCATATGGTGAATCTTAGATTTATTTACGGTTAGAAGACCTTCCAGTTTTGGTCTAAATGATAGGAGGTTGCCTTGTGGTTGACAATCGGAATCATTCATGAAACTGGACTGTTATTGTGGTGGGTGGTAGATGTAATGTCAGTATGCCAGGGTATAGAAGTGTGCCAGAAGATGGACTGCTCATTGAATCTGGATAAGTATGTCATTTATCCACCATGGCCTAATTGAGTGCTGGCCAATGATTTCTGCCAAAGTCATATTCTACAGCCTAGAATAGTTTGTGTTCTTTGCATATTAATGTAAATGGCATTTGTTATTGCATAGGTCTGGTATCAACTCCTACCTTAAATCTCAGCTTTTTACTAAGTATATTTAGTCTTTATATCATTGCCATATGATTCCCATGATTGAATTGAGTCTTATCCAGTGTGATATCATTTGCTTGTTGATGTGATGGTTTGACCACCTCTCAAACTGAGTAATCTGAAAAAGTCCATCAGCTTCAGACAGAGCAGGGAGCTTGATATCACAATCAAATGAGCTTTATGTATGTAAAAGGTGTTCCAAAAGTTTGAGAGATTACTGCTTGATTTCTTACATAAATAGCATCCCCTAGCAGATAAGATCTTGATTTCTCATGGCCCTGTACTTCCGCTTCCCACGCAAACTTATCTCTTCAGAGTTTCCAATTCATTAGAAATGAAAATAAGACCCATAGTAAAGAAATCTTGAAAGTTTCATCACTAAGTTGCTCATTTCTGGCACACCAGTTAATTACTTCACAAATTGGTCATCTTGTTCACATTGCACTTGTATAAGCAGAATAACACTTTCTTTTTCCAAATGATGCTAGCAGTTAATTTCTTAATGAATCAATTACTATTTTTATGGGCTATAAATTAGCAACTGTATTATCCAAGCTACATTGCTAAGTTGCATTCCCCAAATAATCTGTGTAGGGGTAAATGAGGGGAAAAAATCTAAATCAGTACTTATGACTTGTGCATTTAAGATGTTCAATATTTCTGTTACCCTCCAGAATTCTTTTAAAGTCTAGACCCAAAGTGCTAAAGAAAGTTAAGATTTTCCACAGAGAATTTACATAGATGTACCTGCAATGAAGAAAATTTATCTTTCTTTCTGAGGTTTTATTATATTAAAATCCACAAACACTGTGACCTTTGTGTTGCTGCTGCGGTGGCGGTGTTATTGGCCCAACATGAGAAGGCGTTTTGTTGAACATATTGAAGAAATTGATCTTTTAGGAAGCTACATACAGATGTGTCTGGCACAAAGGAAGTGCCTACTCCTTAGCATCCTGCAATCTCTTAATTACATTAGTGCCTGTAGAGCAAGATATGAATGGTGGCCTTCTTGGCCCCAGTCAAGTGGGAGTTTAGTCACTCACACACCAAGAGAATATCCTTATAGAGCCATATCTTCCCAGGATCCTAAGTATGGCATCATAGCTTATGAACATGGCATAAGGCTAAGGGAAAAATTGTGGGCTATTCCATTTTTAGTATCGTACTAAACGTAGAGTGTTAGTACATTCCAAACAGCTCTTATGATCCAAGAAGTCTGCCAACAGGTGGGCTTCCTGTATTAGAGAGAACTGTTTGTTTTAAAAGTAATGGATAGGAAGGAGACCCATTAGTTATTGATTTTCTTTTGGTATCCCATATTTAGCCATGTCTCTGGTTATTACTGAGTGTTATTTGATTAGGATGGCATTCATGTCACTGTTTCATAGTGTCAGAGGCTGAACCTAGATAAGGCTCTTTATGAGGGGGAAAATTATTTAGGTAGAAAGCATCTACATTTGCAGCAGTGGCCACCCTAGATTAGGGTTAATTTAATGTAAGATTAATATGTTGTGTGCAGTATTTCTTTGGCTGAAAGTTGTTTAGTTGGTGCTTTGACATCCACCCACCTATACCCAGGCCAAATTCTGTTGTTCTTACTTCTGAAATGATGTGGAAAGTTTATAAGGTCTCCAAGTACCTAATTGTGATTGAGCTACCAAAAATGCTCTGAAGGCAAGTACATATTTTGACTAATGCAGAACTTCATCAGCTTTTTGTGTATTTCAGGCACTCCTTGGGCAGTCTGATGAAGCCAATGGGACACATTCTCAAAAGCAGGTTTTTTAATGCATAAAATGAATTACAAAGAAAACCAGGTATATTGAAATATGCTTCTCATGTATTAAAAAAATAGAGGCTCACAGACCCCAGTCTAAGAAACTCAAGTAATGGAACATTTTATTTAAAGTAGAAGAGGCAGAGAGCTTCTCTAGACAGGAATTTCTTTGTTTTTCTTTTCAGCATTCTTAAAGAATTCTGTTTTAATTTTTATGTTTTTAAATTCATATTTTCTGTTTTTAAAACTGCATCTGCTCTTAAGGTGTTGCATTTGGAGTTTAAATGTGACAAGGATTTTTAATACCTTTTCCTCTTATTTCTTAATTATCCAATTTCCTCCAGAATTCCTCAGGAAATGATTCATTGGGTTCATATTCTTATTTAGCCAAATTGCCCAAGTAAGGGATGTGCGCGTGGCTTCAAGGGCATCCACTGTTGGCCCTTCCTTAAGTCACTTGGGAATGTGGAAATTAGAGAAAAGAGGTACCAGTCAATGGCTTGATCTTGTCTCCAAGCATGATTGTTTTGCTAGTTGTTTCCAGTTTGCAGACACTACAGCCCTTTTGTGAGGACAAGGAGATAGTTATTGTGCAATCTGGCCTCAAACACTTGGTGACTGTGACCCTGATCCAGTCACCTACTCTTTTTCTGCCTCAGTTTTCCCTTATCCATAAAATGAGGTCACAGTATCACCATGCTAATTGCAGGATTGTTGTGAGGATCAAAAGAGATATTTAGAGAGTGGCCTGCCAACTTTGAAGTACTATATGAATGCTGCTTCTGCTGCTGTAATTGGGCACGTAGGGGAAATTGTAACCGTTGTCCCCTTCAACTAGAAGTTCATGTCTGGCCCAAGGCCAATGTGGTGATGGCTTTTTTGGTCTGGTGGCTGTGCCTGCACAAACATTTATCTTTGGCAAATGAGAATTGAATATATAGGAATTGAACTCATAGGATTCTAGATCTAGAGTTGGGAGGGACTTCAAAGGCCAACCAAGAGAATCCCTTAATTTTACAGAAGAGGAAACTGAGGCCCTGGAATGTTAAATGACTGAGATCAAGGAATAAAGTGGGAGAGGCAGGATTTTAACCCAAGCCCCCTGTAAACCCAGTTGTTCTTCCCATGTTACTAAGTAACCTTGATATGTTGAAGAGATGGTAGTGGCCCTTTACACTAGAAACTTGATAAATGGGGGAAGTGTTTGCCAAACACCAATATGTAATATACTTTGAGGATTTTACCCATTAAGAAAAAATGGCTAACTCCAACTAACAGCTCAAAGAGAAATTACCATGAAAAAGCACCTCAACTTCTAGCCCTACCTCTGTCCCTCACTAGCCATTATATTTTTGACAAAAGTTTACATTAAAAATAAGTCATTAGAAACTTCTGCCCTCTGTTTTGTTTCTAGAACATGGACAGTTTGTCCAGAAAAGGCTTCTGGCTTTTCAAGTGATATCCAGTGTCTTTCTAAGATGATATCCTGATGAGCTAATATTAAGGCATGATGATTAAGAGCATGGATGGTGGGAAGAGCAGTGGTTTTAAGAGTCAAAAAATCTTTTACTAGGCTGGGAAACTGGGACGCCACGTGGGAGCATGACTTTGGGAGCTCTCTTCACTGATCTCTTTCAATCCTCAGTACTTCTAATTTGACTCTACTATTGAAATTGTAATGTAAAGTCCAGCAACAAAGAGGCCTAGGGAAGAGAACTCCTACTTCCTCATCCTTTACTGAGATAATAACAAATGATGTATTTGTAAGGTGCTTAGCATAATGTCTGACATATAGTAGGTGCTTAATAAGTGCTTGCTCCATTCCCCCTTCGGTCTTGTCACCATTGGGTCATCTGAGATATTTTGGTTAGAACTGGCCAGGATGTATTACTTCCTACATGCAAAATAGTGGTCCTAGGTTTCTGATGGTTTTCATTATAACTTCACTTAAACAAAAGCCATAGCTCCTATGGGGTATTTGTGAGGCATTGTCTTATTTTGGGACTAGCTCCCACCTCCCTAGAGCCTTCTGGTTTACAAAGCCCTTTTTTCCCTCAAAATGTTCCTTTGAGGTAGGCCATGTAAGTATTACTTTCTTTATTTCATAGATGAGAAAACAGAGGCTTAGTGAGTTGATGTTACTTGTCCAGGTCACACAAGACTGGAGATATAACATATGTCTAGGTCTTTGAACTTGAGGCCCATGGTAAATATGTTACATGATTTTGTGCCCATAACTGGTTCTAGTTCCCACTGAGTATGGAATCTCTGCATAAACACTAGGAATAAATCAACAATCTGCAATTATTGGGTCTCTAATTAATTAGTTTACTGATGTGAAAGTAACATTAAAATCATTCTTTGACATGTTGCAAGAGATCTGTTATTCATTATTGTGGGAGCTAAGAAACATAATGTAGTTCTAGGAAAGAGCTTTGGTTCTGGTGTCAGAGGATCTGAGTTCAGATCCTTTTCTAATAGCTATGTGACCCTGGGCAAGTAATTTAACCTTTTTTGGACCTCAGTTTCTTCAACTGTAAATTTAAGGAGTTGGAGATAGAAGCCCTCTGAGGTCCTTTCCAGCTCTTGGGCTATAGTTCTTCCAATAATGCATTCTGTAACCCATCAATGCCTGCTAATCCTGTGTAACTTTTGTCTGTTTCCTTCTGAAATTCTGCCATAGGGTATCTAGATGACATACCATGGACTTTCTTTTAGCTCTTAATGTTGCAAGGATACTAATGGATCACATAGACTGTCCATTAATTATCACTCACTCTCATTAAGTGACTGGTTCATTAAGATTTTACTAGAGAAATAATTGTTCTTGACCAATGAGGGAGAACTGCTTGCTTCACCTAACCACCCCTGCATGTATCCCATGATTCTGGGAAATGTTCCTCTTCTCTGTCTGTGACTCATATGTAATCAAAGGATTGACTAATGGTGTCAAAATATGGCATTTTGCTGTAGGTATTTATTATTTTCAAAAGAGGTGCGCATGTAGGTATTTCTAAGCAAAATCCCCATACCTCATTTGGGTTTCTAAAGAAGGCTTAATAGTGCTGTTAGTCATTAAATCATCAAATGAAATATCAGTTGCCAACCTGTATTCTTACCCAACTGGTAATGACTCCATCCGCAGATCTAGTGTGCTGAAAGCCCTAATTTCATTACTACCGACAGCAAGAGCAAATACATGATTTCCTTTTTCTGCTAATACCAGGGTTCTCTTTGTGCTGGCTTGTTTAGTTTCCCCCATAGTGCAGTCTTCTAAACATTTGTTATTTCTCTTTTCATGCAATTTGAATTAATGTGGGTAATTGTGGTAGTTACAGGCTTTCAGATAGTAATTATCCAATCTCTACTTTTCCCCAAACTCAGTATAACACTATTAACAAACTTAAAATGTATAAGATGGGGTGCTTTGGAGCTAACTCAATAGGCTACTTGTTAAATTTTGTAGGATTTTAAAATATGTGCTTACAGGTCACAGTAAAGCAAATCGACCCCCCAAAACATGGTAGTCACTCTCTGTTAGGATAGTTTATCATTGTGGATACAAAGTCACAATCTGGCATGTCCATGTGCTTTTTTTTTTCTCTTGATAATTTCAGAATCTTTCCCACTGCCTCCCATTTAGGTGGCTTTCTTCCCCACCCCACCCCCCACGTGACACCCACCTGGAAGGAAAATAGGTTTGCAAATGCTTCTGAGCCTTTGTGAAGAGATAAAGCTCTGGAGCCTCATGGTCTCCAGAGAGAGCAAGGGCTAGTGTGTCATGATTGGCTTGACTTTGCTATTCATTACTTTATATTTAATTTCAGTGGAATTGACAATTGCATCATGTTTGAGATTGCTCCCAATTTAGATAAAGGAGCTCTGCCCATCATGTCACTTCTCCTTCCTGGGTTAGGAACTATGTAGAGCTGCTTTATAGGCTCCTTCTTTAGAATCTTTTCAGTGCAGTTGGAATTGAGGTGAAATTAAACATATCTTACAGAGGCACAGAGTCTTTTCATGAAGGTCTTATTCACGGGAAGAGTCTTAGCTCTTTATAGAGCACTGTGGTGTAGTGGTAAAATGTATTGCTCATGGAGTCAATAGGCTTCCCTGCTCAGCTGCTTCTCAGATCTGGCATCTTAACTAACTTTATGCCCTTTCCTTTGCCTCAGTTGCTTTATAATACCACGTAGATTTCTAATGCTTGCATTGCCTCCATTCCAGGGCCATTGTGAGGGAAATATTCTCTGAACTATAAAGTACCATGATAACAGCAGTTACTTATATTATTATTGGGAGGTTGCACATCCTAGTCTAGTGGATAGTGAGTGAGCTAATGTCTTAGAAAGGACTTCACCTCAGCAGCTCAGGAAACTGAGACTTCTTTGCAAAGAAGGTGCTGGACCTGTATTGGCAAAAGGGAATTTCTTCACTTGGCCATTTACTATCCTGATAAAATCACAATTCTAGACCATATCCCTATTTCTAGTGTTGCTTTGTGAAAATCTAGATTCAATGTCTCCTGAAATCTTAGCCTTTACAGTGTAATTTAAGATACAAACTGGTAATTCTGTAGGAAATTGTAGGAAAGTGGATATCATTTAACTTGAGAGGCAGTGCTGGGCTTCTCGTTGTTTGGTGATAAACAACATTCCTCCCGGACCCCTTCTCTGAGCCTTGGAGGGACTTGAGTTCCCTTGAAAACAGGTTTGCTATTCTAGTAGGGCCAGAAATTGCAGGAAATTTCCCAGCCATGGCCTGGATGGTGTTAGGATTAGGCTTTCTAATCTTGAGGAATACTGTTACAGATTCCCAAACTTGAGATCTAATAGCTTGGTTGCAATTTGGAATCTAAGAGGTTTGCTACAACAATCATCCATGTACTTTGGTCTCCCCACCCATGGGAACTAGAACTGCCTTCCGGAGGTCTTAGAGTTAAAGTAGTAGAGCTAGCAGGAACTTTTAGATGTCTGTTTACATAGAACTTTTATATGAAGCCCTTTTTGGTTTTTTTTTCCTCCAATGAAGTGAGAACTAAATAGAGAACTAAAGATCTCTAAATAAACCTCGAATATTAGAGCTGAAACTCTAATATTTTTGTGTGTGTGTGTGTGTGTGTGTGTGTGTGTGTGTGTGATGATCAGCTGTGAGAGACTTGGGTCTTCTCAGCAATGCGAGGATCTAAGACAACTCCAAAAGACTCCTGATGGAAATGTCCACATGCAGAGATAGAACTTTGGAGCTGAATGCAAATTAAGCAGACTATTTTCACTGTTTTTTTTTTTTTTTGGTTTTGTTTTTTCTTTTTGGTGGTTTTTCCCTTTTGTTCTGATTCTTCTTTAACAGCATGACTAATGTAGACATCTGTCTCACATGATTGTACATGTATGACCTATATCAGATTACTTGTTGTCTTGGGGAAGGGGGAGAAAAATGCGGAATTCAAAAATCTTACAAAAATGAATGTTGAAAACGATCTTTACATGGAATTGGAAAAAATGAAATACTATTAAATGGAAAAAAGAAAAGAAGTGAGGATACAAAAACTTTTTATGAAGAAAGAAAAGCTATAAATCCAAACAAATTAAAGCTAGAAGGACATTTCATTATCTTCTGCTTCTGAGGGATCATAAATGATTGAGTCATAGATTCAGAGCTAGAAGGGACTTTAGAGGTCATCATATCCAACCTCTTCATTTTACAAATAAAGAAACTGAAGAGTGAAGGGAAAATGAATGACTTGGTCATGGTCATGCATTAAGTTACATCCTGGCTTTAGGATTCCAGTCCAGGTCTCGACTCCAAATTTGATACTCTTTCCACTGTGCTTTTGAGTCTCCTTGGTCCAGTTCTCTCTTTTTACTTAGAAGGAAACTGAGGCTCACAGAAGGGAAGGTATTTGCCCAAAGTAGCAGAGCCAGGACTAGAAGTCAAGTCCAAATCCCAGTCTATTTCTCTCTTTTACTGTTGGCAGGGGATGTGCCATGTGTCTGAGGACTTTACTTCCATGAGTGGTGAAGAATGAAAGTATACATTCTCATTAAGGAAAAACCCTCCAATAGTGCCAGAATCCTACACCTTCTTTTCTGTATAAAGGACTTTAGATAATTTCCATTATAAGGCTGTCCAGTTCTGTCTGTCTGGCATCAGAAATCTGTAGCCAAGCCATCCAGTGTTTCTAATAAGGATTTTCTGACAGTTTCTCCATCAGTGTTTGTGTGTTTGCCAACTCTGAGATGGGCTGCTGAAGTAGGAGTTAATTTCATAAAAGCTCCCACCTGAAAAGAGCAAAGAGCATATTAATGGCATTAAAAGAAAAAAAATGACATGATACAATCAAACAGCTTCTGTATCCATTGCAGGAGCTCACTTATTTTGGAACCCAGCTTTCTTTCCTAATAAATCATGCCATTATTTATTCCAATTTCTGTCATTCTGTTTTGTGGAGCTGTTTTATCAGTGCGGGGTGCATGACTATCACATGACAGCATAATATAGTTGATTTTGCATGAAGAGCCCTTTCAGAAAGCATCACTGGAATCTGAAGGAACAGCTAGTTTTTAGTGTGATTAATAACCCTCATCATTTGGATTCTAGAGTAGCCGATCTGGAGGCTCTCTATATATTTCAGAACCTCAGAATACATCATGCCTAATGAAAAAATGAACAGTCTGCAAAGTTGATCACTATGATCTAAATCACTCAGGTAATTGAGATGCCCCAATAGTTTAAGTAGTCACCCCATTTTAAATATCAGGATATCCTGTGGAAACTCTTATTTCTCATGGCAATGATGTTTTAAGATCTTAGAAGATCAGGAAGAAGTGAGGTTGTAGCAGAAGCTTCATTCGGCCAGCTGTAGATCTTTATTCTCCACTGAGGTATGTGAGAACTTGAGTATTTACAATAATCGATATTGAATAGGCAGACATGCTTGGATTTATGGAGCTGGAGCTGTCCAGCTTTTGCAGAGTGTTTGCAAGAACACCAAGACTGTTCTTTGGACTCATTCGACTAGGGGCCAGAGACGGTGCTTACAGCAACAGAGGCAGATACTAATTAGAAGGTAGTAGATTGCCAGGAAAAAGGGAATGTTGAATAAGGGCAGGAATGAAGGGCTAGCTATCATTAGAATCAGTAACATCAATATCCAATTTTTTTTCTTTCCTTCTTTGTTGTCCTTGTACTGTGAGCTGCCACTTCCTTCTTACTGTCTTGATAGTGTCCTGTGAGAGCCTCTCCAGAGCAATCCAGCCATTGCAGTAGCTCCTGAGGGGAGTGCTTAGATTCACACCAGTAAGATCTCAAAGCTTCCAAGGGCCATATGGAGAGAGAGAGACAAACACAGAGAAACACACAGAGAGAAAGAGACAGAGAGGAGATAGACAGATGCATGGAGTTGTGCCTTTAAGCATGACTTAGGCTCTCATCACCAGAAACATTATTTCATCTAACAGAATTGGGCAATGTCAGCATATTGTCCAATATAATACCCTGGAAAGGGGTAGTCTAACATAAGTAGTTGTTGCTAGCTAAAAGACCTGGGTATTAGAGGATTTTAGAGGAAAAGCCCATGACCATGACTGACTTGGGTTAGCATTCATCAAGACACAGCTCATATTTAAGCATTTAGCAATGTTCTTTTGATGATAGTTGTTCTCTCTGCCTAGAGCCACTCAAAATTATAGAGGACACATCTCTGTAGGATTCAGATGGGAATGCAGATCACTTAGCAGAGACTGCACCACTTCATGATTTAGTTTGGTGAACTCCAATTGTCTAGCCATTGATTAGTTCCTTGCTCATCTTGCTTTGCTACAAAAGGACACACATGGATCAAGAGCTTAGTGAGTAAGTGCTCAGTGCTTTCATATAGCCAATTTTTGAATAGTTTCATCTCTTTATGCCCTTTATGTTGTTAATATAGAGTCAGAATGGAAAGCCAGAAAGTTACATACAAAGTGTGTGTGTGTGTGTGTGTGAGAGAGAGAGAGAGAGAGAGAGAGAGAGAGAGAGAGAGAGAGAGAGTGTGTGTGTGTGTGTGTGTGTGTAAAAAACTAGCATTGAGATTAGCTGGCCGTTAATATACCCTCCTCATCCTCCTCCTCCTCCTCCTCCCCCCCCCCAATTCTGACTAATTGGAAGGAGTGTGTCTGATTTATAGAATACCCTTCTTTAAATTAATTGTTTGATTGCTTTCCAGTACATACTAAACCCAGACTACATGGAGAAAATGTTCTCTAGTTGAGGTCCTTAGGCTTTAATGAAGAGATAAACATGATTCGTAATTAGGATACCAGTTGTTTGTCACTAAGTAGGTGCTTCTAAAGGGCTTGAGGGTTCCTGAACACCATTTTCAAGTATTTTAAACATTCCTCCCTTGAAAGCATTTCACTTATTCATTTGCCAAGGGAAAGGTAAGCCTCTATGAGTCCCTCTGTGAGTCATTACACATTCCAGATTATTGGAGTCTGAATTAACGAGGCTGAACTCTGCCCACATTTTGCTCTGGAGCCCTTTGGTGCGGGACTTTCTACTGTATGCCATTGGAATGAAAAGGCTCATTAACAAAAATAGCTATTGGAGTTCAAGATCACATTTGATGAACATTTTCCCTAAATAGACCAATCTTCTCTCCTTGACACTCTATGTTATATTTGATGCAGAGAATAAAAACTTTGAAACAAGCTATAATTTCTGCATCCATGCATATTCAGGTCATGAAATGAAAGAAGAGTATGACAGGTTTGCATGTAGCAACTTTCCACCCACACATCTCTTTCTTTTCTCATGCTGACACTTCAGCCTTTGAAACAGTTCCCAAGAGCAATACTGAGATTCAGACTACTTAGATCTAAAGGAAGAAAAAAAATCTAAATCTTCTCCTGCTTGTAGCTGGCACCTGGAAGCTGCTTTGAAGAAGGGCTCTAAATGTATATCATGTCATTATGTTTTTGAACACAGGAGAAATCCTTTGGATGCTTTAAGGAGGAATGGGGGTGAGTGTTATAAAGAGAGAGGAAGGGCAAGAAGAAGCTGTAATCCACGTTATGAAAGTAACACTCAAAGCACATTCTCCATCAGTTCCTATTCATTCATGTACATAGCAGCCACCACTCTGGTCCTAATCAGGTGCTTGAAAAAGGAGAAACCAGAGCAGAAAATAGTGCAGAAAGGAAAAGGGAATGCCTTCTTTTAAAACTGTGTTTAGTTCAAAGAGTGGCACAAAAGGGTTGGAGGTAGAAGTGGGGGAATTGACCAACACTTTGGTTGATTGGGTCAGTATTAGGTGTAGTCACTCCTTGCAGTTCATCTTCCCACCCCTATCCTGTGGAGTTTTCGTCTGAATAATCCTGTTTGGATGTCTGTACAGCCTAAATTTCACCAAATAATCTCCTGCTTCCCCCTTTCCTTTAGGCTGTACAAACCCATGCTAACCTTATTGAAGTCATGAGGTTCAAAACTTAAAAGGACCTTAGAGACCAGCTGGTACAACCCTCTTATTTTATAGAACTGACTCAGAAAAGGGAAAGGGAAAGGCCTTCGTCTACATCATAGTAAACAAGTGGGAGAGTTAGAATATGAACCCAGGTCCTCTGACTCCAGATACTGTACTCTTTCTACTGCTCCACAGTCTATATTTTTATTGCCAAGTAATTAAAAAATCATTGCCAAGCACTCAGTGTGAGATGTGGCTAGACAACATTTCATATAAAAGAGAGATCTGGGGCTATTAGTGGACCATAAGCTCAATAGAAGTTAATAGTAAGTATAACATGGCAGCCACAAAAGCTAATGCATTATTAGGCTACATTAAGAGAGGCCTAGGTTAGAGGATGAAGGAAATGATGGTCCCCTTTTACTCTGCATTGGTTAGGCTACATCTAGAGTGTGATGGTAAGTATTCCTAGGAGGGCAACCAGAATGGTCATGGGCCTTGAGTCTATGTCATAAGAGCCTGGACTGAAGGAAAGGGAAATATTTTGCCTGGATAAAGAATGGTTTCGTATAGTTGTGATAACTATCTTTATGTTTTTTAACTACTGTGTTGTGGAAGAAGAATGGGTCTTACACTTCTTGGCTCCAGAACTCTGGTCGAACTAGTAGAAGGAAGTGGAAATGTCAGAGAGGCAGACTCTAATTCAGTGGAAAGAAAAACATCCTAACAATTAGGGTTAGCACAAAGTGGAAGAGCTTGCCTCAGGAGTTAGGAACCTTTTCCTCCCCAGTGATTTTTGAGCTTAGACTAGACTAGAATATCCTGGGGCAGGGGAGGTTAGGGAATATTGAAGAAGGGATTCTTGGTCAGGCATGGGGCGGGTTAACTGGCCTCTGAGTTCTCTTCCAACTCTGAACTTTTGAGATTCTCTAAGAATGGTGAGCAGCTTTGCTGAGTATATGTCTTCCAGTCTTATACCTGACTTTATACTGATAATCAGAAGAACATTGCTCAAAGTTATCTTTGTGGTTACGTCTGACAGTGAATGTTGTCTGGTTTTAAAATGTATGCGAAGGCTACTTGTTGGGAAGAGCTTTTAAGGCTTCATTTTGCCTTACTGAGTCAAATTCTTTTTTGTAATCAACAAATCAACAGGGCTTAGCTAATGAGATTCAAATGAAGCCTGTACTTATGCATGGTGGATGAACTGACCCATGGCACTAACAGTCCGTTAAGTCAGCCAGCTTCCTGACAGGTGCCCATCATTAAAGCCAAATGGATTGACAGTCAAAATGAATGTATTGACCTTGGTGTGATCCATTCATTTCACACATACAAATAAAGCCCAGAAGTCAAAATCAAGAGCTGAATTGTGCGTTGACATACAAGCTATTGCTAGGAGGCCCTGTGCCATGCCACCATCTGTTTGCTTTTTGAAATGAATGGGTTTTGTTGTGTAACAGGCACAGCCCATCTCATAGGGTGATGATATCTTGCTCATAAGTCATGTCCAGTGACCTGTATGTATAAAAATATATCTAACCCACCTCTAAGAGGTCATTAAACTCGGGGGGAGGGGGGCTTCTCCTTCAAACTCTGTCCCAGGCTTAGGTATCCTGCATTACGGAAATCTGTTTTGAAAATAGGACTTCTTTCATGGTATTTTAAGAGTGTGGAAGCAGTCAGAACTCAAAGATTTTTCTCAGATTTTTAAATTTCCTTGACCTTGAATGTTGGACCATTTTGACTACTAACTCCTCCTTCATATTTTCTCATTGCTGGGTTCTCATGGTGCTGGTCTCTTCTTGTTCTCTTACCTGTCCAAATACTTCTCAGTCTCCTTTGCTGATTGTACCTTAGTGCTCTGTTCAGACCTCCATCTCTTCACTGTCTATATCACCTCTTGGTGATGTCATCAACTCCCATGGTTCAGTTGTTATCTCTGTGCTGATGACTCCAAAATCTCCATTTGTAGGCTTCATTGATCTTCCTAGTTACATAAATGCCTGCTGGACTCCTCCACCTGGGGCCTGCTTCTTCAGCATCTCAAGCCCAACATATCTGAAACAGAAATCATGCCATTCTGAGACCCAGTCTTCTGACTTCCTTGTTTCTTTTGAGGGTACCATTATATTTTCAGGCACTCATGTCAGCAACTTTATAAGTTATCTAGGTTCTTCCTTTTTCCTTTCCTCTCCTATATCCAGGTAGCTGTCAAGTCTTGTTGATTTTACTTCTACAAAGTTAGTTAGAGTGACTTTACCTGAGGCCTATTTCAATTCCCCCCAAGGTCTTATTTCCTCAAAAAATATGTATAGATATACATATATCTTGATATAGACAAACCTTGTTTCCTCCAAGTAGAATCAAATGTTCTTGAAGGCAGGAGCTGTTCCTTTTTTGCCTTGGAATACTCAGTGCTCAGAACAGTGTCTGGCCCATTAGGAGGTGCTTAATAAATGCTTGTTGAATTGAACTGGATGTGACTGGATGGAGAATTCTCAGGATATTTTTTTAATCACTAAGAAATCACATGTTTGTTTACAGGGCAAACAAACCCCTTGACAATGAACCCCTCCCTTCCCTGTTGAAGAGCTTAGAGAAAATCCAGGATTTTTTTTTGACTGAAGTACAGTCCAGATGTTGCTTCTGAGAATCTTGTGGTCTGCTGCTTTCCCTTGTTGCCCCCAGCCATGCTGCGCCATGCCAAGCCTTCTCAGCTTGGCTCATCTTTCATAGGTTTGTGGGATAGAAACAAAGTTGGGGGAGGGGTTGCTGACACTTCCAACCTGACCTCCCATACCTGAATCCTGTGGCCAGCACTGAGTGGGAGGGTGCTGTGAGATCTGCTCTGTGCCTTCACGACATGTTCCTTCCTTTACAAAAGGAACATATTTTAGCATCCTGTTCAGTCACAGTAACCATTAAAAGTGTCACCAGGTACATATGTCTTCCACCTAATATGTATCAGGGCAAAGATGGAGTGTTTGTATTGAATGAACGTGCATGCAGTGGCAAAGCCTCTATCTCAGTACATCCTGCAGAGCAAAGTGTTGGCCTCAGTATTACTCTTTTTGTTGGGACAAATACCTTTCAAGAACTTTGAGCATACAGGACACTATTTGTACATGCTATTTCAGTTCAGTTAAGCCAACATTTATTAATTGCCTGTTGTGTAAAGTATAAGGTAATTGAGTTAAGTAACACCAAGCCAAGCCAAAAACAACAACAAAATCTCTACCCTCAAGGAGCTTACATTCTACTGAGTATGCAAAGACATTTAAACATGGTGTATAGTGTCTTTGGAGTGCAAAATCAGTTTGCCAGATAAATAATTAAAAGCAATTTCATCCTGACGCCTGTCCTCAAAGTCATAAGTGTTAGTGATTCCATCATTCCAGTAAGGAATAATTATAGCAATCAATTTGACTGGTCACGTTTCATACAAGTAGTACTAAACCATGGACTGGGTGGTGGTTAGGAGACTGGGTCCTGTACAAACAGAAACTATGGGCGGGTGAAATCCCAAGCCAGAAGTGAAGCTTGGCTTTAGACAAGTCATTTGACCCCATAGAGTCTCATTATCCTCATTTGTGAAAATGGAGGGTTTGAATTGGATGATGCCTGTTATCCTTGCCACCTATAAATCTGTGATCTTGCTAGGACCAGCTGCTTCTCCCTAGTTTCCTAAGAATCAGAAATGACCTAGACTCCTAGCTTCACTCTTCTAAACCTGAGGAAATGAAGACATCCCTGATCAAGCTCTTGTAGGCCAAAGGAACCCTGTTCTGTGCTTTGTCCCAGCCCACCTGATACTGAGTTACTTTGTGGATCTTAATAGGTGTGGACCCTTCACTGCCCCATGGAACTATAGGAACAAGCTGCCAAACCTTGAACCCATCCTACTGCCACCCCAGCAGCTTTGGAGCCTTGGTTTCCCTCCCACATTATCCAGAGAGTTCCTTGGATCCCATCTGCTTCCTGAATTTCAAGGTTGATGCACTGCTAGGTTTCCAAAACTATGGTGAGGGAGGCCCAGGTGGTGTAGTGGTGAGAAGGAGGTGCAAATGAGTAGAAGAGGATGGTGAAAGAAGCATTTCTATTTTTGCTTCATTGGGCAAAATTAGCATATGTCATTTCCACCAGACTTCCTAGGAGCCATGGTGTGGGGATGGGTGGCAGGAGGACTAGGTTGTTAGCCTCTGCCTTAGTGCATCAGAACTTCCCTCCCCAACCCCACTTCTCATGCTTCTATTAAAAAGAAGTAGGAGCATTTTTGTTGGCTCTACGTGGGAAACCTTCTTGGCATTTTCTTAGTGCTAACTATTCTGTAACCAACCATCTGGGGAATGATTTTTTTCCATTAATTTATTTTCCTTTGCTCTCTCTCTCTCTCTCTCTCTCTCTCTCTCTCTCTCTCTCTCTCTCACACACACACACACACACACACACACACACACACACACACATACACACACAAACACACACACACACACAGCCATAGACTACACTGTGAGGTTCTAGGAGTGACACCCCCCCTATTGAAATGACTTCTCCCAAGAAAAAGAATGTGTGTGTTCTGCATGGGCTCTGAGCACATACCCAGTATAACAATTTGCATCTGGCCCCATATCTATATTAAATTTGAGCCTTGTGGGGATTTGGTCAATGCGAGAGATGTAATATGCTTTTCTATCACGTGCCTGTGCTCAGAAGACCGTCCCAGCAGAGGTAGTCCTTACCTGTCTTTTCAAGGGGTCTCAAGCCTTAGTGATTATTATTATTATGCCTGTAGTGTATCACCTGAAATGAAAGAAGAGATCATTTCCACATACTTTGATCCCTGTTACCTTCAAATATAAATGATGCTCTAAAGGGTGATACCTTTCCATTTGGGTAAGAGGTCCAGATGCATATGAGTGCCAGTATACTACTGCAAACAAATATCAGAAGAAGAATACTCTTGCCACTACCACCCACCCACCCCCAGTCTGCCTTCAGGTTCATCTACTTGTCATGTCTTCAACTTTTGTGTCTGACAAAAAAATTACTGAACACTTGCTATGCGTAAGGCCCCGTGCCACATATTTAACACAGCCTTATCTTAGTTCTCCATCCTGTCTTCCTCCCTCTCCCATGGAAATGAAGGACCTGTGTTTTGTATATTTTATTTCTTGAGACTTGCTCCTCTAGTATTGACTCTTTGTGTTGATGACAGAGATGACCTTAATACCTTCTAGATCCTACCAAGTAATTTGTTTCAGAATTGATTAGGAATAATGCATTTATGGATGACTGTGACTTTTGTCACATGAGAAATTAATTATAATTTGGTTTCACTCTGTATGAATATGCTTTAATGCTCATCAGAAATTATTCAGCACAAGGAAAGTGAGGCACGTAGCTTTCCCAAGGTCATACAGTAGGTTAGTGGCAAAAGTGAACTTTAAGGTCTCCTGGTGTTCAGGCTGCTCTACTTTCCCCTATACCACTGTGGGTCACTTGCCAGCTTTGGACTAAGAGAATCTCATTTTTATTATTCACTTAAACAAAATGCAATTAGGAAGATAAGTCTGTTGCAAAAAAAATCATAAGACATAGTCAGAAAATTCAGTAGAAGTTAGCCTGTGATGATCTGTAGTGTTCATTTCCAGAATTCAGCAGCTAACTGTGAAGCTTTGTCTAGGAAGCTGTCCTTGCCCTCTGATGGCCTGTCAGTGCCTGTCATGGTATGGCCGTCTTGGAGGTGGTGAACATAGTGGGAACTAGAAGAAAACAACTCTTAGAAGAATGCTCACCAGAGGAAAGGAGCTCAGTGACTAGCACCCCTCTCTTGGGCAGTGACAGCACACAGTAATTGCAGCAGGCCCCACTTTCTCCCAACATACCACAGGAAGTCTGTGCAGCTCATGTGATTCCCCTCATCCATAACAAGGCTTTTGTTCTGCCAAGTGATTGGCCTCATAATTGATTAGAAGCAGTTAGCATTTGGAAAATTGTGATTTCTGTCAGTAGAAAACTAGTAAGGTAACTAACTCTTCCCTTGGACCATCCCAGAGTGGCACCTGTGCTGAATTTCATGGGCAAGATTGGTTGGCATGACTAACAGTCCATAGTCATTTATTAAGCTTCTTGTAAATGTTGAACTAAGTACTACAGATACACATATAACAAACAGTGAGAAAGTTCCTACCCTCAAGGACCTTCAACTCTTCCTAAAATAGTTGATTTCTATTTGAACATGCAATAGTTCTAGATGTGAATTTGAATTTGCTAATTGTTGCATGTATTTGCAGCTGTTTTAAAATATATATATATATATATATATATAGATAGATAGATAGATAGATAGATATATTGTTTAACTCAACAAGATATAGCTAAATGCCTGCTGAAGGATATCAGCATCATCTTTTGACTGAGACAATGAGAATTTTAATATTGACTGCTCCAAAGATAGTTTAACCTTGTACTGGTCATTTGGAAGACTTGCATTTTTTATGCTACTTGTCATTATCTATCAACAATTCATCAATCCAGTGAAAGCATTACACTGTTGCTTAAAAGGGAACCAATTTTAATAGAAGATAAAAACGGTAAAAAGGAAAGGATAATGGATCGGATCCTGTTAATGAAGAGGAAATAAATTGTTCATTGCCAGGCAGCTAGACTTGAGTGAACACTCATTAATTTGCACCCCTTTGCTGCCAAATGCTGGCATGAGTTCATCTGAAGTTTTCAATAAATGCCAACTCCCTTATTCCTTCTATCATAGCTCCTTCATGTTTCCATCTCATATTCTTCAGCACCAGGTGAATGAATCCAGTTTATTTAACATACTTGTTTGGCTTCCTGATGGAGGCTTCAGCACTGGTTTCCCCTGGTCCTATCATGTGAGAGAGAGTAGGGATTACCTGATTCAAGTTGTATGGCCGTGAAACCTATCAGGAGACCAGGAAGTAATTGAATGAGAGTGGATGGCATTAGTGAGTCTTTGTTGGGGAAATTGTCACAGTTTGATTCAGACTCATTTTCATGAACATTCAATTTCTTCTTCCAAATTATTAAGCAAAATCAAATGAAATTTTGCTTTAGAACGAAATTTGTCAAAATAGTGAACTTCAAAGAATGCTACATGGAAGAGCATGGGAAATAAGTCATCTTCAGCTGGCCTTATGAATTCATTCTCATCACATCTATCCCATGGAGGGATTTTAAAATAAAGTAACCTTATGAAAGAGAACCAAAAAGGGCCTTTGAGACACTGCAGAGTGGATAGGGTAGTGGATTTGGAGTCAGGAGGACCTGTGTCCAAATTTTACCTCTGATACTTAATAGTCTTTTCACTTTGGGCAAGTCACCTAATCTCTGTGTTCCTCAGCTCCCTCATTTGCACAATGGAAATTCAAGTCAATGCACTCTAAGAGTTGTTACAACTCTCGATCTCTGCCCCTGTATGAGATGAGAGATCATCTTACTCCCTTGTTTTACAATAGGAATATTGAAGCTCAGAATAGAAAATGGCTCATGTCAAGCCATGAAGTCAGAGGGCCCTGCAGAGCTGAAGCTAGACCATCACGCTCCTGAGCTTTGTTGAGCTTCCCATTGCATCCAGTGCTTCCTGTGGAGTAGTTGCTTGTCTTTTCTGCTATATTAGAGGGTACTAGGATAATATGGCAAAAGCTATTTTTTTCAAACCATTGCTGAAAAAAGTGGCCGTTTAACAGTGGGATTTAGAGAGAGAGGAAAACCCAAGTTTCAGAATTTTAAAAGATTGACAGTAGGAAAAATAACCTATTATTGCCACTGTCAGCTTGAGCAAAAATTCTCTTTGACCTTATGATAAGATGGTATAGTGTGGGCAAATTGAAAAGCTGCCACTGGGACGCTAGTATGATTTGCTTCCTTGCCCTCTACCCTTTCTTCTGCGTTCCTGGCAGAAGGGATGTATGTTATTATTGGGAGACTAGTAGCTGACCTTCTTGTCCTACCTACTACTCCCTTCCACACTCCATCAACACACTTAATGACCCATGCCAGATCCTGGCCCCAAAGCTTCTGGAGGTAGACATTGAAATAAGCATGAATGTGTGGAAGTTGAGGGCAGCTAATATCCATTGTGTCACAGGTTTTTAAATTTGGAGTTAAAGATGAGACGTCCCCATTTCTTTATATTGGAAACTACATTTCTCGAAAAGAGAAGAAAATTCTATAGAGATTAGACTTGACAACCAAATGTTAAGAATCTGAATTATACAAGTGTAAGTAACCTAATTGGTTAAACTGTGTATCATCCTCCCCATCTTATAGATTTTGAAACCCCTGGCTCAGAGAAGCCCCCCCAAAAGATTTGTAGTAGCCTTCAGTCACTCACCCAATGCCGATATGGTTTTAACATTTGGACAAATACAAAGATATTTTAAATTGCTTTCTTAAACCTTCCTCATCCCATCTTGTAGAGGAAAAGTTGTTTGGAATAGCTTCTAGGCTGGGGATGAGAAACCTGTGGCCTTCTAGATCCTTAAGTGTGGCCTTTTGACCGAATTCACATTTTTTTTTTAAAGCAATTGGGGTTAAGTAACTTGCTCAAGGTTACACGGCTAGTCATTATTTATGCGTGGGTGCTCATTTTCTGAGGCCAGATCTGATCTCGGGTCATCCCAACTCCGAGGCCGGCGCTCTTACTCACTGCGCCACCTAGCCGCCCCTTTAGGGCAATTGGGGTTAAGTAACTTGCCCAAGGTTACACGGCTAGGTTTTTGTTTGTGTGTATTAAGTGTTGGAGGCCGACTCCGAACTCAGGTCCTTCTGACTCCAGGGCCGGCACTCTATTCACTGTGCCACCTAGCTGCCCCTTCGAATTCAAATTTTATAGGATAAATACTTTTATTAAAAGGATTTGGATGTAGAATTGTAAGTGCAAAATGTAAAAATGTAAAATTTGGATTCGGTCGAAGGCCACACTTAAGGATCTAGAAGGCTACCAGTTAACCATCCTTGCTTTAGTCTATTCAAGACAGCTGGAAGAGGTGGGCACTTATCTGAACAGAAGGTAGTGACTCACTTGAACATACAGTCCTATGAGGTTTGCAAAATTCTTTCCTCTACAACAGCCCTTATGAGGTAGACAGTACAGGTATGAGTATTTACCCCCAAGGTAACTTATGAGAAAACTGAGACCCTAAGAAGTTAAGTGATTTGCCCAATGTTACATAACTAATAAGGGGTTGAGCTAAAACTACATCTTTGGTTTCTGAAATCCAGGTTCTCTTTCCACTATTCCATGTTGCTTTCTCCTTTGGCAATTCAGAAATATTTTTCCCTTGCAAAATGGAAAAGTGGTCTCCCTGAGTACTCACCTAACTCAAATTCATGATCGTTGTTATTTTTGGGTCATCCCTTTGGCCTAAGTAACTGGACAGTATAATTAGCCTAAACACCAAGATAAAAACCCACATTTCTCTAATATGAAGTAGATGGTAAAAGAATGATTGTTACCATGATAGATGAGGAAATTAACATCAAGGTGTGGTCATTTGTTGTTCAAAGTTTCTCATCTAAATTATTGCCCCCTCTAATCTAATTCAGTTAGCCGCCATCCTCTCAGTTCTTCCAATTAGCTCTTACTCTTTGTAATAATATGGGATTTGGAGGTGTGTCTTAAGCATGTATATATCAGCAGTGTTGGAGAAGAAGGTTTTGTCTTATTGGTTAGATATTGCTGGGTAGGCTCCGAATGTGAGCAATGATTTCAATTAGTAATTGCTAGGAGGATTTCCCACACTGTCTCTATAAAGAAAACTCTATGTTTTGACAAGTTCACATTTTTTGCTTCTTCTGAAAATTATGCTTTGTATGGGAAAATATCTTTTCCCTCTTAGAGAAAAATCATACCTCTGAAACATTGCATGTAGATAGGAAGTTGCAATCACAAATATCAACACATTTTCACATAGTATTGGCTTTTGTGATGCTCACATTTATGACAGTTTTTCCTATAAAAATAATAGGATTTAGAGCTAGGATAATAGCATCAAATATTTAAAGTTCAGAGGAGACCTTACCAAGGAGATAACTGAGACCCGGAGAATTTAAGTGACCTGCCCATAGTCATGTACAAGTACTATATGGCAGAGCTGGGACTAAATTTTACTTCCATCTTCAAATCCAGTGCTGTTTTGTAATCTAACATGCTGTATCTAAGTGATTGTTTCAATGGAAAGAAAATTAATGAATCTATCATATCATTTGGGGCTGATCCATTTTTGGACTGTTACTGTGAACATGGCCCCTTTAAAAATCAGGAACAAATCAATAAGGCCCTTTCTTTATCAGAATGAGTATGATGTTTTGTTCATTAGAGGTAGTGTTTTAGCAGCTGGTAGTAGCCAATGGATTTCATTCTGTGATTTGGGGTTGTTAATGGTCATAACTATATCAGAAGTTTGACCTTCTCCCCACCTGGGAAGTAAAAAAAAACCCTGGGGTGAGGGGAAGTTGGATGTGAACTTGGATCTGTATTCACACACAACTAGAATAAACCTCTGTGAATCCAAAGCATGTAGAATGGATTAAGCTGCTTCTTACAGACATAACCATGATGGGGAAGAGATCAGTTAGGAAGAAGTATCACATTTCAACCCATTCCCATCACACAGAACTCCATTTTAGAATTTCGATTTTAACAATTACATTAGAAAGTTTTAAAAACAATGTATTTTATGCATCCCTATGTCCACCTTTCTGTGCTGCTTAGTAGTTATGAGACTACTAATGAGCATTGAATGATGAATGCTATTCTAATGATAGGCATAGTAGAGAAATTATGCAAAGATGGAGGTCCCCAGAGATCACATTCAGTTCTTTCATTATTTACCTAATTGTAGCTATGTTTGAAATAATTGTAATGCCATTTTCCTTCAACAAGCATTTGTGAAGTGTTACCAGGTACCTTCAAGAAGCTTATAGATTTGATTGGGGGAGGAAACCATATGAACATAGAAAACTAAAATAGAAAACAAATATATACTCACTCATATATATGTAAGTATACTTTCCATGTGTATGTGTGTACACATATATGCACACACAGTGATTTCCAGAGTGAAGAGTTGGCATTAGCAATAGGAAAGACAGAGATGTACATTCCCACAACAATCTTAAGGTAAACAAAAGGGTTTTCATAGAGATCACCTACTTCGATCCATTCATTTTCCAGACAGGAAAGTCCTCAGGAAGGAGTAGTCGCTTGTTAGAGACTATAGGTAGTTTGTGGCAAGATCCAGGACTAGAAAGCAGACTTCTGTTCCCTAATCCAAGTGTCTTCCTTCCATACCACACTTTGTAAGACACCCCCCAGCACATCTGAGGTGCTCAAAAAGTGCTTGTTAAGAACCATTTGAGTTTTAATGTTGTCTACGACCGATTTGAGTTGACTCCTAAGTAACAGGATTTTCCTTTCATAGAGAAAAATATTAGGGCTAAAGTAGTGGATAAAACCTCTGTGACTCTGAGAAATAGGATGCTGCAGAGGCTGGAATGGATGGGCTTGCAATCAAATGGCAATATCATCCTATTAAAGGATTTCTTCTTCTGTTAATTGGAAAAATGCACTTTAAAGTGAATGGGATGATGTTCCCAACTCTTTGAAAAGCTTCGGTAGAAGTCATTAAAGGTAACAAATATTTGCCATCTGACAGTCAGTCCAGGCTTGCAAGTGTGGCTGGCCTTCATAAAGGCTACCTGGTAGGCTCCTTTCTTCCTTACTCGTTGACTCTCTCTCCCCTTCTATTCTTTCTTTCTATTCATCTACCCTTCTTTCCTTCCTCTCTTTCATTATTGTCACTTTTCTTCACCAAAAAATCTTTCCTGAATAGATCAAAAGACCTTCCAGAAACTCCCTAGTTAAAACCTTCCAACCTTTTTTGCTATCCTGGATATTGGGGGTGCTCCCTTTAAGTGAGTAAGAACCCCTTATCCATTTGGTCTCTATTCTGACCCTTTGTGTTATCCATATACAGGTTTGGAAATTAGAGGCTCATTTTTCCTTTGTTACCCACTAGCACCAAGCTTTTGGTGACTTACTGGCATCTACTTGAGGCTAATGGTGGGCACCTCTACTTTGGAGAGTTAACTACCTGCTTTTTCCAGCCTGAGAACTAGTATTCTTCAGCTTCTGAGAAAGCTAGAAGGTCGTTCCTCCTGTTGTCTCCCAGCCCTAGACAGGTGTTAGACACCATTGTCCTGTGATTGCCACATGACTGATTTCAGTAAGTCTAACGTGGCAGGCATTGGACAGTGAGTTCCACTGGGGAAATCTCTTTCTAACTCCTTTTTCCTTTTTTCACTCCTACTCTCTGACAGCCTTTTTTGTTTTCATCTCCCTGCTTCCCTGTTCTTTTCTATCTTTCCTCCCTCTGCACTGGCAGTGACATTGCTTAATCCCTCTGTTTAGCCTTGGGTTACAGTGGCTACTTAGTCTTGTTCTAGGGTGACAGACTCAGAGCTGTGCTGTATGACCCAGTAGCAATAGGAAGCATATGCTCAATGAAAATAAAGGGGTTGACTGACTTCTGGTATAATGGAAGTGAGAGCAAAAAAAGGTATGCCTTCTCCTTTTAACCCCACAGATAGGGTTAATATAATTGACATGTATCTTATGGTTGGATAAAAACCATTAATTAACATCAGCTCCAACTACTAATCTCCAGATGGAAATAGTAGAAGTCACATTCCATTACTAATCATAAATTATCTCACAGTTTCACCATCATTATCAGTTAAAGCATGCTTCCTGTAGGAATCCCTGGCTGACCTTCTCCCTTGTTTCTTTTGTATATCAGTTATCCCAACATCCCCTTCATAGCAATTATTTGCCTCTTTCCCCTGACCTAGTCACCTTTGGTTCCACCTAACCACTCAGATTGAGCATTTTTATTTCTAATCATTCTTATCTTGTGCATATATTTGAGATTCTTTTTTATGCTCCTCCTTATATTTCATTTTTTTCATCATCTTCCAATTTAAGATGATCTTAACTTTACTTACTATTTTCATTGCCTCCCTTCTGATTAATTTCTAATGCTTGTCATTGTTTCAGAACCTGCTATATCATAGCTACAACATTTGGAAAGAAGGAACATTAGATTGCAAGTTCCTTGAGATCAGGAATTACCTTTTGTATCCCCAGAACTTATCATGGTGCCTGGCACATACATAGTAGGTGCTTAATAAACATTTGTTGATTAATTGATTACCACTTACAATAAACAGAACTCCCAAATTTTAGACTACATATAGGCCCTGAGAAATGGAGATAGAAGAGTTTTCTTAATTTTTTTATCTCTGTGACTTAATGTGAAGTGCTTTGTAAAAGATCATTATCTAAGTTTAATCCCTTACCATTATTCATTCCTGGGCAATTGGAAGAAAGAGTACCTTACTTCATTCGAAGGAAGCTAAAGTGCAGTTGTACACCCAACGTGAGAGCAATACTTAATTCCATTCTCATCATTGCTTAGTGAAAAGTTTAATGGACACAACTTGGGGAATTAAAGATGGCAAGTGAATCAGCCTAAGAATTTGTTTTATCTAATAGCTTTTGAGTGAATCATAGAATTTGAGAGATGAAAGGAATTTCATTGACCATCCAGTCTGCTAGAAGGAATGTCCAGTATGACATACCCCATAAGTGGTCATCCAGTCTCCACTTGGAGACCTCTAAAGATAAAGGAACCTTTTACTTTGTCAAAGTAGTACATTCTAGTCTGAGACAGCTCTTGTCATCAGTAAAGCTTTGCCTTATGCCAAGTGTCAGTTTGACTCTTTGCAACTTCTACCTATTTCTCCTGGTTCTGCCCTCTGAGGATGAACAGAAGTTGAATCCATTCTTCATACTATTACCCTTCAGTGATAGAGTGTCCCAGACCTCTTAGTGCTGTTAAAGCTTAAAACTGCACTAAGCCTTTTGGAACACTCTGTCCTTGAAGACAGCTATCATATCTGTCAAGTCTTCTCCAGGCAAGGTGAACTCAAACTCCTTCAGCACCCTGCTGTCTCCTCCACTGGACATTTTCCAGCTTATTCATGATCTCTTTAAACTGTAGTGCCTATAACCGAACACCATCCCTCTGAGAAGTTCTGAGGAGAACAGAACACAGTGGCACTTTTATCCCTCTATTCCTGGACATACTTATTGTTGGGAAAATTTCATCATTCTGCAAGATCTCATTGCCGTGGGACTCCACCTCACGACTACCTTCTGTCCTTCTTATTGGAGAGTGGGAACATGAACTCCAAAGCCTCCACAGAAGGAAGGACCTCAGCCCAGACATCTCATTTTTGACCTGTCTACACTACTCTGGGACTTATCTGACTTCTCTACTATGCCTCAGGAAGCTTTTATTGGGAAAACCTGATCATTTTACAAGTTTACTATTGGCCTTGGGACTCCACCTCTTCAGAATCCTTTGTTCTTCAGATTGGAAGGTGGCCCCAAGGACTCTGAAGTCTCCATTTAAGTCCACTCATCTCTCACCTACATGCACTACTTTGGGGTTTCCCTGACCCACCATACTCCTCCATCAGATATCTTCCCTGGCTTCCTTCTTCTTTCTCTCCCTCCCTACTTTTCAGGTCTTCTTCTCCCATTAGATTGTAAGCTTCTTGAGGGCAGGGACTGTCTTTCTTCTTTCATATTTGTAACTCCTGTACTTAGAAAAGAAAAGTATTTGACACATATTAAGCATATAATAAATGTTTATTGACTGAATGACTGTTTGTTCTCTTTCCTAATGCAGGCTAAGATTTTATTAGCTTTTTTCTGCCATTTGACACTGCTGACTTCCATTGGAAAGTGGCCACTAACCCACTCCCCATCCCTCCAGATCTCTTTCAGAACAACTCCCCATATTGTACTGGTGAAGTTGCTTAATGAACTCAAGACTTTACTTTGACCTTCACTAGTTCATCTTGGGACACTTGGGTGGTGTTCCAGTAGATAGAGGACTGGACCTGGGGTCAGGAAGACTCATCTTCCTGAGTTCAGATGTAGCTTCAGACACTTACTAGCTGTCACTTCACTCTGTTTGCCTCAGTTTCCTCATAGGTAAAATGAACTAGGGAAGGAAATGGAAAACCACTCCAGTATCTTTGCCAAGAAAACCTCAAATGGGGTCTCAAATATTTAAACACAACCGAAAGGACTGAATAACAAGAAAACAAAAATAAATTCATCTTGTAAGATTCAAACTATTGTTGCAGACTATCAAGATCTTTTGGATCCTGATCCTGCTGTCTCTCCCCTGTGCTGATTTTCCCAGGCTCTAAGGTTTAAATTAGTTTCTAGTCTAAAATAAAGATGTTATTCCAAGTGTTGACAAAATATCCTACATTTGTACAATCCATTAAGATTCCTGCTGCTAATTGATTTCCAGTCTCATTGTGATTTGGGCATACTAATGGCTATATAAGGAACTGGGGAAAAGGGGTTGATCTGTGAGAATTAATGTCAAGAGATGGATAAAATGGAGATATGGAAATGTAATTTTTTTTAAAAAGTATAATGGCAGGACTTTCTCAAGACCTGACTTTCAGCTGCTGATGGATGAGTCCAAAGCTCCCCCTTTTCATTGGCTCCACCTTGTATTTCTCTCCACACTTCTGCTTTCCCCACCAACTTTCCTTCCCTCCCAAACCCTCTCCAGTGACCCTGATAGGCACCCTTTCTACTTAGGGTATGTATTCCAGAGGTCTGGAATTGATGTAAAATCACCAGGTAGTATAGAGTAGCTCGACGTGACCCAGGATTCCACTGTGCTTTTGGCTGGTCAGTCCCCAGGAAATGAAGAGATCTTAAAGGTCTCATTGAGAGGGAAATCAGGGAAGGTGAGGCAGGTGACCTCTTCCCTAAGATGATTCCATATATGTAACTAACTAGGGAAGGGTGAAGAATGGACCTGTAATAACTGTATGTAGAATGGAAAAGAAAGGGAATGGAGAGATTGGGAGGACAAGAAAAGGGAATATACGTGAACAGAACTTTGTAGGCTAGGGATTTGGGAACTCTTTGGAGAGACATTTTAAGGAACATTCAGCTGTCACCTCTGCAGAGGAAGCTGGGGAAAATATGCCTTGTGAGCAGATTTTGGCAATGGGTGCTGCACCCGTGTTTACTTCCTTGATTCATTTTGTTATTTTTCATGTAGGGAGTCAATCTGGAGCTAAGAAAGAGTGGTAAATCTTTAAAAATGATGGGATCAATTCATAACACCAGTGTGGGGGTCTGAGCTTCCACACCCATGTTGGGCTATTTCTACATGTGGTTTGTATACATACATATTTTCCATTACAGACTGGATTGTAAGTTCCTTGAATGCATATGAGAGCATATCTTTTTCTTCTTGGCACTCCCCAAAACATTCAACATAGGTAGAGCCTTGTACATAACAGATACTTATTAAATGTTCAATTTATTGAATGAATGTCCTGACCTGTTATACAGCTGAAACCATGGAGTGGTGTCAAACTTAAATAGAATCTGGATCCCTGCTGACTGAGAAAACAAGAAGTTGTTTTCTCCAGTTTTTGTTTGTATTGTATTGGATTTTTCCTTACTTTGTTAAATATTTCCCAATGACATTTTTATCTGGTTCTAACTATAGCCAGGAGTTTGGTGGATGCCAAAAATGAGGTTGACACCTCTGAATAAGGGAGCTCCCCCATAGTGTGAAGGTATGTCCTTGGTTCTTCTGGCGGCCGATCAGTGTTGTAGTCACCATTGTCTACAGAGCTAAGTGATTTTTTATGTGGGCTGAATTTCTTTGTGAAATGTGAGAATTCAAATTGAGGCTGTGATTTTTTGTCAGCCACTCTGCTTTCTTCCAAATTACTCTACTCTCATAATAACAGCCTCTAAAGTGTGCTGTTGACATGATGCTTCTGGCCTATAGCATCAGCAAGCCACAACATTTATTTCTTGTTTAAGTTCACTTGATTTGAAAAATCCTTGTCTTTTTTTTAGAGAACTTGATTATAAAGTATGGTGGTTTCCAAAAGCATGGGACCAGACCTTTCAAAAACAATAGGTCTGCTTAGAGATTGCAATTTTCTGCACAAATTAATATAAATACAAGGATCAGTCAGTTATTTAAATATTCTTTAGCCATGAAAGAGAGGCACTGGGGCACACTGTGTAAAGAGTTGACCTCTGGGCCAGGAAGGTCTGGGTTCAGGTCCTACCTCTGTCACAAATTTTCCTCGACCCAAGATATGAAAAGGTTCACTAGGCACCACTCTAAGACTATACGTTGTAAATAAGGTGCCAGCCTTCATTAGTCAAAGGGATTTCCTAATCTAGGATTTCCCTGTTATCAGTGGAATCACAGATCTAGTTTCTGTCCCCTTGTCCCTGTATCCATGAAAGAAACAAATAAATGTTAGACCCTTAGTTCCTTGGATATACTTCTAAGATTAGATGGCAACCATCCATTTGTGTTGGATCTGTTCCCCTTGGTAGAATGTAAGTTGCTTGAGGGCAGACATGGTTTCTTTGTCTTTGTGTCATCAGTTCTTAGCACAGTGCTAGTAGGTACTTGATAGGTCGATGTTCAAAGCATTGACTTTTATTGCTATTGATCACAAAGTGTGGAGGAGGCTGGGGAGGGTGAAGAGAGGTAGGAAGGAGACTGAGTGACTGAGTTCAGTCCAGCTCTGCTACTGTAAAAAGACTTTCCAAAGCCCAGATGGATTCATCTGTCCACACATTGAATTCAAAGCTGTCAATAGGACTAGGAAAATAACTATACTGAGGTGATTGCTCTAACTTTATAGATGAAAACAAGCTCGATATGCTGCCAAACCTGCTCTCAGGGACTGAAAGAAATACTGCCCCTCCCCAAGCACCTCATTTCCTAGCAGGGACTTATTCAGTCATTGGGGTAAGGATACACATCCTAAGAGTATCATGCTTGGTAGAGCTGGGGTGAGAGGAAAACATGGAGAAAGAGAGGCCATAGGAGAAAGTGCCTAGGAAGCAAATTGTGTGCCAGATTGAGACTGAATAAAGAAATGTGGAAGGACTGGAAATGGATGCTTCTGGCCACACACCTGCCACCCAGGGGAAATACAATTGAATGGTAAGGCGGTCCACAGTGGACAGGGAAAAGTTAAGGAGAAAAAGCCAAATGCTCCATTTTTTAAGGCTCTTTCCTACCCTTCCAATCTTCTCACATCTTACTGTAGGATCCAGTGTCACTGACTTCCTTACTGTTTCTCCAAAAAGATACTTCTGCAGATAGTTCTGCATTTTCTCTTACTCTCCCATCTGTCTGGAATACTCTCCTGGCTTTCTTCTAATCTCAGCTAAATTCCCACCTTCTACAAGAAGGTTTTCCCCATCCACCTTAATGCTAATGTCTTCCCTCTGTTTATTATTTAAAATTTTTCCTGTTGTGATGTTGTTTAGATGGAGTTATGGCTATGTTGTCACTCCCATTAGACTATGAGCTCATTGAAGGTAGGGATTGGTTTTGCTTTTCCTTGAGTCCCCAGCTCCTAGCCCAGTTCTTAGAACACAGTGGGCACTTGATACATGCTTGTTGATTTGACTTGCTCCATACCTGGAAGATCAGGATTCATTGGTTATCTGATTCAAAAGGATTCAGTTGTAAACAATTGAACTTTTAACTTCCCCATCTGTGACTGTAGGTGTTCTCCTGCATTCCTCAGTGCCACTTCCCTTTAAATTCCTTAGAGGTTAGAGTGATGTTTGTTTTTAGAGAGCAGGGGAAGGGTTGAATGAGAACCTGGGATTCAGGGAGCTGGCTGAAGGTAGAGTGATAGTCAGAAACCTGGAGGGAACAATAGTGAGTGGAGACCCAAGCTAGCTAGAGAAAGGGAAGGGGAAACATAGTGGGGTTATGGAGTGTATAAAGGCCTTTGCCCCTGTGGCTTACTCAAAATACATTAAGAGACTTTGGATATTCTCTGAAATTGTTTAGCAGAATCAGGAGTTAATGTTGCTGAAAAGACACATCTGTAATCTTCAGTCATTTCCCTGGCTGCATGTGTGTGCATATGTATGTAGGCCTGGCCTCCAGCGACTGGTTGCTTTTTGTACACCTGCCTTTCTCCTTTTCCCTTGTTTGCACAGTGGAAAGCACCCCCATTCTGATTGCCACTCTTTGCCATGGTCCCTGCTGTTCTTGTTACTTTCCAACCATCAACCTTATATAAGCTCCTAGACAGATGTTTAATAATAAGGGGAAAAACGCATTTCAGTTCCATTCTTCCTTTCCTAGCTAAGTGTGCAATTGTTAGCATAGGTCATTGTTTCTGAGTACTCTTTTCTCCTCCAAAAGAGACTAACTAGATCCTGGAGAGCCTGGAAGCTAGGCCCCAGTGTCAGCTAGAGTAATTTTGGGACACTCCATTTGTTTTGTGCTGGGTACCAGGCTGTCTCCAGGCTTGCCTCCATTGTCCCATTGTTTCACAAGGCATATCTGAGCATAGCATAGTCTGCAACATTTATAAAAGGTGAAGTGCACAATTTTATTCTGGAAAGAACAGGTAACTTGTCCACACCTTGCTCTCTTCCTTTGTATCCTCCTTTCTTTCCCTCCTCCCAGTGTGAAGCTCATTCTTGACCATGAAGCTATGTCTTGGCAAAGCTTCTGACTGCACTGTGGCACCCTCCTCTAATTAGAGCTCACTAGTCAGCTATTGACTGTTCTAGGCACTTAAAGCCTGGCCTAATGGAGGACAGCTTCTCAAAATGAAAGACATCCTAATTGGGGAGGGGGAAAGCTTCTATAAATTAGAGAGATCTTTGTTAGAGAAAGTTCTTCAGCCAATTGTCAGTGTGCCTCCCTTATCCTGTATCTACTTATCTACCTACATGCTTTACTCTAGAGTTTAAGCTTCTAAAGGGCCAGGATGGTTTGGGGGTCTGCCTTTGTATCCCCAGTACCTCAGACAGATTTGCCCACAGTAGGTACTTAATCAATGCTTATTGATTAATGAGTGGACAGACTACACCAGAAGGAAGAGCCAAGCATCATTAGAAGTGGGCTTGATAAATTATTTTTTAAAAAAACTGGAGCCAAGGGAAGATCTGAGAAACCCTGGCTTGTCACATGCCATAACCAGCCTCCACAGTTTAGTCAGCGATTATAAGAAAAATGACAGGCATGTGGCAGAAGAGCAGAGGTTTGACTGAGTTGTTCCCTCACAGAGCTTGGAATTCCTAGGAGCCTCAGGGCTCATAGTTAAGGCCATAGAGTAGCTTCTTACTGGGGGAGGCCACTTGGAAGTGAGCTGCCTTTTAGCGGCAGGATCAGTCACCAATCTGCTGTGGTATGGGACCTCCTCTGATGCTGAGGCTACAGGTACCAGAGTGAGAGAGTTCCTGCCATTCAACTGAGAGGAAAAGAATGTTCAGAGATGAATGAATGAATATACATTATTAGCAGGGATACAAATATAAAAGTCAAGCCTTCCCTGCCCTCAACCACTTTGCATTTTAATGGGGGGGAGGTACTAACAACAGGAGAAATCAAGAATGGCCTCCAAGAAAGATTTGGTTTTAATATCCTCTCTCCCTTTCTAAGTAAGAGAACTTGAGAACAGACAAATGAATGAGTCATTGGGCTCTCCACAGAGTCACTGTTAGTCAGTCAGTAAACATTTACTAAGGGTCTGCTATTTGCTAAGCACCATGCATCCCTGTTCTTGGGTGCAGGCTGGGAGGAAGAAATCTGGAGCTGAGATATACCTCTGGACCTCTCTACTTCCCTTCCATCTCCCCTGTAACTCCTTTCCCCAGAGAATAAGTTAATCATCAGTGAAAGGCAGAATGTCTGTGCCTGTTAGGTTTGGAAGAATCCAGGGAAGGACCAGGGAGATTCCTTCTTTTCTTTGTCTTTTGGTGGCCTTTTCAAAGACTGATGGGAAGGATAGAATTGACCTCTGCTTTTCTTCTCTTGTGAAGGTTAAAAGGAAGGAGCAGCGGTCCCACTGCTGATGTGATTCATGAGTGGATGATGTAACTTAGCCTGACTTCATGATAAGATTTATTATATTCTAATCATGTATATTTAGAGACTCCTGTGCATAGAATCAGGGAGAGCTGTAAGGCTCAATATAAATATACCACTCAAATTCAAAGTTGGATCTCTTGATTATCCTAAAAGTAATATATACAGCACACTCTCTGATGGAGATTTTTCACCACCAACCATCTGGTAAAAATTAGTATGAGATAAATAATTTAACTTCCTTCTGCTCAGATACAATTTCATTACTCTCTTCTTTGACACTGAAAAACAAAATCTTCAAAAATAATCAATTGTCAAGTGCTTTTTTTCATCCAGTGATGAAGTTGGAGATTTCCTTACATGCCACAGTTTGAATCTCTATCTTTGCAGTAAAAGTCAAAAGTGCCAGCCATTATAAGGTAGCCCCAAAGTGTTGCTCTTCAGAGGAAATCCATGGTCACCTCCTCTAAGCCAGTGGGTCATTGCAAATTCTCTTCCTGAGGAGCCCCATTTAGAATCAGTACCAAAAAATTGCAACTCCAAAAAGAACCCAGTATCTTGAGTCTCTGCAAATGAGTTTTGGATGTTGTTTTGTGTAGAGCTGGGTGAGAGCTAGTGGAAAAGTTTAGGGAAGTGGTCCTTGGCTAATGTGTAGAGTACAGAGTATAAGCTATTTTGAAAGAGATTAACTCTTTGCTACTAAACTGCTTTCTTCAAGCTTGATACTATCCAAGTCTTGCTCTTTATGTAGTTTTCCAGTAAAGAGAGAGATGTAGTCCAAGTTTAGTGTACCAGGAATGATGATGATATAGAGGGGGATAGGGGAATGGGGAGCTCTGAGAGTGCCCCAGAAATTGAAACTGTGATTTCAGTATAATGACATTGCACACTGACACCGTGGCATACTCCATGGAGTATCAGCTGGGCAATTTAGGGTTAGGGCAGATTCCTAGTCATCCCAAGAGAGAGGCAGCATGGGGGTAACAGGGCATTGGGCTTAGCATCTGGGTTCAAATCCTGAGTCAAAGTCTAAGTAAGACATACTAGCTATGGGACTCTGAGCAAGTCATTGCCTTCTGTGTGTCCATTTAGTCATCTTTAAAGGGAGAGAATTGGACTTAATGGCCTTCAGTATCCTTTCCAGCTCGAGGTTTTATGGTCCTTCAAATCTTACTCCAGAACTTTGTATAAGGCATCAACCACTCTCATGGAGAGAGACGTGCTCACATATGACTTCGGCAAATTGTGGGCTTATCTGACATCAAACCGACTCCTTGAGGAATCAGGGTACTTGCACATTTCCCACCCCATGCATACCTCCTGCTGACAACTTCTGGACTAGCTCACTCTTCAATTACAACACCTCTATCCTCTTGTTGGAATAGAAAGTTTCCCAAAGATAAAGGTTTGTTCTGTCTTGAATGCATTTCTGTTTGCATCAATCAATTTTGTAGTGAATGCATTTGAAAATAAACAACTATTTGAGTACCTGTGTGTTATAAAAGACCCATTGAACCTCAAGGGATTTCTGTGTTTGTGGGATCCAAAACTATAGTGCTGAGTGATGATCGAAGCATCCAAATGATAATCTCCTTGGCCAGATGAGCATTTCACAGCATGGAGTTCCATTTGCCAGGAGCCAACCAGAACGAAGATGGTTTGAAATGTGATGTTATTTTTAATAATAGAGTGATATCTGCTTGGAGGGTAGGAAGTGCTCATTCATTCATGCATGTATTCATTTATTTAACAAATATTTACAGAGTGCCTACTCAGTAAGGCCCTGTCCTAAGTACCATGGGAAATACCAAAATGAATAAGCCATGCCTCTGCCCTCACAAAGTTAATTTAATTCCAGATCACATGGTAAATATTAGAAATGTGGTCAGAAACAAATGGAATAATTTTCTATAAGAATAAGTGTCAAGCGATTGTACTTGGAGAAAAAATAGTCTTGAAATATAGGAAAGGACTGAGTTTAAATTCAAGTTGACCACAAGTCAGTATTGTCAAAAACAGCAGATAACTGGATGGGTGAGTAGATGGGTGTTTGGATGACAGGTAACCATGTAATTGAGGATAAGGAGATGAGAGTATAGCATAGTTCTGTTTCTGTAATATTCCATATGGTCAGATCCTTGCTAGGACATTTAATCTTGTTGTAGGTTCTGCAGCTGAAATTAGGAAATTGAAGGGCAGTTAGTAACATTTTCCTTATGCCAGTACTGTACTAGTGCTCTCACTTTCTAATGCTAGTCTAAAGAAATCAAAGCATTAGTCCTAGAGGCTAGATGTTTTCCATGATCACTACACCTTTTTCCTTCCACACAGTTCAAACTCAGCAGACTTGGGTTTGTTTCTCTTTGGAGTTGCTGGAGCAAAGGAGAGCAAAGCAGAAATGGGGAAGAAGCTGAGAAAGGAGCTCTAGATCAGATTGTGGCAGACCTTGAATGGCAACCAGAGGAGCCATTGACCATGTGGAAATGGGAATGCCAAACAAGGGACTCCTCTGCAGAGTGTGTTTCACGTAGAAATACTTTGCTTAAATACATTCCGAAAGCTTGCAGTACTTCTCTTCTCAGCCCAGGCATAACTGGAGAATCCATCTCCATTAGCTGTCTAGGTCAGCTTTTTACAGAATGCAAATTTTCTGAGGCAGCTGCAAAAGCTTGATGGCAAAAGAACAAAGTAGGAATTTATAATGTGAATATAATTGTAAAGAGAGGGATTTTTAGTGAGCAAGATCAGGGGTAACACAGAATAATAATTGCCTTAGAGGGTGACTGGAGAACGAGTTGTTATTTTGTTTGAGTTCTGGGAAACCATGCCCATACTATATAATTACCTTAAGTTTTAAGTGCTTCCTGCAGTGGTAATTGATGCATTTTGTATTATCATGCAAATGCTTTACCAGGCTACATTGCTGAAATAGAAAGCTGAACATTATTCAAAATAGGTAATGGTCACGCAAAGCTGATGAAGAATTCCTCACATGCCACCCCCATCCCCAGTCCCCTGTTGCTGAACATAGATGATATTTGCTATGTTCCCATTGGCACCTATCTCCTGAAGCTACCCACATTTCATGTGGATCCTGTACTTTGGAAAGCCAACCCCGTTATTTTCAATCTATTTGCAGTGGAAAGCTTTCCTTTTAGTTCCTGCAGATAAGTTGTTATGGTTTTTCAGCAAGTGATTTAATTTCGTTTATACTAAAGCAGTCCTAAAAACCCACATGGGGACAATTGTCAGAGATCTGCAGTGGCTTCTAGAGGAAGGAATGGAGAGAGTGTTGGACTAGGAGGAGGAAAACTGAGGGTGTAAACTTGTCTGTGCCAGGCATTTACCAGCAGTGTGGCCTTAGACTAGTCTCCTGACATCTCTAATCTACCATTACTTCGGGGGGGGGGGAGAGAAGAGAGAAAAGGGGGGGAGGGAGGGAGAGGAAAGGAGAGATCAATAATCCCTTTCTTATAAATCTAATAGAATTTTAATAAAAACCACACTAAGTAACAGGCATGCAAATGCTTTATAAACTCTAGATCAGTATTCTAATGTAACATTATATTTTTGTGATTAAAATACCAACATTAAAACAGATTAAAATTGATGTATGATGAACCACTGCTATATTGTCAAAACTATGATTATAGATGAGCACTTAGTCTCAATTATATAAATGTTACTATCTTTAAGATAACTTAAAAAGGTATTGGGTACCCTTCATGTTTTAACTGCGCTATTTTTTTATTTTTTATTTTTTTGCTTTTTGGAGGGCAGTTGGGGTTAAGTGACTTGCCCAAGGTCACATGGCTAGTGTTTTTTGTGTTAAGTGTCTGAGGCCGGATTTGAACTCAGGTCCTCCTGACTCCAGGGCTGGTGCTCTATTCACTGTGCCACCTAGCCACCCCAAACTGTGTTATTTTTAACAACTCTATCAGTTGTGCTAGAGCTCTCTCTCTCTCTCTCTCTCTCTCTCTCTCTCTCTCTCTCTCTCTCTCTCTCTCCCTCCCTCCCTCTCTCCCTCCTTCTCCCCCTCTCTCCCTCCTTCTCCCCCTCTCTCCCTCTCTCCTCTCTGTGTGCCAGACATTGTGCTAAAGTACTTATACTTTCCATATAGTAGACCACTTGACCCTCCCAATAGCACTGGGAGGTAGATGGCATTGTCATTCCCATTTTGTAGATGATGTAACTGAGCCAAACTGAGGTTAAAGCCTTGCCAAGGGTTACCTAGCTAGGAAGTCTAGATTTGAACCCAGGTCTTCTCGACTCTAAGCCTAGCATTCCATTCTCTGCGCCACCTAGCTGCCTTTGAGTCATTTCTGTAATTTCCAGCTTCCCCCAAATGCTTGGCTAAGCTAAATTATCTACAGCAAACTATCTAGCTAAGCTATCTACAACATTCTTTTGACCTCTTAGTATAATAACTCCATTGAAAACAGAAAATTGATCAATCATGAGTTATTCTTGACAAAGCTATGCTAGAGCTCTCTGTGATCAGTCTCCTTTTCTATTTGCTTATACATTAGCTATCCCTTTAATAATATAGTCTATACTTTTTTCCCCAGGCATCAAGGTCTCTCATTGGTCTGTAGTTTGTGAGACTCATTCTCTTGTTTTGTTTTTTAATGGAAACCTCATTTTCCCTTCTCTGATCCGTTGGTACCTTTCTCATTCTCCATGATTTTTCAGAGGTTACATGTGCCAGTTCTTTCTGGATCTAAGGATGTAGTTTGTCTGGGCCATCTCAATGCTTTAAGATCTTCTTACTCATCTGGTGTGTTAACTCCATGTTAACCTTTCCAGTCCAAAGATATTCTCCTTGGTAAAGAAAACAGAAGCAAGATCATAGCTCTACCTTTTCTCATCAGTTTTCATCATATTACCATTATTCTTGCTTCTTTGATCCTCCTCTTTTACCCAATAGAGCTTTAAAAATGCAGAAATTCATTTTGTTTCCCTTTTCTCCCCAGTCTCAGTTCCTTTTGAACTTTAGTATGCCTGACATTATTCTTAGATACTAGTATATTCATCCTCTGATGATGCCCTTGATGCTATCATCCATACATTTTGAAAAAATCTTGACTTGGTTAGTCATTTCCCTCTTGATCTGCATTAATCTTTAACCACTGCACTCTCATTTCTGCTTAATTTGAATTCTATTTCTTGGTTTCTTCAGAATTTATTCTTGAGAGCTTCCTTTCCCCCACTGTGACTTTCTCTATAGAATTTTGAACCTTGAGATGATTTATCCCAAGATTTTTCCTTCATTCAGAGGATAGCTTTCCTCTGAACCTCTACTATATCAAAATCCAGGGTACACATCCTCTTCTCTGTCATAAATGCTGATGAAGTGGTCACTCCTGCTCGAGATTGTTGTCATTTCCATCCCAAAAAGTAGATAACCTCACCCCTGTTCTGTTGGTGAGAATAAAATCCAAATTTCCCTCTGTTCCTCTCCATTTTGAAAATGGAAATTGTCTTAGGTCCAGAAACCATTACATAGTCTTGTTTTGATAGCAAGCACCAACAGATTTTCTGCTTGATTGAAAGACATAGACAGTTTTGTCCCTCACCCTTTATTTTATATTTAATACCTTCCTGATGAGTTTTTTTTAATTGCAGGCAAATACATTCTCAGCCTTATATTGGTATGTACAATCCCTGTCCAGGGTTTTGTCATTCCTTTCATCTAAACTATGGTCTAGAAATTGAAATCCCTGTCTTAGACACCATCTTCTTAACCAGTCCCAAAATCTTCCTTTCTCATCTGAAGCTATGGCTGGCCTTCAGTGCATAGCAATGATGAAAATACCACCTGTACTTCTAAGATCTTCATTCAGTTTCTTGCCTCTAACTTGTTAAATTTTGAGATTGTTATCTTCATTCTTTCTGGTATTATCACAACAAATAGGTCATTTTCATCTTCTTTGACATCTCAGGAAGCTCTCTGCCAGCATGCTCTATTGCTCCTTGTCTTGCTTTTATCAGCTATCTCAGAACAAACTAGAAGGGAGGCCCCACCCCATCATTCTCTTGGATGATCTAACATCTGACAGCAGCACCTGGAAGGAAAAGTGGCTGCTTCCTCCTGAGTGCATGCAGTACCTTGTCTTGGTTTCCCAGCTCCAGGTGTTCGGTGGTCTTCAGGAGAAGGAGAAGTCAGGAAAATTGTTTGTTTACTTTTTTAATATGAGTTTTAAGACATTAGGAACTTTGTTAAGAAGTTTTGTGGTCTGGAAAGAAAAAACTTGTTGTGTGGTCCATGGAAAGACAGTTGGGAACCAACCACTAATTTACTCTAATCCCCTCATTTTACAGATGAGGATTTGAGACCCAAAGAGAGTAATTGAATCACTCATGGTCATTCAAGTAACAAGTGGGAGAGCCCAGCTTTGAACAATCCAGATCTACTCTCACCAAGGCACCAGCTAGTAAGTGGTGCCTTGGGAATGGAATTAATTTCCTCTGATCACTAGATCATTGCTCTTTGCCCAGCTTCATGCTGTCTTCATGGTCATCTTGGACCATTCACTAAACTTCCTGATGAGATCAAAGGACAGGAGCCTTTGTTACACCCAGTCCTGTATTTCAGCAACCGTGGTATTTCTGGGCATACAGTGGACACTCAGTAGGTTTCACATGAATTACTGAACAGCAGGATGCCCAGAAGTTAGCCTTTCTTCTTGCTTTTCTTCAAGTGTAAAATAAGTTTTGGGAGAAAAAGATCTATCCACAATCTGTGATTGCATTATCATCTAGATATTAAAATGGCTCATATCCAAAAAATCAGCTCAATATTAAGTGTTCCTCAAGGAAAGGCATTATTCAAATAGAAGACTTTCCCTATGATTTTTTTCATATTAATGCTGATAGAAGCCTCCATTGACTGAAACAAAGGTCTTGATCTAATAACTCCATACATTTTGTGGTAGAGTAATTCCAGTGAAATGTATCTGAATGTCAGGATTCCCAGTAAGGATGATATTCTTTCCTTGGACTCCTTTGAATAAGATGGAGTTCACTAATACAGCATAATAGTCATTCAGACCTTAGGATCGCTGGATAGTTTAAGCCACCTGTAGGCAATATACCTCTGCCAAAAGGCAGTAAATGGGCAGCCTTGTCCCATTTCTTTGTAAATGAGAGCACGCTTGGTTTTCTTAGTCATTTGCAGTCTGGTTGACTCAGTTTCTCAGCAACACTCCCAAACTAGATCTAGAGGCTGAGGAGTGGCACACGTTAAGATTAGACAGATGTAGTCCTTTATTTCTATCCCCAGATGATACCACATGGCTGGAATTCCAGCTTTGGATAGAGTTTGATGTTGGAGAAGAGCCTGACACTGTCTCTATGCTCATATTTTCCCAGGCATCTGAATGAAGGAGAAATAACAGTTAAGGTAGGGGCTTCTTTTATCTACTGCATTGAATTTGTCCCTTGATATCAACTCCTAGATGACACTGAGATTTTCTCTTACCTGGGCTCCTTTCTGTACTCTCTAGTGCCTGGTGAGAAGTCTGGAGATTCCCCTTTCTATTTGTTAGCTTCTTCATACACTACTTTGTATTTGTCTTATTTATTGACTTCTATTTATTCTGTATACATTTCCATATGTACTTGTCTCCCCTTGTAAGATTGTTGAATAGAGAGTGTTTCATTCTTTGTCTTTGTACTCCTAGTATCAGACACAGTGCCTGGCACATGGTAGATAACCTCCTAAATATTTGTTGACTGAGTATATAGTTGTGTTTGAAGCCAACATTTCCCAGTGTGGGTCTTTTAGTAAATGATCCTGAGAAAAAATGGCTATAATCGTACCTAGTATCTATAATGTTAAAACCATACCATGTGTGAGCTGTAATCTCCATTGTACAGATGAGGAGACTGAGTCCTGGAGAGATTACGTAACTTACTCCAGGTCACACACTTTAGTGTCCATGTGTCCTAATGGTCAGGGCAGTGACCTTCCCACAGCAACAGAACATCTTTTTCCTATGTCCCTGAATGACTACTTACCCCAAAACATTATAGCTGTTAGCATTACTCCCAAGCCAGTGTCCCTGGTCTTAAGAACTATGTGGCACGGGGCTACCTCAGAACTCCTGAAGTTTTTTTTGCCTTTGAAAATATGATTGTAGAAAAGAAACTGAACTCTTTGACGGGCAACTTCTTAATAAGCTCTACCAGACTTTGGGGCCAGCTTCCCTTTGGATTTCTTTGAAGAGGATTCCTCTGTGGCAGACTCTCTTCATTAGCTGTTATATAGAAGACCAGGGTGCTCACCCCTCAGGATAAGGCCGTGATGCTCATATTGGTTATAGGACAGAAGCACAATGTACTCTTCAGCCATTTGCTGTGCTCACAAGTCAGTAGTACTCCAAGACTCTCTTCTCCTCATGTGAGATTAAGGTCTACTTTGGATCTTGCTCTGTGACTTCCGGTTTTGTAATTTGGAGTAAAAAGGAATGTTAATATGGGTAGAATTAGTGATGGCCAATGTGGTCAGTCACTTTTACCCACATTTCCTTTGTCTCCTAGGAGAGGACATGAGAAGTATCCTATTCTGCCACACTCTGTCAGAGCAGTCTCCTAGAATGTGGTTATGGGAAGTGACCCTCCCACGCAATTAGACAAGACTGTTGAATTCCATATCATCCCAGACAGATGAGAGTTACAGCTCAGTCCCAGAAATCCTTTCTTGACCCGCCACTTTTGGTGGATCTCTGGGAGCTCTTTTCAGAGGCCAGGTGCTTTGAATTCTAGGAAAACACTGCCACCATTGAAAAAGTCCTGCCTACTGAGCCTATGTTCCTCTCCCCTGCCCCAGGATGTAGATCTCACTGTGATATCATTACACAGAATAGAATTGTCAAAAATTAGAAAGTTTAAAGTGACAAGGAATATCTGTTGGATAGAAGCAAATTATTCTTGGTAACTGGCCAGAAGCCAGTTAAGAACATGTGTTCTCAAGAAATGCACCTGATGTCTGATATTCTTTGGGAAATGGACAGGGTAAGAAAACTCAACAATCTAAAAGCCAGATATTGGTGGGGTGGGGGGGGGGGCATACCACACTGACCACAGGAAACTGGAAGTCATTATTACTGGACAGAAGCATTCTTCACTTGACAAAAAGCATTTTATCTAGTTTTATTTAAGTAGCATTATGTCCCTTTGATTGCTGAAAGACTTTTTTTCAACTGAGGCTGGGATGATCTTAGTGATTTATATCCTAAGCCCTTGGTGACTTAACCAATAGTCTGACTTGCAGAGGTCTCTAGCAGATGCTTTTCCAGTTTATCCAGAAAAGAGACTTGTAGTTTGTTACATGGACAGTTCTAGACCTTTGCCACTCACCAGGATCTATCAGAGCTTCTTTTCCTCTTCTGTACCATTGGAGAATATAGGCTCACTTCGATACAATGAGGCATAATTGGACTTTAACAGAAGAGTAAAGTCCCTTTGGGGGCAGCTAGGTGGCACCATAGTGCAGAGAGTTCTGGACTTGGAGTCAGGAAGATTCATCTTCATGAATTTGTTGTTTGTCCTTCATTTTCAAAGGGGATCATGGCATCCATGAAAGGTCTTGCTGAATTTAAATGTGGCCTCAGACACTAGCTGTGTGACCCTAGGTAAGTCACTTTACCCCATTCACCTCAGTTTTCTCATCTGTAAAATGAGCTGGAGAAGGAATGGCAAACCATTGCACTATCTATGCCAAGAAAACCCAACTCACAAAGAGTTGGACATGACTAAACAACAAAAGGTCTCTTTATGCATTTAATATGTGTGTGTGTGTGTGTGTGTGTGTGTGTGTGTGTATTTTTTAAGTCCAGTCTTTCAAGGTTGCTTTTACTGTATAAAGTCAATTAGACTTAGAATTCCAGGTTTTTTTAGCAATTAAGAGAAAAGTAGCCACCTGGTATGGTAAACAGAGCTTACTTCAGGGCCAGAAGGCCCTGGTTCAAGTCCTGCCTCTAACACATACTGGCTGTGTAGCCCTGGGCAAATCCCTTAATCTCTCAGTTCTCTAGGATAATTTATGATACTATAGATTGCTGGGAAGGTGCTAACCTACATGACTAGAGGGAGTTTCCTCATCTGGGAGTTATGTACAGCTATGAAATCATAGATTCAGTCCTTATCTCCTATCCTGGATTTTAGCAATTAAGGAATTCCCTCCAGCTTAGGTTTGGTTCACTCTCATTTAAAGAGCTAATTGATAGAGTTGAGTTACATTAATACTTGGAGAATTCAATGATTCTGTGATTCTGATAAAGCCACCACCTTCAGTGATGCAGATTGCAGCCCTCCCTTACCATCTCATCCTGGATTATCATCACTTTTTTCTTTGTCATCCTGTAAACACTCCACAGAGTAGAGTCTTCTTTTTCTTTCTGGGAAGGAATACACAACTATCCATCACGTATCCTTTGTTTTCAACCTATGTTTGGCCCATGATCTTTTTCAGGTGTCCATTTCACTGATAGCTTGGCTCATAGTGGTTATTAGGAATGAATCCAATGAATCCAATTTCTGTCATCATTGTGTTTTAGTTTAAGCAGCCAAGTGACCACTTCCTCCATTCCTTCAAGTTTATTTTACTAAGAAGAGACTTTGGAGTCTTTGCAAAGAAACCACCTTTTTATTCAATAATTGGTGACTCTGGGGCTGCTAGGTGGCACAGTGAATAGAGTGCCGGCCCTGGAGTCAGGAGGACTTGAGTTCAAATCCGACCTCAGACACTTAATACTTACTAGCCATGTGACCTTGGGCAAGTCACTTAACACCAATTGCCCTGCCTTCCCTCCTCCAAAAAGCAAAACATAAACAAACAAATAAATAAATAATTGGTGAGTCCAAACCATATTGTATGATCTCAAGCTAGTTGTGTGAATGTTTAAAGTCTCCATTTAATCCTTCTGAAGGGGGCTTCCATCACCTTGGTTCCCTAGCAGGACTCGTTGGAAGAATACTTGAATCAGAGGATTAGATAGAGACTGGTGCTCTTATAATTGGTTGTTAATATAAGTCTTCTGATCTGGAAAGCAAACTCTAGGGATTTTGCTCATGTATTAGTCACTGACTAATGTACTCTATGGCCTTGAGCAAGTCTTTAGGCTCTTTGACCTTTGCTTTCAACCCTCTGTTTGGGGGGACAATCATGTCTACTTTACTAACACAAGGTTTTTGTCAAGATGGAATGAGAACATGTAGATGGAGGCACTTTGAAAGGGTAAAAAATACTGGGTGTTTACCACAAGGTAGTCTCTTAGTGAATTAGGAACTACCCACTTATTCCATGAATGTTTAGAAAACTTTCCTGGACATTGCAATTCAATTTTGATCCTAAATCACCACACAAATGGATCTTCTCTTCTTCTTGAGTTGTTGAAAAGGATTCAGTGTGGCCTAGTGGGTCGAGGGCTGCACTGAGAATCAAGGAGACCTGAGTTCAAATCCTGCCTCTGATAATTTGGCCCTGAGTAAGGCAATTCACATCTCTGAGCCTCAATTTCCTTCCTTGATAAATGGGAAGAATCATACAGGTTTAAATAGGATAATGTACATAATATATTTTACAGCCTTGAAAATGCTAGAGGAATATTAAGTATTCTTATTATTACTCTTTCATCCAGTTTTTATGTGCTACTGCATCTGTAATTTCTCTAATATGTTGAAAAAAGCCAATCTGGTTTAGTGGATAAAGAACAAGATTTGATGACAGGGGGCAGAGCCAAGATGGCGGGGTAGAAACAGCACGTCCAAGGCACTCTCCCCCCAGACCACCTTCAAACTATGTAAAAGGGGACTCTGAACAACTTCTGGAGCCCCAGCACCCACAGAACGACACAGAGAAGCTAACCTCCCGCTGAGGACAGCCCAGCAGCCCTGCAGGAAGAACCAGAGCAACACTCTGGGAGCCAGCAGCACAGCATGTGGAGAGCTGAGCCCAGGTCCACCTGGGCCACGGTTTTAGCCCCAGGGTGGCAGGGCCAGCAGCTGGCTGGAGGGACCCCAGAACACCAGCAGCTGTGGTGATTCCAGAATTATCAACTCACATATGCCTAGGACAAAGTAAGAGGTTAGTGCCCTATGGATTTTGGGACCAGTATTCGGGGAATGTATCGGCTTCCTCCCCTGGGGGCTAGAAGCCGCTAAGGAGACACGACATTTTGTAGTTTTCACTAGCAGCTCCTGCTCCTGGCCTGTGAACTGTAGGGAGATCCAGTGATCAGTCTTGGGGGGTAATCGCTCTTCCTTTAACCTCCCTGGATCTGGATTGTGGTCTGGGGTGAAGGTTGTGGGGTAAGTATCCAGCTTGCCAGAAACAGAAGTTGTCCCCCCACACGTTAGGGACAAAAGATCCCCTGTCTGGTGGCAGAGTCCTACTGTGGCAACAAACCCAAAAGTCAAGTAATTAAGTGGCAACATGCCAAGGCAAAGGAAACAAATTAAACAGAAAAATGCAACATTAGACTCCTATTTTGGGGGCAAAGAGGATTGGAGCATAAAACAGGAGGAGGACTGTGAGGTCAGAAATCCTGTTCCAAAAGCCCCAAAGGAAAATATGAGCAGGTAACAGGCCATAGAGGACCTTAAGAAGGACTTTAAAAATCAAATAAGAGAAGTGGAGGAAAAATTGGGAAGAAAAATGAGAAGCATGCAGGAAAAGTATGAAACGAGGGTCAACAGCCTGACTGAGGAAAACAACACCTTAAAAAGTAGACTAACTCAAATGGCAAAGGAGGCCCAAAAGGGCAATGAGGAGAAGAATGCCTTAAAAAGTCGAATTTGCCAGATGGAAAAAGTATCTCAAAAGTTCACTGAGGAGATTCATTCCTTCAGAGTTAGACTGGAGCAAATGGAAGCTAATGACTTTATGAGAAATCAAGATGCTGTTAAGCAGAACCAAACAAATGAAAGAGTAGAAGGCAATGTGCAATATCTCATGGGAAAACCACTGACCTGGAAAATAGATCCAGGAGAGACAATTTAAAAATTATCGGACTACCCGAAAGCCATGATCAGAGAAAGAACCTAGAAATCACCCTTCAAGAAATTCTCAAGGAAAATTGCCCTGATGTTTTAGATTCCAGAGGGCAAAATAGAGGTTGAAAGAATCCACAGATCACCTCCTGAAAAAGATCCCCAAAAGAAAACTCCCAGGAATATTATAGCCAGGTTCCAGAATCCCCAGATCAAGGAGAAAATACTACAAGCAGCCAGGAAGAAACAATTTCAATATTGTGGAAACACAATCAGAATAGCCAGGACCTGGCAGCTTCTACACTGAGGGATCGAAGGGCATGGAATATGATATTCCAGAGGGCAAAAGAACTGGCAATGAACCCAAGGGTCACCTACCCAGCAAAACTGAGTATTTTGTTTCAGGGGAAAATATGGTCATTCAGTGGAATAGAGGACTTTCAAGCATTCTTGAGGAAAAAACCAGAGTTGAATAGAAAATTTGACATCCAGACACAAGAAGCAAGACATGCCTGAGAAGGTAATCAGGGAAAAGAAATCAAAAGGAACTTATCAAAGTTGACCTATTTACATTCCTACATGGAAAAACAATAACTGTGACTGATAAAACCTCTCTCAGTATGAAAATAATGGAAGAAGGGTGTAGGGTGTATGGTCATTTGAAGACATATGTGAATGTGTGTATATATGTTTACAGTTACACATGGATAGAGGGCGTAGGTTGAATTTTTTGGGAATGGATGATACTTAAGGGGTGAAATTATGAGGTGAGAGAGGAAAGTGGCAAGAGGAGATGGGGAGAGACAGGGTAGGGTAAACTATCTCATGTAGAAGAAGCAAGGGGAAGTGGCTGCAGGGGGGGTAAGAATAGGAAGGCAAAAAGGCAAAACCACATTCTCATTGAATTTAGTTCAGGGAGAGAATGACATACATGCTAAATGTGATATATCAACCTACAGCAGAATAGGGGGAAGGGGGATGAGAGGAGGGATGATGGATGGGAGGGCATCCTTGGGGGGAGGTGAGGTTGGAAGTACCCATTATAGCAGAGGGACAGGATCAAGTAGGGAATGGACCAGGTGGGGGGTGGGATGAGTGGGAGGGAATTATAAGCAGCCTTGTACAATATATCCACTATGATAATATTTTGCATAGCTAGACATGTACAACATATAATGAATTACTTATCTTCCCAGAGGGAATGGGTGACAAGGGAGTAAGGGAATGGATCTGAAATTCGAGGTCTTAACATTAAATGTTTCAAATATATATAAATACTATTATTAATACTCTTTTGCTTGTAATTGGGAGATAAGATGTGCAGGCATTGGGGCACAGAGATTCACCTTGCTCTAATGGAAAAGTCGAAGGGGGTATGGGAGAAGATATGGGAGAGAGCAGATTGGATGAGGAGATATCCTGTGGGACTGCTGTTCTGGGATGGTGGGTAGGGGAAAAACGGGGGAAAATTGTAACTCAAAATCTGGCAGAAATGAATGATGTAACACAGAAGTTAATAAAGCATTTGTTTAAATAAAACTCATGCTCTTAACACTAAAAAAAAAAAGATCTGATGACAGGCAGGCTGGTGTTGTTTCTACCTCTGGTATGTATTTCCTATGTGATCCTGGGGAGGTCACTTACCTTCTCAGGACTTTAGGTTACAAAGAAGGTGACTACCTCTATTGATATGGAGGAAATTCCTTCACTTGGGAGTTCCCTGTAGCAGTGAAATTACTGGCCCTGTCTATATCCCCTACATTAAAAAGGTCTGCCTTCTTTAGACCAACATACCCCAGGTACCTAAAAGATCTTGGTGTGTTACGGTCCTTGTACTGATGACAGTTGAGACCTCCTTCAGCTCCTTTTACATACCAAGATCTCGAGGGAACTTCAGACAATGCACACAAGGTTAAAAGGTTTTGTCGGGGGTGGCTAGGTAGTGCAGTGAATAGAGAGCACTGGCCCTGGAGTCAGAAGGACCTGAGTTCAAATCCAGCCTCAGACACTTAACACTTACTAGCCGTGTGACCTTGGGCAAGTTACTTAACCCCAGCTGCCCTCGAAAATAAAAAAAAAAATGGTTTTGTCAAAGGAGCCAGGAAGTACAGAATGTTTCCCAGAATTTTATGATGCAACCTAGCAAGAATTACTAGTTTGGATTATTGGTTTTCCGGTTGATTTGTAGGAGTAGTTAGTGCATGTGAAGGATAGGTGCTCATCAGATAGCTCCTAAAAACTTAAGAGATGCACTGGCAGTATTTTGGGACTTCCACGTGTGCCTACTCTTACTTATGGGCGGCCTCACTTATTTAACCTCCATCTTTTTGTGTCTCACACGTAAGCTTCTTTTCTTTCAGCTGACTCTGGAGTTCCCTAGAGACAATAGCTATTTGTAAGTAGCTATACCAAGAAACATTGACAGGCTAGACCAGATGCTCTTGCTTTTTATCACACCCCTTTTTAGAGGCACACAGCAGCAGTGCTCCAATGGAGCAGTCAAAATCTTGACTAATGAATCACCTTCCTCATGTTTGGTAAAAGTTGACTCTTGGTACTTTCTTTTTGACTGGTAAATGTTGTGTCCCAAAATGTATTTTCTCTACTATTCCAATTTGAAAATTACATTCTGTGCCATGCTCCTTGGCTACTTAGTATAACAATGTTAGGTTACCTTGCCTCTCTTTACTTTCCTCCAGAGGCAAAGAGTCTCTTTTAGACATTCTAGAATAATATGGGAAACAAGAGGGGATTTCTAGGACTTGGCATCCTTCTGGGCCACCTTCATTTGCGAAATGTATTTGCTGATCTGATCAATTAGGTTCCCTTTCTCTCCTCCTTTCCTTTCCCTGTTCTTCCTACCCCTTTTCTCCTACTTATTTCATTGAAATTAGAAAATAAATTCAGTTTACAAAACTTCTCAATACAAGTTATTCATCACATGACCATGCTTACAAGAAAAAGTAAATCAAGAAGGGCCAGGAGAGGCCAGGGGTTAACTAAAGCCCCGGTATTTGGTTATTCTTGGTTTTGAAACATAAGCTACTAGTAACACAGATGACGTTTGTTCTTCCTTTTCTGCTTTTGCTTCACTCCTCTGATGTGTCTGTCATCTTACTAGTATGAACACTCCCTCCAAATCTAATGTGACATTTTCCTCCTCAATATAACAGTATAAAGCAGCCAAAGCCCCCTTCCACAATTGACCTGTTTGACGGTAGATAGCACATGAGGCATTACATGGCTGCCTATTTTCCAAAACCAAAGCAGCTGTTGACATCCATCACAGGAGAACATAATGCTTTCGCCCTACCTCTTCTCTACATACTTCTAGCAATGGGGCTTTGTTTCATGTCACTTGTGCTGCCTAGGCATTAGCCAGGCCTGGTTTTTAAGCTTTGGAGTCCTTCAGGTGTGCAAAGTATATACAAGGGTTGGAAGGACAGCAGTCCAGTGAATACAGGACAGGCACCAGAAGTTCATACAAAGAAGACTAAACCCCCAGGGATAAATTAATTCTTGGTAAGGCCTTATTTGAGGTAGGGTTGCTCTTCTTCCATTGAGATCCTCCTTTGGTTTTTGGAATTGACTTTGCAATGACAAAAGAGCAGAGAAGTTTTTATCTGTTATTAATAATAATATTAAGATAATTGTATACATTCAATTAGCTCTTTCCACTTGCAAAGTACTTCTACATTCTTTATCTTCTTTGACTCTCTTGACAGTTGATGCAAGTACCATTACCTTTGTTTCACTGATAAGAAAACTGAAACCCATTTAAGTGATTTTATCCAAAATCATATACCGGGAATTCTCTAACACAGGTCTTTAAATTCCTGGTCTAGTACTCTTTCCACTGTTCCACTTAGACTCACAAGTCATGAATTCTTCGCTAGTCAAAGAACCTGTAATAGAGGAAAGAATGTGTAATTGAGATCAAAACATCTGGATTTGAATTTGCTTTCTGCCACTTGCCACTTCTATAGCTTAGAGCCAATCCCATTCCTTCTCTAGTCCTCAATGTCCACAAATATAAGATGATGGCCTTAGACTAAAAGACTCCTAAGACCCCTTCAATTTCTAGATCTATGATTCTTTGATACCAATTCACTTTAACCTTCCTGGTCCTCAGTTTCATCACCTTTGTCTGTTTGTTTCTTTGTTTCTTTGTTTTTTGAACAAATGCTTTATTAACTTCTGTTTTACATCATTCATTTCTGCCAGATTTTGAGTTACAATCACTTCCCCCCCGTTTTTCCCCTACCCACCCTCCCAGAATAGCAGTCCCGCAAGATATCGCTTCCTCCAATCTGCTCTCTCCCGTACCTTCTCCCATACCCCCTTCGACTTTTCCATTAGAGCAAGGTGAATCTCTGTGCCCCAATGCCTGCACATCTTACCTCCCAATTACAAGCAAAAGAGTATTAATAATAGTATTTATATATATTTGAAACATTTAATGTTAAGACCTCGAATTTCAGATCTATTCCCTTACTCCCTTGTCACCCATTCCCTCTGGGAAGATAAGTAATTCATAATATGTTGTACATGTCTAGCTATGCAAAACATTATCATAGTAGATATATTGTACAAGGCTGCTTATAATTCCCTCCCACTCATCCCACCCCCCACCTGGTCCATTCCCTACTTGATCCTGTCCCTCTTCTATAGTGGGTACTTCCAACTTTCCCTCCCCCCAGGGATGCCCTCCCATCCATCATCCTTCCTCTCATCCCCTTTCCCCCTATTCTGCTGTAGGTTGAGATATCACATTTAGTATGTATGTCATTCTCTCCCTGAACCAAATTCAATGAGAATGTGGTTTTGCCTTTTTGCCTTCCTATTCTCCCCCTCCCTTGTAACCACTTCCCCTTGCTTCTTCTACATGAGATAGTTTACCCTACCCTGTCTCTTCCCATCTCCTCTTGCCACTTTCCTCTCTCACCTCATAATTTCATCCCTTGAGTATTCTCCCTTCCCAACAAATTCAACCTATGTCCTCTATCCATGTATAACTGTAAACATATATACACACATTCACATATGTCTTCAAATGACCATACACCCTTCTTCCATTATTTTCATACTGAGAGAGGTTTTATCAGTCACAGTTATTGTTTTTCCATGTAGGAATGTAAATAGGTCGACTTTGATAAGTTCCTTTTGATTTCTTTTCCCTGATTACCTTCTCAGGCATGTCTTGCTTCTTGTGTCTGGATGTCAAATTTTCTATTCAATTCTGGTTTTTTCCTCAAGAGTGCTTGAAAGTCCTCTATTCCACTGAATGACCATATTTTCCCCTGAAACAAAATACTCAGTTTTGCTGGGTAGGTGACCCTTGGGTTCAGTCCCAGCTCTTTTGCCCTCTGGAATATCGTATCCCATGCCCTTCGTTCCCTCAGTGTAGAAGCTGCCAGGTCCTGTGCTCTTCTGATTGTGTTTCCACAATATTGAAATTGTTTCTTCCTTGCTGCTTGTAGTATTTTCTCCTTGATCTGGGGATTCTGGAACCTGGCTATAATATTCCTGGGAGTTTTCTTTTGGGGATCTTTTTCAGGAGGTGATCGGTGGATTCTTTCAACCTCTATTTTTCCCTCTGGATCTAAAACATCAGGGCAGTTTTCCTTGAGAATTTCTTGAAGGGTGATTTCTAGGTTCTTTCTCTGATCATGGCTTTTGGGTAGTCCGATAATTTTTAAATTGTCTCTCCTGGATCTATTTTCCAGGTCAGTGGTTTTTCCCATGAGATATTGCACATTGCCTTCTACTCTTTCATTTGTTTGGATCTGCTTAACAGCATCTTGATTTCTTATAAAGTCATTAGCTTCCATTTGCTCCAGTCTAACTCTGAAGCAATGAATCTCCTCAGTGAACTTTTGAGATTCTTTTTCCATCTGGCAAATTCGACTTTTTAGGCATTCTTCTCCTCATTGCCCTTTTGGGCCTCCTTTCCCATTTGAGTTAGTCTATTTTTTAAGGTGTTATTTTCCTCAGTCAGGCTGTTGACCCTCATTTCATACTTTTCCTGCATGCTTCTCATTTTTCTTCCCAATTTTTCCTCCACTTCTCTTATTTGATTTTTAAAGTCCTTCTTAAGGTCCTCTATGGCCTGTTACCTGCTCATATTTTCTCCTGGGGCTTTTGCAGCAGGACTTCTGACCTCACAGTCCTTTTCCCGCTCTATGCCCCCAAAATAGGAGTCTAGGGTTGCATTTTTCTGTTTCCTTTGCCTTGGCATGTTGCCACTTAATTACTTGACTTTTGGGCTTGTTGCCCCTTTATGGCCTGGTGCCAGACAGGAACTTTCACCCCAAATGTGTGAGGGGGCCAACTTCTGTTTCTGGCAAGCTGTAAACTCACCCACGACTTCCACCCCAGATCACAATCCAGATCCAGGGAGGTTAAAGAAGAGCGATTACCCCCCAAGACTGATCACTGGATCTCCCTACAGTTCACAGGCCAGGAGCTGGAGCTGCCTCTGAAAACTACAAAATGGCTTGTTTCCTCAGCGGCTTCTAGCCCCCAGGGGAGGAAGCTGACGCATTCCCCAAATACTGGTCCCAAAATCCATAGGACACTAACCTCTCACTTTGTCCTAGGCATGTCTATGTTGATAATTCTGGAGTCGCCACAGCTGCTGGTGTTCTGGGGTCTCTCCAGCCGGCCGCTGGCCCTGCTGCCCTGGGGCTAAAACCTCAGCTCATGGGGACCTGGGCTCCACTCTGCTCGTCTTCCGCGCTCTGCACACTGCGCGTTGCTGGCTCCCAGAGTGCTGCGCTGGTCCTTCCTGCAGGGCTGCTGGGCTGTCCTCAATGGGAGGTTAGCTTCTCTGTGTCGTTTTGTGGGTGCTGGGGCTCCAGAAGTTGTTCAGAATCCCCTTTTACATAGTTTGGGGGGAATCTGGGGGCAGAGTGGCTTGGATGAGCTGTTTCTACTCCCCCATCTTGGCTCCGCCCCTGTTTGTTTGTTTTCCAGTTAGAATTTTTGCTGCACCTAAGGGACTAGAATACTATGTCCTATACTTTTCTAAGAAAGTATACCTATACTCTTGATTCCATTGGCTTCTTTTCCCATAAGCTGATGTGTGGCAGCCTATGAGCCTCTTCTGGGCACTAGGTGGCGCTGCATTGGATAGAGCACCAGGCCTGGAGTCAGGAAGACTCATCTTCCTGAGTTCAAATCTGGCCTTAGACACTTCCTAGCTGTGTTACTAGGCAAGTCACTTCACCCTGTTTACCTTAGTTTCCTCATCTGTCAAATGATGTAGAGAAGGAAATGGCAAACCATTACATTATCTCTGCCAAGAAAACCCCAAATGGGGTCATAAAGAGTCAGATACAACTGAAAAATGACTAAACCACGACAGCAAAATATATGTTTCAGCTTGACTGTACATTCCCAGGATGAGGCTCATAGATTGCCTTATCCATGGCTTATGGGAAAAGAAGACAATGGAAATGGCAGTAAAAGCCCATTCATTATTTTTTATGTGATTTTACAACCTTAAGATTGTTTTGATGTGCATTTCTCTTATTACTAGTGATTTAAAACATTTTTCATGTATTTGTGAATTCTTTTCGGTTTTCTTGAGAATTGTTTGCTCGTATCTTCTGACCATTTTGGGGGGGGGGGCATTAGATTTTATGCATACACATTTTTTTAAATATATCTTGTATACCAAACCATTATCAGAGAAATTTGATACAAAGATTTTTTTCCCCATCCTATCACTGTTATACATATACCAGGTGAATTTTGTCTGTGTAGAAGCTTTTCAATTTCATGTAATCAAAGTTACCTATTTTATCTTTTGTAATTGCCTTGTATTGTTTTTTTTAAAACAGATCTCTTACCCATAACTGTGAGAGACATATGATTGGTTTCTCTTCTAATTTTTATAGTATAATCTTTAACTATTAAGGTCACAAATCCATTTAGAATGCATTGTGTAATATGGTATAAGATGTTGGTCTACACCAAATTTCTGCCAGACTGTTTTCTATTTTTCTTAACAGTTTTTATCACATAAGAGACTTTTTCCCTAAATAATTGTTTTTTCCCTAAGTAATTGTTTTTCACTTTATCAAGCACTGACTGAGTTATTGATTCCTTTTGTTTCTGATTCTCCTTTGCCTAGTCTACTCCATTTACTTATCTCTCTGTTCTTTTTTACCAATACCTGATCATTTTGATGACTGCTGTTTTATAATACTTTTTGAGCTCTTTAAGTGCTTTTCTCCCATCATCCCTACTTCTTTTCAACATTTCCTTTGATAGTCTAGATCTTTTGCTTTTTCAAATGAATTTTGTTATCATTTCACCTGGTTCTGTAAAGTATCCCATTGGTAATTTGATATAACATTAAGTGTGTAATTTATTTTTTAATTTAATATTATCATTTTATTATATTGGCATGTCCTAGGCATGAGCACTAATTATTTCTCTATCTATTTAAATTCTTCTCGATTAATACTTAAAAACAAATTTACATTGTTTCCTCCTTATTAAATTCCAAAGTCAAGTCAACATGAACTTAACTAATTGTCTTTGATGGTCTCTACTCTAGGCAGTGTGTTCTAACTACTGCTGTATGTAAAATTAGGAGTTTGGGCTCAATAGCCTTTGAAGTTATCATCCAGCTCAGTGTATAAACTTATGATCCTAAGTAATTTCCCCTCTCAGGAACTCAGTTTCTTCATCTGTAAAATGTCTGCATTGGTTTTAAAGACCATTTCCCAGCAAGTCCCTCACCTTGCCAGCTGTCCTCTGGCTTGATCTTTATTTCTTTCCCCCAAGAACTTTGGATCTCTCAGCACTTAGAAGTGAGCTTCATCATCTTACCTTGATGGAATTTTAGGACACTGTCCATTACCTGGACACATTCTTACCATGCTACTCCATCTCCCATTTTACCTTGGTCTCCTTCTCTTTGTAACCTTGGATTCATGCAAATAGCAACTTATAAGAGGGGCCAAGTTCTCACAAACTATGCTTCTTTTCAGCCCCACTCCAGAGACCAAAGGAAAACGTATTCAAAGCTCAGGTTTTGCTCCTATGTAGGGTCTCCTCAAAGGGGAATAGAAGGATATGCAAGGTATAATGTGTAGATCAGGTATGAAGTAGTTCTTTATTTCTTCTGTACCAAAAAAAGCAAATCACAAAGACTCACAAGTGTACAATGCCAAGACTAAAAACAGAATCTGACCACTTAAAATTATTGTTATATACTCCCATGACATTGCGCCTTTAGTCATCCAGACATGATACAGTTGATGGATGTGACTGAATAGACACTTTATAATTCATATCATATCTGCACAGGCCAAATAATTCACCTCAGATCTGTGTCTTCTAATGCACTTGGTCAGGATTAGAGCTCCTACCCTGTTGATGACCATTCTCTCCATTGCAGAAATTTTCCCAGATGCCAGTGAACTCTGGCATCTCTAGACCTCTAGAACTGACAAGGTTGTCTTCCACAGTGGACCCATGCATACATCTTGGGATTACTTTTCAGCCTCCTCAACTCAATGAATAAAAACAGAGGTGGCTGCCAAAGGCCTCAAGACCCAGGCTTAGACTCCCCCAAGCCCAAAAATGTGTTTTATAGCTCTACAGTTCCTTGTTTCAGCCTGATCTCAAGAATGCCAGCAGCCTTGCCTTCTACTTCTTTTCTTCTTAGACTCTTGCTCTGCTCTTCTCTGCTTTGCTCATACTCATGGGAAAACTAGAAATCTGCAGATGGTGGGTCAAGCCCTTTTATTATTTGTAGGGCTGATCTTATTCTAGCAATAATAAAGGGCTTGCTTCTTCATGTCATAGCACACCAGCTTTTAGTGTTGGGTCCAGGAGAGCTTCAAGGAATACACTTTGGACTGACTCCCAAAAATAGCTTTGCATTTATGCTTCATCCATTGGTCCATGGAAAACAAGAGAGCCAGATGAGATGGTTTCTGAGATTCTTTGCAGATTTCAGTCTATAAATCGGTCATCCTAAGTCATTTATTTTCTCAGTACCTGAGTTTCCTCATCTGTAAAATGTTGGACTTGAACTTTATGACTTAAAAAGGTTCTATCTAGGTAAAGATACACAGTTCACCATTTGTCATATTGTCAGAGAAAAACACAATCTTCTGATCAACACCTCCAAGATGTGGAGTCATTGCTATGCTCAGTTGATGGGCAAAGAAGATACTGGGAGATTGCTTGTCAAGCCTTTTTATTAATCATCTTCATGATCTTATTCAGTCATCAGTAAAGAGCTTGCTTTTTCTTCCCACGGCACAGTACCCTTCAGCATTGGGTCTGTTGGGTCCCTGTTGTCCATGGAAGTTTCTTGGAGCTCTGCTCAGCTGATAGGGAAAAAAGAGACTGAGACATGGCAATCAAGCCCTTTTAGTTAATGATTGAAAGAGCATATTCAGTTATTAATGAAGGGCGTGCTTCTTCATCTCAAAGCCAAGACCCTTGAGCACTTCTCACCAGAGGCATTACCAGAAATTCCCTCAGGCTTGGGAAAGCATACAAATATGTGTTAGATGCAGTGAATGAACTGTTCCCTATTTCTACCTGAGGCAGTAAAGAACACCAGCCTTTTCTTGATTCCTTCAGAATCAGACTCTTGGATTGGGGCTATGCTCTGCTGATGGGAAAATGCTACCCTGGGAGATGGCGGGGCAAGCCCTTTTATTAATCATCTGCGTCATTGAACTCAGTGACTAATAAAGAGCTTGCTTCTTCATCTCACAGCACAAGGCCCTTCAGCAGTGGTTCCAGCATGTGCCTGGCATCCATAGAAGTTTCTAGGAGCTATGGTAAGTTGACAAAAAAGAAGACGTTGGGAGATGGCTTCTTCAAGCTTTTCTTTTACTAGTCACATAATCTTACTTTACTCTAGAGGCATATTCTTTCGTGTCACAGCACAAGACCCTTCAGTTTATGTTAATACCTGAGTGATCTCATTCCAAGGAGAATCAAGGCTTTGCATCTTTATCTCAAAGCACAAAAGCCTCCTTAATTAGGGCCATCTTCGACCTGGAATCCATGGAAAGTACATCAGGCTTAGCAAGGTCCACCAAATGCATTGCATTTCATGCATACAGAGTGTCTCATGACAGGGAAACTGCAAGAATGAAGGTCTTTGATTCCCATCATATTCAACTGAGGAGAAAAGAGGACACTGAGAGATGGCGGGGCAAGCCCTTTTATTAATGATTGAGATATCTTACTCAGGCACTAATAAAGGGTTTCTTTCTTCATCTCAAAGCACAAAGCCCTTCAGCATTGGGGACATCATGTTGCTGGGGGCCCTAGGTGTTCCTGCAGTCTCACCGAGTGCCCAAAATATTTATTTAGATGTGTTATATGCATAGTTCCCTGCTTACACCTGGGACGGGATATGTCACCAACCTCTACCTGGCAGCCCCAGAATGTGATTTCTTGATTCCTGCTCTGCTCAACTGATGGGAAAGGAAGACCCAAAGTGATGGCAGGGCAAGCCCTTCTGTTAGTAGTTGAGTTATTTTACTCAGCTACGAATGAAGGGCGTGCTTCTTCATCTCAAAGCACAACATCCTGCAGCTCTGGGGCATCCCCAGAAGTTTGCTCAGTCTTTCTGAGGCCTTCTGATGTGGTTTAGATCCAGGTATGTGCAGTTGCCTATTTATGCCTGTGTAGGACACCAGCCCCTATTAGAAAGAAGTCTGATGTTCAGGCTACATTTGGATGATGGAAAAAGAAGAAATGTGGATGTGTAGGTTCAAACCTTTAATGGTTGAGTTACTTTACTTAGTCACCAATGAAACATGTGTATCTTCATCTCATAAGCATTGGCACCATCTTTTTCCTTACAATGATGGATGTTTCCCTAGAATAGGTATCCTCCTGCAAATATGGTTTAGATTCTATGTATGTGCAATTTTATATTTCTACCTGGGACAGGGAAAAGATATTAGGCTATCTACCACAGTTCCAGGAAGATGCTGTTAGATTACTGCTATGCTCATCTCACAGGAAAAGAATACCTGGGAGACAATGGGTCAAGCTCTTTTGTAAATACCTGACAGATGTTATTCAGTTGCTAAGCAAGGCTTTGCTTCTTCATCTCAGCAAGAATTCCCTTCAACATTGGGACCATTCCTGCCCTGACATCCCTGGAATTTCTCTCAATTTTCTGAGACTCCAAAACATACTGTAGATGACACTGAAGGGTACTAGGACATCATTCATCATTCTAGTGGAAGATACTAAGATTCTACACATGTTCAGCTGATGAGAAAAGAGGCATCTAACAAAGAGATGGTGGGCAAACCCTTTACAATATGAAGGAATTGTTCCTTCATCTCACAGCATAATACCCTTCAGCTTTAGAGGTATGCTTCTCCATGCCAGCCCCTAAAGTTTCCTTAGGCTCGTTCAGACCTGTAAACGTGTATTAGATGCTTTTTATGTGAAGTTGTCCATTGCCCCCTAGAACAGGAAAGGGCATCTACAAGGGCCCAAGACCTCCATAATGAGGCTCTAAGATTCAATCTGTACTCAACTTGGAGAGAGAATGCCCATGAAGATAATGAGGGAAGTGCTTACCAAAAGATTACTCCTTCATCTATGGAGGCATCTTGACTCTGTCATACCCAGAAGTTCCCTTCAGGAGTTGCAAGACTCCCAAATGCTAGATTAGGTGCCTTCTATGTACAAGTGTTAATTTCACTCTGGAACAAGAAAGAACATCAGCCCCTGCCCAACACCTTCAGAATGAGGCCCTGCCATGGAAGATATGCTCAGCTGATGGGAAAGGAAGACCTACTGAGATGGCAGGGCAAGCCCTTACCCAACTGTCTGATAGATATTACTCAGATAGAGGGGAAGGGGTTGCTCTTTCATCTCACAGCACACCAGCTTTCAGCTTTGAAGGCATTATGACCCTACAATCTGCAGAAATTCACCGAGGCCCACCAGTGACCCCCCGAATATGTACTGGATGCCCTGCATTTGCATTTGCACATTTCCCCCTGAAAAAGAGAGGGACCTTCAACCATCCCCAAAACTACCAGAAATAGGATATAAAATGCAAGCCATGCTCAGCGGATAGAAAAAAGAAGGCCCAGGAACAGGATGGGACTTTCTTTTCCTTTTAAAAGATGCTGTTCCTTCATCTCAAAGCCCACTGCTCTTCAGCTCTGGAGTCATCCTTACCCTGCCATCACTGAACATGATGGCTATACAAAGCTACCAGGTATATATTCGATGCCTTGTATATTCAGTTTCCCATATTCCCCATCTTCCCCTAACATAAGGAAGAGTGTATCACTACCGAAAGTTTCCAGAATGAGGCTTAGAGATACGAAGGGGAAAAGAAGACCCATTGAGATGGCGGGGCAAGCCCTTGCCCAAATATCAGATAAATATTAGTCTGATATACAGGAAGGGATTGCTCCTTCACCTCAGAGCCCACCAACCCTCTGCTCTCCTGTCATCTTTACCTTGCCATCACTGAAATATGCTGAGACTTTTGTATGTACTGGACGCCCTACATTCACTTTTCTCCCTAGAAGAGGGAGGGACATTCAGCCCTCCCCAGAACCCCCAGAAGGAGGATCTAAGATGTAAGCCATGCTCAGCTGATAGGAAAAGAAGGCCCAGGGACAAGATGGGACTTTGTCCTTTCCAATGGAGAGATGTTGTTCAGACAGAAAGAAATGGATTAGTCCTTCATCTCAAAGCCCAGTGCTCTCCAGCTTGGGAGTTATCCTTACCCTCCCAGCACCGAAAGTTTCCTAAGTCTAGCCAGAGCTACCAAATGCATATTAGATATCTTATATATACAATTTTCCATCCTCCCCTGGCATTCGCAAGAACATTGGCAACTTGTCCTTGTCATCTCCAAAGGCTCATTGATGACACCCACAATTTTATTAGATACTTTGTACGTGCAGTTACTCATTTCTTCCTGGGAAAAGGAAAGGGATCTGCTACTGCCCAAAACTTCTAAGTGAGGCCCTGAGGTGTATGCTGCTAAGAAAGGACGACCCACTGAGATGGCGGGGCAAGCCCTTACCCAACTCTCTGATAAATGATAATCAGATAGCAAGGAAGGGCTGGCTCCTTCATTTCACAGCACAGCACTCTTCACCTCTGGAGGCATCTCGACCCTCTCATTACCAAACAGTGGATTCATACACTTCCTCAAATCTGTATTAGAAGTTTTGCATGTGGAGACACAGGGAAGACCATCGATTCCTGCTAAAAACCTTCAAAATGAGGCTCTACGAATTAAGCTCTGTTCATCTGAAGAAAAAGGAGGACCCACTGAGATGGCGGGGCAAGCCCTTGCCCAAATATTGGATAATATGTTAATCCAATATAAAGGAAGGGTTTGTTCCTTCATCTCACAGCACAGCACTTTTCAGCTTTGGAGGCATCTTGCACCATTCTTCCCCAGATGTTCCTTAGGCTTGCTGACACATTGAAAGCAGTATGAAATGCTTTGTACGTGCAGTTCTTCCTCATTTCCCTTTAGAAAAGGGAATGGAATTGGCCTCAGCCCGACACCACCACAATGAGGCTCTGAGGTACAAATGTTAGCTAAATGTGACAATACAAAGGGAGGGATGGCTTCTTCATCTCACAGCAATATCCTTCAGCTTGCGAACCACCTAACCCAAGTCATCCCCAAATTTTCCTCAGACTCACCAGTGTCTTCAAACCTGTATTAGATTCATTACATGTGTAAAGTCATTGACCCCTGCCTGACATTTCTAAAATGAAGGTTTTAGTTGCAGGATATGCTCAGTTGATGTGAAAAGAGAACCCTCTGAGATGGAATGGCCCAGCCCCTTACCATTTGACCTGATAGATGGAAAGGAAAAGGGTTACTACTTCATCTCACAGCACAGTACCTTTCAATCTTGGTGACATGTTGACCCTGTCATCCCCAAAGAGTACTTAGGGTCACCCAATGTCCCCGTACCTGTATTAAATGCTTTGTATATACAGTTACTCATTTCTCTTCAGGAAAGGGAAGATCATCAGCTCCTGCCCAGCATCTCTAAAGTGAGCGTGTAACACGCAAGCTCCACTCAGCTGATGAGAAAAGAGGAGCCGTTGAGATGGTGGGGTTAGTTCATTCCGTTCCATCTGAGAGACATCACTCAGATTGAAAGGAAGAGATTGCTCCTTCATCTCACAGCAACACCAAGCATCAGCTCTAGGGTAATATTTACCCTGCTATCACCAGAAAGTTGCTTTGTGTCACTGAGTGCTACTAATATGTATTAGATCATTTGTAAAGTCACTCATTTCTCCAGGACAAAAGAAAGGCATCAACTCCTTGCCAAACACACGTAAAATATGTCTCAGAGATGCAAGCTATGTTCAGCTGATGGGAAAGGAGGACCCACTGAGCTGGAGGGGCAAGCTCTTACCCCACTGCTTAATAGGTGTTCATCTGTTAGGGTGGGGGAAGGTACTGCTCCTTCATCTCACAGCACGGCACCCTTCAGCTTTGGAGGCATCTCCCTCCCATCGTTCGATATGCTCAAGCCATGATTAGCTGTATTGCATGTATAGTAACTGATTTCCTTCCAAAAAAAGAGAAGAACATCTACCCCTGGACAGTAGCTCCAGAATGAAGTTCCCTGATGCTCAGCTAATGGGAAAAGAGGTCCCACTGAGCTGGAGGGGCAAGCCCTTACCATTTGCTCTGATAGATGTCACTCAGATCAAAAGGAAGGGATTGCTCCTTCATCTCACAGCACGACAGCCTTCACTTTGGAAGCATCTTGTGCCAGTCGTTCTTAGGTTCACCAGTATGCACAAACTACTATTAGATGGATTGCATGTGTTAACTTATTTCTCCCAATAAAAAGAAACACATTGGCCACGGCTTAACACCTCTAGGATGAGGTTCTTGGATTTCACTGATGGGAGAGGAATACTGATTGAGATGGACAGGTAAGCCCTTACTCTGCTGTTAGGGTGGAGGAAGGTACTACTCCTTCATCTCACAGCACAACTTCCTTGAGCTTGCAAGGCATCTTGCGCCATCATTGCCAAATAGTTCTTAGGCTCACCAATATGCTCAAACTGCTATTAGATATATTGTGTGGATAGTAACTTATTTCTCCCAGAAAAGAAAGCATGTCATCCCTTGCCTAGTACCTCCAAAATGAGGTCCTCTGATACTCAGCTGATGGGAAAGGAGGTCCTACAGAGATAGAGAGGCAAGCCCTTACCCTATTGATCTGTTCATCTGTTAGTGTGGGGGAAGGTACTATTCCTCCATCTTATAGCACAACTCCCTCCAGCTTTGAAGGCATCTTGCGCCATCATTCCCAAATAGTTCTTAGGCTCGCCAATACGCTCAAACTGCTATTAGATGCATTACATGTGTAATAACTTATTTTTCCCAGGAAAGAGAAGGCCATCAACTTCTGCCCAGCACCTCCAGAATGAGGCCCTTGGATACTCAGCTGATGGGGAAAGAGGTCCCACTGAGCTGGAGGGGCAAGCCCTTACCATTTGATTTGATAGATAACACTCAGATCAAAAGGAAGGGATTGCTTCTTCATCTCACCGCACGACAGCCTTCACTTTGGAGGCATCTTGCGCCTGTCATTCCCAAATAGTTTTTAGACTTGCCAGCATTCTCAAACCATTATTAGATGCATTGTGTGTGTAATAACATTTTTCCCAGAAAAGAGAAGCACACCAACCCCTGTACAGTAGTTCTTGGATGTTCTTGGATGCTGGGTTGATTGGAAAAGAGGTCCCATGGAAATGGAGCAACAAGCCCTTACCCCACTGATTAATAGGTGTCAATCTCTTAGGGTGGTGGAAGGTATTAGTCTTTATTTCACCACACAAAGCCCTTCAACTTGGAAGGCATCTTGCTCCTGTCTTTCCCAAATAATTGTTAGACTCGCCAATACTCTCAAACCACTGTTGGATGCACTGTGTGTGTAATAACTTATTCCCTCCCAGAAAAGAGAAACACATTAGTCCAGCAACTCCAGAATGAGGTTCTCTGATGCTCAGCTGATGGGAAACGAGGTCCCACAGAGCTGGAGGGGCAAGCCCTTACCCCACTCCTTAATAGGTTAATCTGTTAGGGTGGGGGAAGGTACTACTCCTTCTCACAGCTCAACTCCCTTTGGCTTTGGAAGTGTCTTGAGCCCATCATTCCCCACTAGTTGTTAGGCTCGCCAATATGCTCAAACCACTATTAGATGAAATGCATGTGTAATAACTTATTTCCTCCCAGAAAAGAGAAACACATCAGCACCTCCAGAGTGAAGTTCTCTGATGCTCAGATGATGGGAAAAGAGGTCCCACTGAGCTGGAGGGGCAAGCCCTTACCATTTGCTCTGATAGATGTCACTCAGATCAAAAGGAAGGGATTGCTCCTTCAGCTCACAGCACAACAGCCTTCTGCTCTGGAGGCATCTTGCGACTCATCGTTCCCAAATGGTTCTTAGGCTCTCCAGTATGCTCAAATCATTATTAGATGCATTGCATGTGAAGTAACTTATTTTCTTCCAGAAAAGAGAAGAACATTGACTCCTGAACAGTAGCTCAAGAATGAGGTTCTTGGATGGTCAGTTGATGGAAAAGGAGGTCTCATGGAGCTGGAGGGGCAAGCCCTTACCCCACTCCTTAATAGGTTAATCTGTTAGGGTGGGGGAAGGTACTACTCCTTCATCTCACAGTACGGCACCCTTCAGATTTGGAGGCATCTTGCTCCCATCATTTGATATGCTCAAACCATTAGATGCATTGCATGTATAGTAACTGCTTTTTCCCAGGAAAGAGAAGGCCATCAACCTCTGCCCAGCACCTCCACAATGAGGCCCTTGGATACTCAGCTAATGGGAAAAGAGGTCCCACTGAGCTGGAGGGGCAAGCCCTTACCATTTGATTTGATAGATAGCACTCAGATCAAAAGGAAGGGATTGCTTCTTCATCTCACAGCAAGACAGCCTTCACTTTGGAGGCATCTTGCACCTGTCCTTCCCAAATAGTTCTTATGCTCTCCAGTATGCTCAAAGCACTGTTAGATATGTTCTATATGTTAACTTCTTTCCTCCTAGAAAAGAGAAGTCCATCGGACCCCTGCCCAGCACTTCCAGAATGAGGTTCTTGAATGTTCAGCTGATGGGAAAAGAGGTCCTGCTGAGCTGAAGGGGCAAGCCCTTACCCCACTGCTTAATAGGTGTTCATCTGTTAGGGTGGGGGAAGGTACTACTCCTTTATCTCATGGAACAACACGCTTCAGTTTTGGAGGCATCCTGTATCCAGTCATTCTCAAATAGTTGTTAGGCTCGCCAATATGCTGAAACCATTAGGTGAAATGCATGTGTAATAACTTATTTCCTCCCAGAAAAGAGAAGGACGGTGGGGCCCTTGCCCAGCACCTCCAGAAGAGCTTCTCAGGTGCTCAGCTAATGGGAAAGGAAGTCCCATTGAGCTGGAGGGACAAGCCCTTGCCATTTGATCTGATAGCTAGCACTCAGATCAAAGGGAAGGGATCGCTCCTTCATCTTACAGCACAGTCCCTTAAGCTTTGGAGGCATCTTGTCACTTCCAAATTGTTCTTAAATTTGCCAATATGCTCATATCTTCTTGTTTCCTCGAAGAAAAGAAAAGTTCATCAAGCCTTCAGAAGAAGTTCTGATTAGGCAACATATGTTCAGTTGAAAGGAAGACCCACTGAGATGGCGGGGCAAGCCCTTACCCACCTAACTAATAGATGTTAATGTGTTAGGGGGCAAGGAATAGCTCCTTCATCTCACAACACAACTACTTTCAGCTGTGGAGGCATCTTTCCCTATCTTCTCCACATAGTCCTCAGGTTTGCTTGTTGAGATGCTCAAATCAGTGTTAGACACATTGGACGTGTAGTTTTTATTTCTTCCCAGAAAAGAAAAGGACTGTGATCCTTGCCCAGCACCTCCAGAATGAGGCCCTTGGATACTCAGTTGATGGGAAGGGAGGTCCCACTGAGCTGGAGGGGCAAGCCCTTACCATTTGATTTGATAGATAGCACTCAGATCAAAAGGAAGGGATTGCTTCTTCATCTCACAGCACGACAGCCTTCACTTTGGAGGCATCTTGCGCCTGTCATTCCCAAATAGTTCTTAGGCTCGCCGATATGCTCAAACCACTATTAGATGCATGTGTTAACTTACTTCCTCCCAGAAAAAAGATCAGGCCATCAACCTCTGCCTAGTACTTCCAGAATGAGGTTCTTGAGAAAAGAGGTCCTATGGAGATGGAGGGGCAAGCCCTTACCCCACTGATTAATGGGTGTTAATCTCTTAGGGTGGGGGAAGGTACTACTTTATTTCACAGCACAACACCCTTCAGCTTTGGAGACATGTTGTGCCCCATCATTCCCAAATAGTTCTTAGACTTGCCATACCTACAAACCAGAATTGGATGCATTGCATGTGTAATTGTTTATTTCCCTCAAGAAAAGAGAAAGATGTCAGCCCCTGCCAAGCATCTCTCAAATGAGGTTTGAGGATGCTCAGCTGATGGGAAAGGAGGACCCATTGAGCGGGCAGGGCAAGCCCTTACCCAACTAACTCATAGATTTTAATCTGTTCGAGGGGGAAGCAATACCTCCATCATCTCACAACACAGCACCCTTCAGTTTTGGAGGCATTTTGCCCCGACATCCAAATGTAATCTTTAGGCTCGCTGAACATCCTCTAGATATTCGATGAATTGCATGTGTACTAACTGATTTCCTTCCAGAAAAGAGAAGGACATGGACTCCTGGACAATAGCTCCATAACAAGGTCCTTGGATGGTCAGATGATGGGAAAGAAGGTCCCACTGAGATGGAGGGGCAAGCCCTTACCCCACTGCTTAATAGGTATTAATCTGTTAGGGTGGGGGAAGGTACTACTCCTTCATCTCACAGCACGACACCCTTCAGCTTTGGAGGCATCTTGCACCCGATCCTTCCCAAATAGTTCTTTGGCTCGCCGATATGCTCAAACTACTATTAGGTACATTGTGGCTTATTTCCTCCCAGAAAAGAGAAATACATCAGCCTCCCTGACCAATCCCTCCAGAAGGAAGCTCTTGGATTTTGGGGCTGATGGGAATTAAGGTCCCACTGAGCTGGAGGGCCAAGCCCTTACCATTTGGTTTGATAGATGTCACTCAAATCAAAAGGAAGGGATTGCTTCTTCATCTCACAACACAACACCCTTCTGCTCTGGAGACATCTTGCACCCATCATTCCCAAATAGTTCTTAGGCTTGCTGATATGCTCAAACCACTATTATATACATTACATATATAATAGCTTATTTCTTCCCAGAAAAGAGAAGGTCATTGACCTCCCTGCCTAATATCTCCAAAACGATGTTCTCTGATGTTCAGCTGACAGGAAAAGGAGGTCCCACTATAGGTTTTAATCTGTTGAGTAGTAAAAGGAATATCTCCTTCATCTCACAGTATAGCACCCTTCAGCATTGGAGGCATCTTGTTTCCTTTCATAAGTTTGCTGCTATCTTCAAACTTAATATAGACTCATTGCAGGTATAATTGTTTATTTCTTCCCTGTAAAATGGAGGGGATTGGCTCCATACCAAATGCTTCCTGAAAGAAGTTCTGAAATGCAAAGCGTGCTCCACTGATGGGAGCCCTGTAATCCCCCAGTAGCTCTTAGGCTTACTGATATCCCCAAGCCTCTCTTAGATGCTTTGCATGTGTAGTTATTCATTTCCATCCAGGAAAGTGAAGGACATCGGCACCTGTCCAATACCTTCAGAATGAAGTTTTGAGATGCAAGCTCTGCCACACTGATGGGAATGGAAGACCCACTGAGATGGCGGGGCAAGCCCTTACCCAACTAACTAATAGTTCTTACTTAGTTAGAGGGGGAGGAATTGCTCCTTCATCTTCCAGCACTACACCCGTCAGCTTTGGAGGCATCTTGCCCCTTTCATCTCTTAATAGTTCTCAGGTTCATAAATGTTCTCAAACCAGTATTAGATTCATTTCTTATGTCGTTGCTGATTTCTTCCCAGAAAGGAGAAGGGCATCAGCCCCCATGGAATACCTCAAAAATGATATACTTTTATGCTCAGCTGATAAAAAAGAAGGAGCCCCTAAGGTGGAGGGAAAAGCCCCTACCTAACTAACTAATAGTTCTTTATCTGTTGTGGTATAAAAGGATTACTCCTTCATTTCACAGCACAATACTCTTCAGCTTTGGTGGCATCTTGTCTCTCTCACCCCCCAGTAGTTCTTAGGCTTGCCAATGTCCCCTAACCTGTATTAGATGCTTTGCAAGTACAGTAACTCATTTTTCTCTAGGAAAATGAAGGTCATCAGCCCCTGCCCAACACCTCCAGAATGAGGTTCTGATATACAAGATCTACTTAGCTCTGGGAAGGAAGGCCCCACTAAGATGATGGGGCAGGCCATCACCCACCTAATTAATAGATTTTAATCTTTTAGGGGGCAAGGAATAGCTCCTTCATCTCACAGTACGATACCCTTCGACTTTGGAGAAATCTTGTCCCTATCATACCCAAATAGTCCTTCAGTACACCTAGATGCCTTGCATGTGTAGTTGCTTATTTCCTCCCAGAAGAGAGAATATTCTGGCCTCAGACACTTAACACTTACTAGTTGTGTGACCTTAGGCAAGTCAGTTAACTCCAATTGCCCTGCCCCCCCCCAACAAGCAAAAAAAAAAAGGAGAGAATATCACCCCCCCCCCATGCTACACCTCCAAAATGCTGTTCTGGGATATGTAGCTCCTGGGAAAGGAAGACCCCTGAGGTGGAGGGGCTAGCCTTTACGCAACTAACTAATATAGATATTTATATGTTCGGGTGCAGAGGGATTACTCCATCTCATAGTTCAACAGCTTTCTACTTTGGGGGCATTTTGCCCCTGTCATCTCCAAATACTTCTTAAGGTCTCCGATGTCTAATATTAGTTTCTGAGATGCAAGCTCTGCTCCACTGATGGGAAAGGAAGACCCACTGAGATGGCGGGGCAAGCCCTTACCCATCTAACTAATAGATATTACTTAGTTAGAGGGGGAGGAATTGCTTCTTCATCTTCCAGCACAACACCCATCAGCTTTGGAGACATCTTGCCTCTGTTATCTCCAAATAGTCATTAGGCTTAGCAACGTTCTCAGACTGGTATTAGACTTTGCATGTGTGGTTGCTTATTACACCCAGGAAAGGGAAGGTTATCAACTCCCTTTCAGCACCTCCACAATGAGACTCTTGCATGCTCAGCTGATGAGAAAGGAGGACCTGCTGAGATGGCAGGGCAAGCCCTTACCCAGCTAACTAATATATGTTTATTAGTTAGAGAGGAAGGAATTGCTCCTTCATCTCCCAGTACAACACCCATCAGCTTTGGAACCTTCTTGACCCTGTCATCTCCAGAGAGTACTTAGGTTCATTGATGTCCCCAGACCTGTATTAGATGCTTTGCTTATGCAACTCATTCATTAGACCCCAAGAAAATGAAGGTTGTTAATCCCTGCCTGACATCTCCAGTATGAGGTATGCTCAGCTGATGGGAAAGGAAGACCCACTGAGATGGAAGGGCAAGCCCTTACCCAAATATTAGGTAAATGTTAGTCTAATATAAATAGTTTGGTCTTTCATCTGATAGCATAACACCATTCAACTTTGATGGGGGTCTTTACTCTCACATTCCCAGTTATATCTTCAGATCGCTATTGCCCTCAAACCTGTATTAGATGCCTTGTATGTGCTGTTGGCCTTTGTAAGGACATTTGTGCCTGCCCTAAATCTTCCCAAATGAGTGAGGCTCTGTGATGAAGTCTATGCTCAGCTCATGGGAAAGGAAGACCCCCTGAGTTGGTGGGGCAAGCCCTTACCCGTCTATCTGATAGATATTAATCAAATAGAATGGAATGGGATTGCTCCTTCATCTCACAGCCCAACACCCTTCAGCTCTGGAGTCCTGTTTACCTTGACGTTGCTGAAAAGTTCTTTAAGCTCTTGAAGCATCCAAAATATATATTGGATTCTTTGTGTATGTAGTTTTACATTCTGTTCTGGTACAGGGAAAGCCTTCAACCACTGCCTAAAACCTTCAGAATGAGGCTTTGATATGGAAGATATGCTCAGCTGATTGAAATGGAAGATCTACTGAGATGGCGGGGCAAGCCCTTGCCCCAATATATTAGATAAATCTAAATCTAATATAAAGGAAGGGGTTGCTCCTTCATCTCACAACTCCACAATCTTCTGCGCTGGAGTCATCTGTCCCCTTTCATCATCAAAAGGTTTCCAAGTCGCCGAATTTTTGAAACATGTTTTATGTATCTTCTGTATGTAATTTCTGTATGCGTTGAAGGGTATGCCTTAAAGCTGTAGAATGTGGCTTTCAGATGCAGAGTCTCCTTTGTTGATGCCAAGGGAAGACCCAATGAGATGGCCAGCAATGCTCTTAACCATTCTAGCTGATAGAAAGGTAGGGATTACTCTTTCATTTCATTGTAAAACAGCCTTCTACTTTAGACACGTATTGACTCTCTCCTTCCCAAATGTTTCTTTTAGGATTGGTGAGGTCCCCAAATCTATATTAGATTCTTTGCATGTGCAGTTCCCTATTTCACTCCAGAAAGAAAAGAGGCCCTTGCCCAGCCCCTACAGAACAATGTTCTTATTTTCAGGATTTGCTCTGCTTATAGGAAGATCCACTTACCTGATATGGCATGGGGTTTCCTTTCCAACTAAGAAATGTTCCTGAGACTAAAGGGGAGAGTTTGTAATTTCATCCCACATCCCAACACCCTTTAGATAAGGACTTATTCTTTCCCTGCCATCATTAAAACCTTCCTTAGGTTCACCAAGAACCCAAAATATGCATTAGATGCCGTCTTTATGTAGTTCTCCCTTTGGAAGAGCATCCTCTCCTGCCCAAAACTCCAGAATGGGCTTCTGAGACTGAAACTATACTCATTTGATGGGGAAAGCCCTTATCCATCTATCTTATTTTGTTGTTGTTGTTCAGTCACGTCCAACTCTGTGTAATTCCATAGACTTGTACATGGGTGTTTATTGGGCAAAGATACTAGAGTGGTTTGCCATTTCCTTCTCCGGTGTTGTCTGCGTTTTTGTACATGAGGAACTGAGGCAAATAGGGATTGACTGGCACGGGTCATGCAGCAAGGAAATGTTTGATACCAGATTTTAACTGAGATCTCCCTGCCTCCAGACCCAGTGCTCTATGGACTGCACCACATTGCTGCCACTTCATCTCTGATAGGTGTTATTTGAGTAGAAAGGAAGAGATTGCTCCTTTATCTCACATCACACTACCCCTCAACTGTGGAGGTATCTTTACCCTGTTATCCCCAAATAGTCCTTAGATTCGCCGATCCCTTAAACCTGTATTAGATGTCTAATGTTATTCCTTTTTTTTCTCTGGAAGAGTAAAAGACATTTTCCCCTGCCCAATTCCTCTAGAATGAAGATCTGAGTTGCAGTGGCTGATGGGAAAAGAAGACCCACTGAGATGGTGGGGCTAGCCCTTGCCCTTCTGCCTTAGAGATGCTACTAAGACAGAAAGTAAGGGTTTGCTCCATCATTTCACAGCACAGCAGCCTTCAGCTTTGGAGGCATCTTGACCCTGTCACCTGCAAGGAGTCCTTAGGCTCGCCATCATCTAACATGTATTAGATGCCTTATATGTACAGTTTCCTGTTTCTCCTTTGAACTCCCCCTCCACAACTTCTCCAAAATGAGACTCTGATAGTCAAGTTCTGTTCAACTGATAGGAAATAAAGAAACATGGAGAAGGCAAGCCAAGCCAAGCCCCTGCCGTTTTTACTCAGCCATAAAGAAAGGGAGTTCTCCTTCATCTCACAGCACAACACCCTTCAGCTCTAGAAGCATCTTCATTTTGACATCCCTGAACATTTCCTTAATCTCTCTGAGACTCCTTAATATGCCTTATGTGTGCAGTTCCCAATTTTCCTCCTTGAATAGAGAAAGGCTCCCATCTCTGCTAAAATCCTCTTGAATATGGCTCTGAGGTTCAACCTGTACTCAACTGATGGGAAACAAAGACAATTGGTAATGGAGGGGCAGCCTCTTTTCTTATTAATTTACTCAGTCACTAATAAAGAGCTTCCTTTTTGACTCCATATGTAATGCTGTTCAGCCCTGGAGCCATCTTCTTGCTGATATCCCCTGGCGTTCTTTAGGTTTACTTGGGCCCCCAAATATTTTTGATGCCATATATGTCCCATTGCTTATTTCACCTTATTGTAGGGAAAAGATTCCAATCCTTACTCCATTTCAGGGAGAGGCTCTTAGATTCACACTGTGCTCATCTCTTGGGAAAATAAAACACTGGGAGATGGGTTGAGCCTTTCTCTTAGTAGATGAGTTATCTTAATGCTAATCAAGGGTTTACTTTCTCTTCAGGCACAAGGCACTTCCACAGATAAGCCATCATTTTCCCAGGATCTTCCAAAGTTTCCTTGGGCTTACAAGGGCCCTATGATATCTGTGTTGTTCTTTATTTCCATATGGGACAGGGAAGGGCAGTAACCTCTTCTTGGTGTCACCAAAAGTAAGCTCTTAGATTCTGCCCTGCTCAGCTGATGGCAAAAGGGAGATGGCAGGGCAAGCCCTTTTTTTAGCAGTGAGGTTTCTTACTCAGCTACAAATGAAGGGCTTGCTTCTTTATCTTAAAACACAATGCTCCTCATTATTGGGGCCATCTAATCCCAGATGTCTGTGAAATTTATCCCAGGGTCACCAAAGTCCCAAATATGTATTAGAGACTGTGTAGATATGTTTCCCTTTTTAAGGCTGGACTAGGGAAAGGCACCAGGCCTACAGAAGAAAACTTTTAGATTCCTCCTATCCTTACTTGATAAGGAAAATAAAAGCCCAGGAGGTGGTGGTGGGCCAAATCCTTTTTTTTTTTTAATATCTGAGTGATGTTACTCAGATACTAAGGAAGGGTTTGCTTCATCTCAAAGCAAAAAGTCCTTCAGCTTTGGGGCCATCCTATCCTTGATATGCCCAGAATTTTTCTCAGGCTCCATAAGGCCATCAGATATGTTTTGGATGCCGGTTTCAGTTCAGTGTTCAGTTGCCTATTTGTACCTAGGACATGGAAGGATGCCAGGCTTTCCTTTACTATTCCAGGAGAGGTTCTTAGATTCTGACTGTGCTCAACTCTCAAGGAAAAAAATAGAGATGGTGGCTTGAGCCCTTTTATTAATAGTTGATTGATAATACTCAGCTGCTGGTCACTCAGCTCTTCTTGGTCTCAAAGCACAATGTACTTTAGCATCAGTCCCTTTTGTCCCTTATATCTTAGATTTTCCTTAGGCTCAGCAAGGATTCCATCTTTGAGATGCCATGTATGTGCAGATTCCTATTTCTGCGTGTGACAAAGAAGGGTATCAGGCCTTTTTCTGCCATTTCTAGGAGAGACTTATTGATTGCTGGGATACTTCACTTCTGAGAAAACACTGGATGATGGCCCTTTATTCAATAGCTGAGTGGTCTTAAAACTGCTAAGTTTGCTGCTTTATCTCAAAACACAAAACCCTTAAGTGTGTGAGTCATCATGTTACTGGGGTCCCTAGGACTTTCCTCAGGCTCACCAAGGTCTCCAGATATGTATTATGACTTGTATAAGTTCTCTTTCATACTGTGATAACAAAGGGCATTGGGTCTTTTCTCCTCCATTCCATTGAGAGGTTCATTGACTCCTGCTATATTCATTTAATGGGAAAAGAAGAAAAAAAGAAAACAATGGAGAGATAGTTAAGTCTTTTCACTAGTAATTGATTTTTATTTGTGCTAATCAAGGGCTTGCTTCTTCATCTCATCACACAGGGCCTTTCAACATTATAGCCATCATGTCCCTGGTTTTCTCAGTGGTTTCCTCAAGCTCAATATGGCTCCAAAATAGATATATTCTTATAGATGAAGTTCCTTATTTCTACCTGAGATATTGATGGATTCTATGCCTTCCTCTACCATTCTAGAGAGATACTCATTGATTCCTGCTCAGCTTATGGAAGAGAACACATGAAGAGATGGTGGGTCAAGCCCTTGTTCTGGTAGTTGAGTGATTTTACACAACTGCTGCTAATTAAAGGCTTGCTTCTTCATCTCAAAGCACAAGGTCCTTGTCAGCCCTCTTGTCCTTGATGTACCCAGATATTTCCTCAAAGATCACTGAGTGCCTCATATGTGGACTACATTCTATATCTGTGCAATTCTTTGTTTTTTCCAGAGACAGTAAAACTTGCTATGCCTTGTTCCACCATTCCAGGGAGATTGTTATTGATTCCTGCTCTGCTCAGCTCATGGGAAAAGAACACATGGAGAGATGGCGGGTCAAGCCCTTTTTCTGGTAGTTGAATGATGTTACACAACTGCTGCTAATTAAAGGCTTGCTTCTTCATCTCAAAGCACAAAGTCTTTCAGCCTTGCAGCCATCTTGTCCCTCGTGTCCCCAGAAGTTTCTTCAGGATCATCAAGGCGCACACACCATGAATGCACAAACCCCATTTTTTACCTGGGACTGCAAAGGGATCTCCAGTGCCTGATAACCATAGAATGAAGTTCTTAGTTTCTTGCTATGCTTAGTTGATGGTAAAAGAATTCAGTGAAAGATAGGTCAAGTCCTTTTCTTAATATCTGAGTGTTGCTCCTCTGATACTCTAATGATTGTCTTATTTCTTTATTTAAAAGCATAAGATCCTTCATCCTTTTGGCCACCTTTGTCTCCAGTGTCTTCTGAAGTTTCCTTAGGCTAGCCAAGGCCCACAGACACGTTTTAGATTTCAGCTATGCCATGTTACCTTTTCCTGCCTGAGTCAGTTCAGGACACCAGGCCTTCCTTCATCATCCCAGGGAAAAACTCATTACTTCCTGCTCTGCTCAGCTGATGGGAAAAGAATATTCTAGGAAATGGATGGTCAAGCCCTTTTATTTTGATGTACAATGGTCTTGGCACATGACCAGTGAAGGGCTTGATTCTTTATCAGCACTAGGTTCTTTGTGTACTTTTTATGTTTGGAAGTTTCTAGTAGAGGTCTGTCATATACAGAAGGGATTTGCCCCAGAAGAACATTCCCAGTTTTGTCACAACCACCACTTTGTGTAAAATGAGGCTGGTCTAGATGGACTCATTTCTCATTCAGCTCTCATTCTTTGACCTCATGGTTATTTCTCCTCTCAGGACTTCAATTTCCTAATCTGTAAAATGTCATTGTTGGAGTCAATCAGCTTTCAAGTCCCTTCTAGCTAACAGTGTATGATCCTTTAATCCTATGTCACTTGGCCTCTCAGAATTTCGGTTTCTTCATCAGAATCTAACAATTAGAAGGCTGCCGGGCCCAGCAGACTTAGCCACTAGGCCTTCTGTTTCTCCTAGGAGTATCTTCTCTGCTCTGGGCTGATGCAAGCTGTGGTTGAGGTTAGTCCTGCAGGAGACTGACCTATCATGAAAGTGGCCAAGCTCCTTTTCTCCTTCCCTTTGGTTGTTTACATTTCCAAACAGGAATTTTGAGAAAAAAATACTGAAACTTAGGTTTTTCTTATGCTATAGTTCTCCCTATAGTAAGTAGAAAGGTACTAAGAACAATAGATCAGTCAGACACCTTGATAAGACTTAAAACAGAATAATCACAACATAACTATTTTTTTTAAAGCAATTGGGGTTAAGTAACTTGCTCAAGGTTACACGGCTAGTCATTATTTATGTGTGGGTGCTCATTTTCTGAGGCTGGATCTGATCTCGGGTCATCCAAACTCCGAGGCCGGCGCTCTTACTCACTGCGCCACCTAGCCGCCCCTTTTAGGGCAATTGGGGTTGAGTAACTTGCCCAAGGTTACACGGCTAGGTTTTTTTTGTTTGTATGGATTAAGTGTCGGAGGCCGGCTCCGAACTCAGGTCCTTCTGATTCCAGGGCCGGCGCTCATATTCACTGTGCCACCTAGCCGCCCCGACATAACTATTATAAGGATTATGGAAAGTGAATACTTAAAAGAAAGTGACTAAAATATACTTTGAACCAGAGATTTCTCTTGTCACGTTTTTACTCCAGGAAAGTCACTTACAAAAAAGAAATGTCTCATGTTTACCAGAATATATATCACAGTACTTTTTTGTGACATTAAAGGACTAGAAACTATGTAGATGCCTATCATTTGGGAAATGACTAAACAAATTGTAGTACTTATACCTAATGGAATATTAGTGTGCTGTTAGAATCAACAAACATGATGAATACAGAGAAACATGACAGGAGTTATATGGACTGGTGCCAAATGAGGTATGCAGAACCAGTAAAACATTCAACACAATGACATAAATATATGTAACAACAACATCAAAACTATCAAAAATGGATGCCTCAAAATTGTAATGAGCATACTTGGCCTGAAGAAAAGAGATGAAAAAGTACCACTCCTTCTTGCTATTTTCTTTTTCAGGTGGTGAAGAATACTGTATATAACATTAGATTTTATGATATATTGATTAGTTTTATGGAACTTCTCTTCCTCTTTTGTGTTTTTTATTATAAGGGATGGTTCTCTGGGAAGAATTGTAGGAAGGATCTAGTTAGAGATATAACTGACATAAAAAGTCATCAATAACAATTTATATATTTAAAATATGTAACTACTTCTTTAACCAATGATCTGTGATAAAGGGATACAGCTTCTCTGGAACTTTCTATGAAGCTCACCATTTGGTCAGTTTGGAGAAAGAGTAATGGACCCTCTATTCCTCCAAGGAGAAGAGGGAAGGATTCTCACTAAGCTCAGCAGACAAGAAAATAAGAGGGCCCCAGATGGTGAGTCAGTCCCTTTTATTGATCCACTGAGTGATGGGATTTTCTTACTCAGTGGCCAATAAAGGGCTTGCTTCATCATCTCTAGTCATATGGCTCTTAAGTGTTGAGTCAACTGTGTCCTTGGAGTTCTCAGAAGTTTTCAGGACAGCATCCATGCGTGATCCCTAGAAGGGTATCAAAAGGGCCATTCCCATGCACCTTCCAAATCCTCCTACATGTAAAATGAGGAATTGGACTCAGTGGCATCTGAGAGCCTTCTAGCTCTTAATTTCATCCTCTTCTCCTGAGTTAATTTTTTTTCTTGCTTCTTCAATTTACTTGTCTATAAAATATTGAGATTTAGTGTGAGGCCCTCTCTAGTTCCTTCCAGCTTCATATCTATGATGTTAAATCATTTTCCCTTTATGGACATCAGTTTCTACCTTGGTGAAATGAGGGGATTATAAGCAATTTGCTCTCAGGACCCTTCCCACAAATGATCTATGATCTATTGTGTTCCTCCATAAGCAGGTTTTTTAACCACCTTAGAAAAAATGCTCAGTTCTATACTTCTCTGTTGGTCTGTTCACAGGGTAGGCTCATGAGTCCCTTCTGTGATGCTATTGTAGTTTTCTCAGCCCCTTGTTCTTGTTAGTACCTCTTGTGGGGGGTCTTAAGCTTTGGTATTCATCCATCTCCTCATCTCAGCACCATTTCTACCTTGACATATATGCTCTGCTTCCTTTCTTTTGTATTCCCAACTTCTTTCTTCAGCTCTGAAATTTCTTCTTTATCTATAACTCCAGTTGGCTTCCTCCTCTTTTCCCCCATCTAGCAACGTGTGGCTTTCTTCATATTTCCCGAATTGTCCAAATCACCTTCATAAGTCCTTCTTCAGCTCAGATCCCTAAATTCTCTGTTTTGGGCTTGTTTTGTTTTCCAAGTAAGTCACATGTAATTGAAATACCTGCCTCCTTCCTTAAAGGAAAATTCAAAAGTAGACTAATAATCCTCCTTCCCCCTCCAGCTGAAAGCAACCTCTGAAATTTTCCTAGAGAATTGTGAATGCCTTTTGTGCTTCTTAGACTTTTTTATCTACACATGCATAAAATACAAAAGATTACAAAGGCAACCAAGGTTAGTGAAAATAAAGATGAAGATTTTTTTTCCCTATCCAAGTACACAGATGCTTTTAAATCTCTCTATGGATGCCTTGTTAGGACTGGCTTAAAATTTAGGGGATATGTGAACTTGGATAGGAATTTTCCTTCCCCCCCTCAATTTATTTATTTACTTTTAGTTTTCAACATTCACTTCCATAAGTTTTAAATTTTCTCCCCCCTTTCCCCTCTTCCTCCCCAAGACAGCATGCGATATGATATAGGCTTTACACATACATTCCTATTAAATACATTTTCACATTAGTCAGGTTGCATAGAAGAATTATAAAAAATGGGAGAAACCAAGAAAAAAACAAAACAAAAAAGAAAATAGTCTGATTCACTCTGCATTCTGACTCCATAGTTCTTTCTCTGGATATGGATGGCATTTGCCATCATGAGTTCTTTAGAATTGTTTTAGGTCCTTGCATTGCTGAGAAGGGTTAGGTCTATCAAAATCAGTCATTGCACATTGTGGCTGTTACTGTGAAGAATGTGCCTCTTATACCCTTTAGAGATAATATACACACAGAACATTCGTTTCTGAACATACCATAGTCTTCCTACTAGACCTCCTCAAGGGAAGACTGTATTTTTCATTGTGTTGTCCCTAGCATCTGGCATAATAGGAACTTCCATTTAGTATAAATCAATCTATAAACATTTATTAAGTACTGGGAATACAAAAAGAGGTAAAAGGCAGTCCATGCCCTCAAGGAACTTACAGTCTAATGAAGGAGACTACATACACACACACAATAGGGGGAAGGCACTAGAATTAGGAGGAGATGGGAAAGGCTGCTTGTAGAAGGTGGGATTTTAGTTAAGACTTAAGAGGAAACCATTTACAAGGCACTGAATAAACATTTGTTGACTTAAATTGAATGATAAGTGATCTTGCCCATAGTTTCTTATCTCAACCCTCCAAATCTGTGGGGCCCTCCAGCCCCTGGCAATTGTCCTTTCATTCTTCTGTAGTTACTTTTTCATTCTAATCTGTTGGGTTAACTTAGTGCTTTTGTATGTGTCCTTAGGAAATATAACATTCCATATCAGCTTCAATTAGGATTTTGAGGTCATATCACGGAAGAGGGCCAAAACACATAGTAATAATATTGCCAGGGTTCCTAGAACTTTAGCCTTTCCTTGACATTTCCACGTTTACCTCAAAAATATCTCAAACGGAAGGATTTGATTACTCTTCTTTGCTCATATCTGTGACTTCTGCAACTAGCAGCTGAGGCTTCAGGAAAAGGAGCACTTCTGAGAGCTGGTTTTGCCATTTGTTTTAATCCTTCTTTGTCGACTCTCCCAGTCGGGTACCCAGACAGTTTCCCCTGGGTAGCTTTGTGCATTATGGTTTTTGGAAAATAGGAAAGGAACATGTTGTTATGAAATGGCTTCTTGAACTGGAGTCTCATATAGTGGCCTCTAGAGGACAAGGAGGAATAGCTAATAGTCAAGAGCCACATTGAGCCAGGGCTGTGTCCCAGTCTGCCCCTTTTTTACCCAAGCCAAGTAATTGTTTAACCATGCCCTTTACAAGACCATGACTTGTCTTCATCATTGCTTGTACATGGATACTATGGCATTTGGAGCTTCCTTTTTTTCTACCCTGAAGCCTGTGGGAGAGAGCCACCATAAGATAGCATCTCTAGTCAGGCTAGAATTTCATACTATTAGTCTAGATCTTTATCTCTGCCCAACAATACTAACTGCTGTCTTTTTCCAGATGGTAATCTTCTAAATAGGCAAATGATTGGTGATGAATTAATGTGGACTGACTTAATCAAAGACATTTCCAGGTGGAGAAACTCAAGTCCTATACTATATGCTGTCATTTAACAGCCTCAGCCTCCCTCTTCTAGAGGTTCTACATTTTTCTTCTGTCAGATCCCAGGATTCCAATCTCAAAATGACTATGTTATACCATAATACCATAATTCAAAAAATAAACAAGGAAGGGGGAGTGTTAGATTTTGTTCTTAGTTTAACCAGCATGTTAGGTCTTCCATTTTCCTATTTGAAATGTGATCATTGTAAGTCAACTTTTTATATCTCAAAAAGAAATTATAAATTTTAAAAGGCAATAGACTTGACGACAAGAAATAAAGATTTTAAAGATTTGTCTTTTGAGAAATTAGACTTTTTTTCCTCTGAAAGAAAGGCAGAAAAGAAGTATACGTCCCAGGGTTACCAAATAATAAACAACTTTATCTTCTTTCTTGTTTTTAAGTCCTGCCAAGTTCTTTCTCTGTACCTGTACTATGGACTGAATCAGGAAATGTGGAAGGCTCAGTGCATTCATTCATTACTTGAATCAAGTATTTAGTGAGAGCCTACTAAGTATAGAGCACAGTGCTAGAGGTTCATCAATGGTCCTCCCCAGGCTCCATCCCACCATTTCAAGCTGTGCCCCAGACTGTTTATGTGTTTTTTGTATCTCTTACACACACACACACACACACACACACACACACACGTTCTTTAAGACCATCACTTTGACAGTCCAGGGGATGCGGTGAGGAGCAGGAAAGTGTACCCGGTTCCCCAAGGACCTCTCTGCATATGAGAGCAAAGCGACTGTGTCTGGCCAAGGATTTAGCCTGCCCTGCCCACTGGTGCTTGGGGAGAGCTGTAGGCAGAATGTTTCAAGATAAGCTTCACACTGGGAGCAGTGATGCTGGAATGCCTCAGTGTGGGGAGTATCTTCAGGGTCCCTCCATTTACCTGTCATCACTTTGTGACCAGGGTGCTCTTCAGTGCTTCACTTTACCCATCCCACTCCTTGGTTAATCTACAGATCACACAATTGGATTTAACACATTTTAGATGGGAAAAGAAAGAAAAACAATATTGTTTTATCATATAGCATGAGCATCTGTCCATGGAAAAACCACTTACTTTGAGCAACAGTAAGGGGAAAGAGCCAGAAGACTAAAAACCTATCTCTCTCTACCCGTTAATGAACAAACATGTAGAAAACATTTATGTGCCAGATGCCATTCCTAGGAAATGAAATACAAAGAAAAGTAGAACCGTACCTACCTCAAGGTGCTGATGTTCTTTATTTTGGCTTTTTGGGGGATTGGGGTTAAGTGACTTGCCCAGGGTCACACAGCTAGTAAGTGTTAAGTGTCTGAGGCCGGACTTGAACTCAGGTCCTCCTGACTTCAGGGCTGGTGCTCTATTCCCTGCACCACCTAGCCACCCCAATGTGCTGATATTCTAGTAGGTGAGACAACATATACATAATGAATACATACAAGAGGTATACCTTTCCCTACTAAGCTCTTTCCTCTTCTAAACTTCCTTATTACTTTACACTTCAGTGTGTTCCTAAATTCTCTCTCTCCCTCTTTATATATAATCACCTGCCCAACGTTGCCATTTCTTCCTCTATAACATTCCAAACATATGTCTCCATCTCCCTACTTCTGCAACTACCACCGTATTTCATGCCTTCATCACATCTTGCCTGAACTATTGCAATGGCCTCCTAATTGGCTTCCATGACTCTTTTCTCCCCAGTTCCAGCCATTTTCCATGTAAATGACAAAGTGGTTTTCAGAATTTCCATTTTCCTCAGTAGTTACAAATCCTTTTGTACTCATGGTTTCTCTCTTAGATTATTTGCAGGGATATCTTTTTTCCCTAAATTTTTATCTTAAGTCCTAAAAATTAAAGGCTTGCAAATGAACCTGACCAATATCTTGCTTTTGGTTCTTATTTATTTATAGGTGATTTTCTCCTCCGGTGTGGTCTTTTGACTGAGTCCAAGTTTTACAGAACAAATCCTTTTGCTAAAGGGATTTGTTCTGTGAAGTTTGGATTCAGTTAAAGGACAGCACTTGAGGACCTAGAGGGCCACATGTGGCCTCAAAGCTGCAGGTTCCCCACCCCTGTTTTAGGTCAAATGATCTTCCATCTTACTAAATAATTTTGCTTCAAAGAGAGGACTATGTTGAAAAGTTCCTTTTTAAAAGAGACTCAAAATGTGGAGCCCTAATAGTGTTATTATTACTATATCATGGAATGATATAGTCACTGAATGTATCTGAATGTGTTCTTAGGCTCCACAGTCGCTATTCATTTAGGGCTCACACATGTCAGCCTGAGGAATCAAAAACTCAGTCATGAATCTCATCAGGCTAGTTTGTATCCTAGCATTAGTCATACTATCCTAGGTCCAGAGCTAGAAGGAACCTCAAAGTCCCTCTAGTTCAACCTCTACATTTTATTGATGAGGAAACTGAGGCCCAGGAAGAGTAAGGGATTAGTCTAAGGTCAGTGAGTTCACTAGCATTTATTGAGCCCCTTCTGTGTACCAGTTACTTTGCTAAGAGTGGGACATACAAAGACAGTCCTGGCCCACAAAGAGCTCAAAAGGCAAAAAGTAGCAGAACCAAGATTGAAGTTGGGTCCTTGGGCTCTAAATCTTGACCCCTTTCTCCTTGATTGGGCTGCAGCCTTCTTCATCAGATGTATATTGTGGTCATCAGGGGGAAAGGCTTTAAGAATCTCTAAAAAGGGGGTACTTTTACTTGACTGGAATTCATTAAGTTACCAAGTATGTATTCCCTTTCTCAGGCTCAATCCTTGAGCATTGAATTGCATGTTCTGTCTCAGCTTTGATATTTTCCCCACATGTGCTTCTAGACAATGTGTGGGTATTTCTCTATTTGTATGGAATAGTATTGCTATCACTTGTAAAAAGTTCCCATTATCAAGTAGGGAGACAGCTGGTTGATGGTCAGTGATGCATCACTTGAAATTTATCACAAAATTGTCTTATTTTTCTTCTCCAGTTTGCTATTTGTTTAATGTTTATATCACTAGTGTTTTGTTTCTAAAGGTACAAGGCAGCAGAGGACCACCTGCAGGACGGTGAATGCTAAATGATTTTAGATGAATGTCTAACCACTTGTGTGTTGTTTATGTTTTCACAGGAACATTTCACCCCTGAATGCAAGTTCAAAGAATCGGTATTTGAAAATTATTATGTGACGTATTCATCAATGATATATAGACAGCAACAGTCGGGCAGAGGATGGTATTTGGGGCTTAACAAAGAAGGAGAAATAATGAAAGGAAACCATGTGAAGAAAAACAAGCCGGCAGCACACTTCCTTCCCAAACCACTGAAAGGTAAATTTTGTCTCCCAGAAGCTAAGGATTTACATCGTATTTGCAAAATCTACAGTACTTTCATTAATAATAAATTTCATTTTTGAAAGTAAAACGCATTGTTCCTATGCAAGGCCATTTCCTGAAAAGGTCAATGTCATCGTATAACACTTGAAACCATGAAGGTAATTGTGTGCACATCTGCACACCTACTCTTAGCACACACTTCATGCTTCCAACCATGGCCATGCATCCCTTTCCAGGAGTTACTTAGGCAACATATGGACCAAAGCAAGGCCTCAAAGCAGCTGGAACAAATGGCACTAATTCCAATCCTTTTGCTTAAATATGCTCCATATCCTTTACTAAAGAAGGCAGAGGAGGGGAGAAAAATTGGACATTTTAAAAAATTTCCATTATTTTAACTTTAAGGCAACACAGATGACAGTTATCCTGAAGTGTTACTCATATATAACCTCTCAGTTCTAAATGAAGTTGTATAAATAGGGGTCCAGTTGTTTTAATTGTTGATTCTGTGACATGTATCGTCAGTGTCTTTTGCATTGACTGTTATATCAAAAAAATCCACCAAGAGATTCACATAAATGGCATCTGGATTGGCTTTGACTATGCAGTTTTAGGTTGATTGATTTTTAAGATCAGTTTTGACTTCATGTCAGTCATCAGGAGCAGTTTGTCTGTTTCTAGTTAATTTTTTGTTTTGTTTTGTTTAAAGGAGCTATTAGTGATCTATGGACACAAAAAGTATGCTTTTGAGATTTCAGAGACTTGTATTAACTCCCTAAGGAATTTTAGTGCTTTGGGGGAAAACCACTGACTTTGGCCTCTGGAGATCTGGGTTCCAAGCCTGCCTCTAAAATTTATAACTTTTGTGACCTTGGCAAGTCTCCCAGATCTCTCTTATTGCACTGTCCTCCACTGTGAAATGACAGTGCTGGATTAAATGACCTTTAAGGTCCATTCTAGCTCTAAATATGTGGTTGTCAGTATTCATATAAATTTGTGATTAACTGTTTTTAAATGTTGGAGTATGCTAAGCCTCACCAACAGAGCCCTTTACTTGAGGAGCCTTTTGATTAATATTTTGGCGTAGAAGTATTGCCATTTACCTTTTGTCTAGCAAAAGAAAGATGTAGGTTGAGAAGATTAGCTATAATTCCTTAGCAAAAACATAATGGTGACTGAGAAAATCCAATATAAGGACCTTCTCTCCAAATCTTCTGTGTCTTCTACTAAGGTTGATTGTGCCCAGCATGAGCTATTACCTACACCAAAGCATCAGGCTTGAAGCCCTTGTGGGGATTCCAGATAAGCCCAGGAGGTAGTTGCCAGGGAGGGGAGGGAGGACTCTGAGGCCTGCCCCTCCCTATGCTCAGACCTCACCTGCTGTCTCTTTGTGCTTTTCAGTGGCTATGTACAAAGAACCATCCCTTCACGATCTCACAGAATTCTCCAGATCTGGAAGTGGTACACCCACCAAAAGCCGCAGTGTCTCCGGAGTGTTAAATGGAGGTGGCAAATCCATGAGTCCTAATGAATCAACGTAGCCAGGTTAAGGCAAGTCCAAGTGCTCTATACTGGAACCTTACCTCCGGATGCAGTTGAATTCTTAATGGCGGTCTTTCATCCAAATGACCAATTTTAGAATAAAAACCACCAATATGCATAGGTTTCCCCCCCTCCCCTTTTATCAGCCACTATATTTACTGACTAGCAGTGGATATAGCTAGGTAATGTAGAATATGATGTGCTCATGCATATCACAAGGTCCAGGTTAGCCAACAAAACCCAATCTTTTGGGGAAGAAAAAATTGGACAGTCAATATCCAACTACCCATTTCCCCCAGCCTCTTATCCTCTCCCCTCCCCCTGGGGTTACCTATGCTTGGTGGAAAACCAAACCAAACCAAACCAAACCAAACAACACTTAACAGCACACACTGCTGATATGAATTTGCTTTGTAACCAAGGGGGAAAAAAGACCATTTTTATTCTTCGAGGGTAATCTACAAAATTTCCACTTGTATTGGGTCAAACTAATCAATCCAACCATTAATCAGTTATTGTGTCTTCTTTCTTTGCTTACTGTTTTATATCTAAGCTTGATACAACTCTTTCTTTAATTTACAGTAGCGCAACCTTTCTTTTTTTTAATTTCCAAATTCAAATGGTTCTCTTGCTCTGCGTCTTTCAAATCAAACTCTACTTCAGGGTTGGAACTGAGTCGGCATCTCAGGCTTAAGTTTTCCGTGGTGATTTTGACACATGATGATCAATACATTTTTATAGGTTTGTTTAGCCCCCTGGTCAAGTTTTTGTGTTGACCCTCATGTGTAGAAATCTCGTCACCCCCTGGTCAGTGGAAGATAACATTAAGGTTAACAGCAATCCGCCAGTGTAGACATATGTAAACATGTGCAAAACAATTATCTTGACTTCTATTCTAAAGACAGGACCTGTGGAATGAAGTGATGTCGTTTATTGTGTTGTTGTGGTGTTGTTTATTTTTTCTTCTGATGAGAACTGTCTTACTCGTAGAAGTCCTCCTGTCAGTGTATTGGACCTATGAATATCGTGTCTATGGCAGTGTTAGGACAGGTTAGCTCTAAAATGAATATACTTATACTGCTACTGGAAAAGTGTTGCCATTTAGTTAGATGTCCATTTAGCTCGCCCTATCTGTTGCATGGGAGAAAGTGGGAGTCTTGGCATCGAGTTGCATGACATGTCTGATTTATGTGTATTAATCCTTGTTGAATCTTGTGCTCCCAAACTGGGTGGAGCATTTCTAGACAGTCAACTGTCTGTCTTGTACAAAAGAGGCATGTGTTATCCCTTATAAATATATATGTATATTTATACACATGCTCTGAATAAACTGTTTCTATTAAGATGTCCTTTTCTAAACAACTAGTTAATTGAGCAAATGCTCTATTTGGATTCTAGGTTAGAGACTAGTCTGTAACCACATTCGGAGTCTTAGTCATGCAAGGCAAGGGGGAAAGAGACCATTCCCTCCCCCCTTTTTTGAATGGGTGTAAGGGCACTTCTTACCCAGAAACAGCTTCTGCTGTAAGAAGGGAAGATGGTGAATAACTAGAGAGGTGGCATGGAGATGTAGGCAAGCTTTTCAGGGCTCCACAAGGGCCCAAGCAGCGTGCCTGTGCAGGCACATTTGGGAGGGGGCCAATTCAATCTCAGTGCCTTCTGGCCTGTGGTTGCCCTCCTACCCACTTAGCTCACTTTGTAGGTTTGCCGGCTGGCTAACCTGCTCAATCATCACCCTGGAGCTCTTGGTCTCCTTGAGCTTGGCTAGGGGGCATGTGGAGGGGTTCTTCAGGGCAGCCTGATAAGCTTAGACAGCTAACCTGCCCAATCACCCCAGAGTTTGAAGAAAATTTGAGCTGGTATGCATCTGCAATAGTGTTCAAACCACCTGGTAGATGCACAACCTGCTTTTGTTTCTGCCTGGGTTTAGATGGGTTGAGGGAAGTAGCCCACTTCCTCTCCCCACAAAATAGGAATTTGAAGGCCAAAGCTGCCTGGCCTCTACTAAACTGTTGCTGCCCCTCAGTCAGCAAGTGCTAGTTCTGAGGGTAGCTTGAGTGTAAAGGTTTGAGTAAGCCAGGCATTGTTCTGGCTCAGTGCAAGTCTTGTAATACAGAATCCCTAGGCCAGGCCCAGTGCTTCAAAAAGGATGCTTCCTCTGGAAGACCCTTCCAAAGGTGGCAGTGTTGAAGCTTGAATACTGTCTTTCGTACCAAGGTTTCCAAAACGTTGACCAACCACACTGTGGGCACACACACCCTCACACAATAGTCTGCAACAGCATACTCTTCATTTGCTTTCATCATCACCACCCCTACATAGAGAACCTCTTCATGTGCATGGTACTGTCTTAAGCACTGTACAAAATATTAAAAACAAAAAAAAAACCACAAAACCAAACAACAATAAAAAAAACCCAATTGCTTCCCTCAAGCAGCTTCTACATCTATGAAGGCAACACAAATGTCTAGAATCTCTGTTTTTTTTCATTCACTCCCGTGGTTCCCTAGTTTTTGTGCCATGTGAGAATACACACATCACCAGTGAGACCTAAAAGGATGCCGCAGGATCAGAAGGGAGGAGGACGAGGGAACACCTGGGAAGGACGAGTGCTTTTTTCCTAACTTCTTGCTTAGTCCAGAACAGTTTTATGACCACCATTCTCCCCCACACATATACACACACCCTCAGCGCAGGACCACAGTCCCTCTATTTGCTCTGGTGATTTTTCTAAGAAAGGGTGTTCTAAATTGAGGAAACCTTCACCCAGAGTTTCCAAACCTTTCCAAGCATCCATTCTTCAAATATTCAAATGGGGAACTTAATTAGAGTCGCTAACCATTTGTACTAGTTGTTAATGGGTATGAGAAGGGGGATGATATGTAAGGGTGTGTGGATGAGTTATTGAGTTCATGGGAACCGACTAGTTCAGTTTGGTTGGATAGTCTTAGAAAGGAAGAAGACTTGGGGGAAGGGCATGAAGAAACAAGTGGTCAAAAAGCATTTCTGTTCCCATTTTAAATGAATAAATTCCAGGCTTTCTTGCCTTCAGAGATCCTTATTGCTAGAGTTTAGTCAAGAGAAAACCTTTCCCATATCCCTACCATTTTGCTTCTGTAATTGTAAATTTCATTTACAGAAACAAGTGGGTCATTGAGGAGATGCCTGGACATTTGCAGCCAAAATACGTAAACATTTTTACAATCCAGTTTTCTGCATTAATGACCATAATTCCATACACAAAGATCAAGGTCTCATGGTCTGTCTTGCCTAGCTTCACTCTACTAGAAAGAAACATCTGGCTGCCATACTGGACTCTTGTCCAAAGCCCACAGTGTGCCCCCCACCCAATATGGGCTCCCTCTGAGTTATGCTGGGAACTCTTTAGCCCATGCTGTATTAACAAGAGATGTTGCTAAGTGCTGACTGCCCCCTGGAATTGATGAAGAAAATCCCAACCCTGCTGAAGTAGTGTTTTGGTGTTAAATATTTCATTATCTATCCCAACTGGTCTTTTTTCCTACTGTGTTATTGCTTTGTAGAACTTTGTTCAAATCTGTATAAATAATGTGGAAATGATAACCTGATAAATGTCTGTCTTGCTATATGGTGTTGGTTTCTTTAGGACAAAATGAATCAGCTCTTATGCTGACTTCAAAGGAATGCTTAATGTTCTTGATTTTTCTTGTCTCCTATATTCTAATAAAGCATCCTGAAGAGTACATTATATTGTTATGGATTATTCTGACTTCTCTTTTGAGTGTGTTTTGAGGATGTTTGTAATACCTGTGTTCTGTCATGGTGCAGTAAGGTTCTCAACAACATATAACCGAGACCCAGTTTTCAATATCTGGCATCAAAACCAATTCACCAAATTCCAATTGGATTTCTCTTCGTGCGCCCTAGCCGAAATAGACAAATCCTCTACACTCACAAAGTCCCACCATTTCCCCACCCCCACCCCCAGGGCTCAGGGGATGCTCAAGATCTTTGGGAATGCTGCAAAATATTTGGCCAGAGGACCAGCCCAAAGGGAGCGTTAGATGGTCAAGTAGATGAAAGAGCTCCCTGACCTGTGACAATGCCCTTCTCTCTATGGTAATCCTGTACTCTCTAAGGTGCCCAGTATTGAAAAAGGGCAACTGCATGTGCCCATGCCATGTCTATTTGGTGATGTAAATAGCTGTGTGTACTCTTGTAAGAACTTGTTTTCAATTCTGTAATGTTATCAAATACAGTAAGAAAAAAATGCATCCAGGCTAGTAAAAAGCTCAACTGTTGGTTAATGGCCTGGCCTGTTGGCTCTGAGTGTATGACTTTCTAACTGTCTGTGTTGTATAGTGAGTAACAGCAGCCTGAATAAAGCATTAATTCAAAGGCATTCGTTGTGTGACTGAGTCAATGCTGCAGATACACATACAAACATACACAAAGTCTGCATTAACAACAGGAAACTTTTCTCTTTCTTAGCATGATTAATAAAGTACAAATACATTTGCAAAGCCCTCTTCATTCAGTCCTACATCTCCTGCTTAGCAGAAATGCCTGGCATAGAGCCCTGTGTACAAAACAGACAATGAATTACCTTAAGGGGTTATTGGCTTCTTTTATTTAATACCACTGTGCCATGCATCTTTCTTTCCAGGCACTGGGCTACCCTCTCAGCCTCACCAAAGGCCAGATTTCCTGAGTCTTGGGAACATTCCTCAGTACATTTCATGTTTGAGCGTCTCTCCTTTGGACAGGGAAGAATGGTCCCTCCCCTTCAGAGTCACATTGAAGAGAACTAGATCCTCCAGTCAGCAGTCCATAACTGGAAATGGTGCTTGGCAAATAGATGCTCACCATCCCTTCCATGTGTAGGATGCTTGGATAGAAATCTCCCATCCTTGGTGCATCAATCTTCACAATATCCCACTACACTTAGGCAGGTGGGGCATTTCTCCAAACACCACCTCTGCCCCACCCCCCCTCCACATAAACCCTGCCACCATCTCTCAGAGACTGGACCTTAGACAAAGCCATATGACCAACAAATGGCAGAGCCCAAATTTGAACCAAAGCCCTCTAACACTTGTAAATGACTTTATGTCTCTAACCAAACACCGGCTTATTTCATTGTAGTTGGACCCCTAAGAGACCATACAATGCCTAGAATTTCTGATCCAGATGCTTGAATTGTATCGCTTCTGTGCTCAGAATCTATTGCAATATAGGTATATTTCTTTACAAATCCAATGTATAAGATACTCCCTACAGTGGACATCAAGCATAGGAGAAATGACTATAAGCAAATGAACATTCCCAACTTGGCTTATTAGCCTGGGACAGGTTATAAGATCTTAATCCCTCCTCTTAGGTTTAACGGTTTCTTTTCCTCCCCTGGCCTAAATAAATCTTGCCTGGAAGCACAGATTTCTTTGTCCAGTAAATCATTATGTAGGACTGTACATATGAACAATTAACAAGAAGAGGAACAGAGCCTGGCTTTCACCCCACAGTGGGGAGTCTATGGGTTTCTTACTGAGCTCTTTTCTCTCCCACTATATTACCTCAGTTCGGAAAGTTGATCCTTAATAAATGGAGCCAGTGGATAAAGTGTTTTCTCAGTCCTGATTTCTTATTGTTTTCAATACTCAGACACCCTCTGTTACCAAGTCGTGTTTCTTTCCTTCTTTTCCCTCTTCTTTGGCATGTATCTCTATATTATTGGCTTCCCTGTGGAAGTGGTGCCATGAGTAGAATGCTGGACTTAGAGTAAGGAAATCCTGAGTTCAAATTCTGCTTCTGACACTACTTAGCTGTTTAACCCATGGAAAGTAGCTTCACCTTCATGGGCCCTGGTTTTTCCTCCTACATAAAATGAGGGGCTTGGACTTTGTGGTCTCTAAGGTTCCTTCTAACTCCAAATCACTGATCTTGGGATTAAGTGTGAATAATACCTGAAAACCCTGTACATAGAAATCTTTATGATCCCACACCAATGTCCTGATCCCACACCCTGATAGTTGGGGTGCACTTAACCCTGCTGTCACCCTCATGCCCATCCAATCCCACCCTTCTTTTTCTCATTACCACTCTAGGAAGCCTGGGTAACACAACCAACTGCCCTCTGTTCTCCAGACCATGTGTCCTGAATGCTGGAGGGCTTTAGGCAACAGGAACTTGGGACCAAACTGAGGTGGGAATCAGGGACGGTGCAGATGGAGAATGAACTCTGAATTCTCAGCATCCGGGAGTCTTAGGGCAAAGGAGAGGAAATGGAATGGGGTGAAGTTAGAATTAAGGATTAGACAGAATGTGAAGAAGATTGGTCAGTAAGTATATTCCTTGGCATCCATCTGCTAAGAAGGGAGTAGGATACTTAGAACTGGACCTTTTTCCCCCTGAGGAATGAAGGGGGTGGTGATGATCTTGGACAAGGGGAGAAGTAGGAGAAAAGCAATCGCTCCACCATGATTAAATCAGACTTAGCTGCAGGGCCAGCTTTGGGCAAACATAGGGTTTGTGGCCAGCAACATTATAAGTGTGGCAGGGTAATTGAGTTTTTGCTCCAGGGTGCTTAATTTACAGGCAAGTTGCAGAGCCTATAGTCTTCTAACCATGGAGAAATAACAGCTTAATAAGAAAAATGTAGTTCAGATAGGAAGCTACCCAATGGCATCCTGAGATGAGGCCACCTCCTCACCAGCGGTCGCCTTCTGGGGGGCAGTGGCCCAGTGCCCCACCTCCTCAGCTGAGGCCTCTTTTCTTGCCTGAGGTGTAATTTGTGATGCTTTAGGTGCAGAATGTCTTTATTCTGGCTCAGTTGGCAAAAGAAAAGCCTTCCTGACTTCCTAAGGTTTCCCTCACCTGCTTCCTAAAACTCTAATGAGGTTCATGCCCTTGAATTCTCCAATTCCAGAGAAAAGGCAGAAGCCTAGCTTGGCTCACACATCAGAGTTTTCACCAGTCTTTATCTCACTACCTCTCTGTGGGAGAAAGGCCAGAGATCTCAAAGGAGCTAGGCCAGGGTCAGGATGGGAGGGGGTGAGGGGAGGGAAGGGAGGATGAATGTAACATCACAGAGGAGGAAAAGGGAGCACACTGGGGAAGCTGAATGCATTGAAGTTGAGCTTTGCCATCTCAACATCCAGATTCATTTCTTGTGTTCTAGGCCTGACAACCCCTCCCCCCAAGCTATCTCAGGGCTTACACAGACACACAGAAACAAACCTCCCAGAGAAAGTCATACATTTATTCAGCAAACAAGTAAGCAAGCTCTTACCACTCAGTACTGTACTCAGCTGGTACACTGATATACAAAGTCAGAAATGAAACATTCTCTACCCTCAAGGGGCTTCCATTTTAATGGGGAGGAGGATAGAATGTAACATGTAAATAGGTATCAAAACACATGATCATTTGAAGAAGGTAAGAGCACTAATCACAGTGGGAATCAAGAAAGGCTTCCCATAGAAGAGAGCACCTGAGTTAAGCCTTGACCTACCCTTGAGTCAGCAGTACCCTTTCCCATCCTTGCCTACTGCTGTTTAGTCCTGATCTCTCTCTCTCTCTCTCTCTCTCTCTCTCTCTCTCTCTCTCTCTCTCTCTCTCTCTCTCTCTCTCCCTCCCTCCCTCCTTCCCTCCCTCCCTCCCTCCTTCCCTCCTTTGAATTTGGGACATTCTGGTGCGTCAGTGGCATATCCCTTGCCTTTTTTCTGCTAATTCCATTCTCAGAAAGTGGCACTTAATTGAGGGTTGTAGCTAGCTGAGTTTAAGCCCCCCCTGCCTTCCATGACCATGTTTCAGCCTGTGTGACCTTGTGCCAGGTCCCCATCCTACTGACCATCCTGCCAACCTCAGGCTATTGGATATGTTTGGCTATAAAGGGTTTTGCATGTAATCAGGTTTCACTGAGTCAGTGTGGTGCTGAGGAATCAGTGCTGGGTTTAAAGTTAGAGGACCTGGATTCAAATTCTGTCTAGTATCTTCTACCTATGTGACCTTTGGCAAATCACTCAACATTTTTTGAACCTCAGTTTCTCTTCTATAAAATTATGGGGTTGGATTAGATGTCTAATTTACAGAACTAAATCTATAATGTCTTCATCTTCCTAAAACATATAACCTCTTCTTCAATTTCAGACTGTGTTGAGTGAGTGAATGAAATAGCATTCATAAGCACTTAGTATGTGCCAAGAACTGTGATAATTGTTGGGGATAGAAACACACAAGTGTATCGAGTCCCTTCCCTCAATAATATTACATTCTAATGGGGGAAAACAATATATAAAGGAGAATGGCTGGGGGAGCGGTAGAAGAGTATTTTGATATGGAAAGTTTTGGGAATGCTGAATGGAATTCTTGGGAATTGTAGTGATATGTTCTTTGTGGTAGCAATAGTAATATTGATTTGATTATAGGTCAAAACTGGAAGGGACTTGGTTTGGCCAAGGAGGGGTGGGTTGGGAAGCAAGACAGCTATAGAGCAAATTGTATGTTGAAGCATGGTTCAAACCTGCTGGATAAAGTGGAATGAATGAGGTACTCACCAATCAGGACAGCAGGGGGTACAAGTCAGAAGTTCCAGAGCTTAAAGTGTTAAATCCTCCAAGATGTGTTCTCTTGTCCATCTAAAGAAAAAGGGGGTGGGATGGCTAGGTGGCACAGTGAATAGAGCACCGGCCCTGGAGTGAGGAGGACCTGGGTTCAAATCCAGCCTTAGACACTTAACACAAAAACTAGCCGTGTGACCTTGGGCAAGTCACTTAACCCCAATTGCACTCCAAAAAAAGAGAATAAAAAGAAAAGGGGGTGATATTTCATCTGGGGTTTATAGAATGAGTGTTTCCTTTTCAACAACCATTTGAATGCCTGCTTTGTGATAGTCTGGGGAAGGTAGAAAGATAAGACATGATCCCTGCCCCCTTGGAACTACCAGTGGCAGTAGGTGGGGAGAGAGGATATATGCTGATGTGATCACTATATAATGCTCAAGAATTATTCAAAGACCCAGAGCAAAGAAGTCCTGCAGTGGATTATGAGGTTCCTCTATGGAGGATTTCTGGGAGGATATGCAGAAGAATCCCATAGAAGGCATGAAAGGACTATGTATGATGTGTGCCAGTAGAGGGAGCACTTGCTTGGATGACATAAAGGAGCCATTGAAGTACTGAAGTTGGTAATTTTGCAATATCTATGAGACTATGCTGTAAGTGCATAAGAAGTAAACAATATTATCTGTTTCGAGGAAGGAAGGAAGGAAAGGTTATTTACGATTAGGGGAGCAATCAAATAAGGCTTCCTTGAAGGATGGATAAGATTTCAACAGGTAGAGAGAAATTTGGGGGGAAAGAGGAAGAGGAGAAGGAGTTCCAGGAGAGGAAAAGAGCATTTTAGAGGCACCAGAAGGTGTTGGCAAATGTTTTGTTACCTTTTAAAATATCTTTCTTCTTTCTCTGCCAAAGCTCAAGGTTAGATTTTTTTTTAATTTATGAACCCACCTTCATTTAATTCCTGTAACTGTTAGTTAATAATATGCAGAATGACTTTTCATTCCATCTATTAATCTAAGAACTTGCTATTCAGCCCTTATCAGGTAGCTCATCAAAGTCTGTCTGTTGCCACTCCAGCCAATGATACCTATCAAGAATGAGCTCATGGGATCCTTCCAGGCTATTCATTTATTACCCTGTTCTTTGGTTACATTTAATGAATTTCAGCCCAAAGATGGTTTTCAGAATCATACTTCCTGCCACATTCCCATCCTTATTTTTGTACTTTAAAGCATCTTCATAGTACTGGAAATTTCCTAGTTTCTCAGTAAGGCTGTTTGATTCCAGCCATCACTGTTTGTAAAGGGTTTATATGTCAACATGCCACCCTGGTCCTAATGCCTTCCTGGGGCTTAAAGGCATTTAGAAGTCATCAAGTCCAATCCTTTCATTTTATGGATGAGGAAACTGAGGTACCAAAAGTTTCTTGAACTCTAATAAGTGTTGGATAGGGTTCGAACTCAGGTCTTCCTTTTTTTTTGAAATCCAGCACACAATTATGCTAAAATGTCTTGATATCTTTAGGCAGTCAATCAAACAGTGGAGTTGAATCTAGTTCTCTCACTTCTTCATCTTGGGACCTATTCATCCCTCTTAACATTTGCTTCAGCTATGTTCCTTGGTACCTGTTATGAGACTTGTTGTTTTTATTGTTCTTCAGTCTTATCTGACTCCTTATGACCCTGTATGGGGTTTTTTTTGGCAAAGATACTGGAATAGTTTGTCATTTCCTTCTCCAGTAGATTAAAGCAAGCAGAGATTTAGTGACTTGCTCAGGGTCATGCAACTAGTGTCCGAGGCCAAATTTGAGCTCAGGTCTTCCTGAGTCCAGGCCCAGTGTTCTATCTACCTGTTTCTTTGTTACTAGAAGATAGGTAAAGCGTAATCAAAAGAACTCTATTGATCATGTGAGTATTTTAGGCATGAGAAGCATGATTTGTGGGGGGAGAGGCCTCCCCAGAGTTCTCCCCCATCATACCACACAAATAACTACATATGCTGCTGGTGTGCAAAACCAGACCCTACATTAGGGTAGGTCCCTCCTGGACCTCTGACTCTGAGCTTAGCATAGCCTTATAGCAAAAATGACAGTGGCAAAAAACCTCTTTCTCCTTATCCCTGGCCCCATGGGAGAGGGACAAGGGCAACTTGCCCAGGCAAAATGCCTTCCCCTGCCAAAGGCTGGCAGACATCACAAGGTTGCCAACCTCTGGTCAACTGTCAGCTCTTATATTTCAATCTCAGCTCTATCAACTTAGCAAGGATAATTAATTAAAATAGCAACCTCCCAGATGGTAGGCTGGGGTGAACGCCTACCCAACCCTATTCCTCCATGCTGTACCTTTCCCAGCAGTGGTTTCAGCTAGTGACTCATGGTCTCTGGACTCCCAAGCTATAAACTAGCATTTCCCTTTGTCTGAACTGAGGATTCATGCCAGTTGTTCCAAGTAAAACTTGGGGCTACTTTTCTGAGACAAAAGATAAAAATCCTATTTAGCTGTGGGTTGTGGGCAATACACAGCCCATTGTCAGGAGTTGACTCTAAGATTTTTGACCATAACTTATAATCAAAATTCTTCTCTTCCTCCATCCCCCCCCCATCCAATAATCAATTGCCAAGTCCTATTGATTCTACACAGTATTCCTCCACAATATCCACAGCCATCCCTCTTCTCTACTCACATAATCACCACGCCGGTTTAGACCTTCACTCCTTCTTGCTTGGAGCATTGCAATAGCCCTGTAAATACTAGCCCCTTTGCCAATGATTCTCTCTACTCGCCTACTTCCTGTTGAAGTAGGAACCTCTATACCAGATGCCTGACCCTCTGGAAATGAAAACCTGTCTGAACTCATTCCTCCATCCTGAACCTATTCCCACTGCATCAGACCCTCCCTGTGACAGTGGTTATAAAGTCTATAAGCCCCATTCCCCACCCCCCACTGCCCACTCCTTTATTTCCTTCTCCCTCAACCCACCCTCCCTTCCCAGTATCCCTCTCAAGATCTTCCCACCTCTTCCAATGTGCTCTCTGGAATGCCTCTCCACCAAAAATTGCTTTCATCTTAAACCTCTTCCCTCACGCTTTCCATCTTCTTATATTCACTGAGACCTGGGTCCTTCCTGATGACATACTATTCCTGGTCACCTTTTCTCATAATAGGTACACTTTCATGTATACCCCCAGATTCACTGACCATTGAAGTGCCTGGGAATACTTGTTCTTTATTGTCATCACTCTTTCTTCTTCTTGATACTATTTTCTCTCTAAGTTTCTTCAGCATTGTTCTCTCTGTTCTCCTTCTCAGTCTTCTTTGTTGGATCTTCATCCAGTTCATTCCCACTAAACATAGAAGTCTCCCAAGATTGCCCTGGGCCCTCTTCTCTCTCCCCTCTGTATTATTTCACTTGGTGATCTCATCAGCTCCCTTGTATTCAATTATTATACCTATGTAGATGATTCTCATATATTTGTATGTAAATGTTAGTACTGTATCATCATATATTCCTTTACAATTACTCAAACAAATTTGCCTCTCTAGGGTTCTCTTGGCTCTTGTGTTTGCTTTTCAAAGTTCCTGTTCAGCTCTGATTTTTGTCTCAGAAATGCTTGAAAGCCATTCATTCCTTTAAAGATTCATTTTCCCTATAGGATTACATTTAGCTTTGTAGAAGGGTAAGGTAGTTTTTTGTTATAAATCCATGTCTTTGGCTTTTTGGAATTTTGCATTTCACATTATCCTCTTGTTTATGGTAGAAGCTGTCAGATCCTGTGGGATCCTTGTGAACTCCTTTCTAGATGCTTATGGGACTTTTTCCTTGATTTGGAAGCTCTGAGTTGAGGATATGACATTCCTAAGATTTTTTCTTTTGGGATTTCTTTCAGGAGGTAAATAGTGGAATCTTTTCATCATCAGTTTAATCTCTGGTTCTAATAGATCTAGGCAGATTATTATATAAATTTAATATATGGATAAGATATGGAGTTTAGGTATTTTTTAAATAAATGTTTTCAAGGAGTCCAGAATTCTTAAATTACCTCTCTTTGAACTATTTTCCAGGTACATTTAATATTTTATATTGAATACTTTGATTATTATATTATTTTTACAGTATTAATTTTTTTCTAAAAAGCCCTCTTGCTATTTAATTAAGTTACTGATTCCTGTTTGGTCTATTCTCATTTTCAGGGATTCCATCACTTGGGTAAGATTTATAACATTCTCTTCGAAGCTGTTAATTCTCCTTCCAATCCTTTCTTCTGGAGCTTTTTTCCTTTATTTTTTTCTCTTTCTGTCTCTATCATCATTTTTTAGCTATTCATATAGTCTTTGTGGGAAATTCATTTTTCCTCCATGGATCTTAATTTTAGTTGTTCTGTGACTTAGCTATATAATGATCCAAGACAATTTTGAAGGATTTATGATGAAAAATGTTTTCTATCTCCAGAGAAAGAACTGATTGGAGTCTGAATGAAAATAAAAGCATACTTTTAAAAAAACTTATCTTCTTGGGTTTTTTTTTTTTGGTCTGTTTTCATTTGCAACATGGCTAACATGTTTTGCATGACTGCACATGTATGATCTACAAAAAAAAATTGCCTGCCTTCTCAAGGAAGGGGGAGAGGAGAAAGGGAGGAAGATAAATTATAACTCAAATTTTTTAAGGATGTTAAAATTGTTTTTACATGTAATTGATAGAAAAAATTTTAAATTAAAAATTAAATTTTAAAAATAGAGAATTTTAGAGTCTTTTAAGAAGTCGACCTGGCATTTCTCTGTCCATCTAGGCTGTATTTTGGGATATTTCTGGATATATAATAATTACTTATAATCATCAGTGTATAATTTGATCTATACAACTCTCCAAATTCACTTCCTGACCTGGAGCTGTCATCCAGATCTAGGCCCAACACCCTACTCCCACTTTACTTTTGGGTAGGATTGTCTATCCTATTTTGTTCCTTGGATCCAAGTGTTGACCTATATATCTGGGGGTTGGCCCACTCCCAATCTAACTCCTAATGTAAGACCTGCTTTCTATGGAGTCTTAAAACAGAATGCTGGGGATCGCCAAATGCTGGTATTTCCTAGTTTGAATACTACAAAATTCACATTAGAAGCCCCGCACCCCACCCCCACTGCCTGCCCTGAAATACACTTGCTTTTTCTTGCTTCTGGATACAGAGGGGTCTACTGTCCTCTAGCTCATCTCTGGTTGTGCAAGAAATTTTCTGACTTATTTGCCTATGCTGGTGTGCTAGCTTGTCTTGTGCCCCCTCTTTCCTATTGGACTTCTCACTGACATTTTGTTCAGTTCTATAGTACAAGAAGCCACTTCCTGTAGTTTCTCATCGGATATCCTGATCATTAACTAATCAGTTTGGTGTAGGTTTTAGATTTTGCTGTAGTAGATGTTGGGGAATCAAGCTACTTGCCTCTGTCTTCTCTCCCCATAATCCTTTTAACCTCATTGACAGTGGCTCATCAGCCACATCCAATGGTTTGGTTTGGTTTCTAATACCCCAGGATGCAGTTTGCCTAGGTCTGGTGATTTTTACTCATTTACAATGAGGTGCTATATTGTTTCAACTTCCTATTGGTGATATTTGTTTTCATTTGTGTATTTGTTCCTGGCCCACAAAGACCATTTTCCTTGACAGAGAAGTCATAAGTAAAGTAAGAGTTGACAAGTTCCACCTTCTCTTTCTCATCTTTCCAGAGCTGTGGTCCTAGCTTTGGTAAAAGCCTCATCTTAAAATGTCACTTCTGTGGTTCTTTGTATTGATATTACATACATCAACTCATTCTGCACTTTCATTCTCTTAGAACTATTTTTATATGACTATGTGACACTTTTATATTATTTCTCTATTATCTGCCCTTACTTCCACCTTCTTTATGGATCTTCATTATATCTAAGGTGATCAGTGAGTTCCTTGTGCATCCACATCTCTTGACAGCACTCAGTTTTCTACTTTATAGAAATTGCCTCTCCTTACATTGTCAAGATTGCATGCTTGAGAGTTCCTCATCCCTCCTAGGCTGCCTTTCTTTTAGAATTTTTAATTTGAGATTTTGGTTATCCTGTCTCTTTACCCTTTACAATCTATTTACAAAACATAGTGAGTATATCCAATTATGCCATCGTTTCCTGCCATTGTCTATCACAGAACCCAAAATTGAGTGGTAGAATTCCCTCCTGTATCACTCAGTTGAGATATTCTTTGAGGCAGAGATTGTTTGCATTTATTCTTTGCATTTATACCCCCAGTTCCTAGCACAATGCCTGGAACATAGAAGGCGATTAATTATTGCTTTCTGATAAATTAGTTGACCTGTCTCTTTTATCCATCTTCAAGTTCTCCTTCGTTGGATTTTCCCACTCCCTGAATACAAACATGCTCAGATATACCCAATCCCATCCCTACTGCCCAGGGGACCCTGGGTTCTCTGATTGTTAAGCTTTCACTTCATCTTGCATGAACCCAGGCCTGACATTCCATTTCTTGGACCTAGGCTCATAATTGCACAATAATGCCTGCCCTCTAGCCTCTTACTGCTCCTCTTGCCAAGATTACCATCCACTGGGAACCTGAGCTCTGATTGGTGAGTTGTCATTTCATCTTGCCAGAACCCAGACATACCAGGTAACTTACCATTCACCTCTAGACTATGTTGCCTACGCTCTAGCCTCCTCTTCCTTCTCCTCTTTCTGTCAAAACTCAGATTCCCAAATCTAAGACTCTGGACATTTACTGTTTAGTTATACCTTATGTTGCCTGGGTCCTCCTCTCCTCCTTGCTTTCCAATTGTAACCTCTTGATATTATTGTCTTTCTCTATTAGAATGCAAACTCTTTGAAGACAGGATTGTCTTGCTTAATTTTTTTGTCCTCAGCATTTTACACAATGTCTTGCACATAGTAAGCGCTTCATGAAAACTTTTTTTCTTTCATTCATTTTCAATAGGTTCTTTCCTTTTTTAATTTTTTAAAATAATTTCTAGAGCTGGAGTAAATTATTTCATTACTTATTTCCCTTGGTTATTATATTTATTTACCTTCTTTTGTTTTTCTGTTGTTTGGAGTATTTGCAAGCAGACTAATCTGTTATCTTTATTTGCAGGAATAGTTCAAATTCTTCTCTTTTATAAAATGTTCATCTTTTTTCTGATGATTAAGCTTAGGCTTTTGCAGTTATATCTTGAACTTCTTTGCTTTCTGGAATATATATCCATTCCTTTCTGTAGTTTCTAGTGGGTATGGAATAGTCTTGTGTTATTTGAACTTTCTTTCTTCTATATTTGAAAGTCTTGCCTGGTCACTTGCAGAACTTGGTGTTTGTCATTTAGCAATTGTATCTTTGACTTTTGACCATAGTTTTTGTTTTGTGTTTTGAGCAGTAATCTGTGGTTTCTTTTAATTATTTCTGTGTGAAAGAGAGAACAACATATTATAAATTTAAATATGCTGAAATGAAGGACATTCTGAAAGGAGAGAACAAAAGAAAATAACATTCAAAGGACTCATGGTTTGTATCCACGGAAAAGCTGTAAATCTTAAAGATAGTTTAAGAATCAGAGGCCTCCCAGAATATGACAGATCCAAAAACTCAAACACCACAATGAAATAAGCAATACATGACAACTGCCCAGAACTTCTGAAGACAAAGCAGTCCTCCCTAGAGCCAAAGAGAAAAAGCATTTATGTAGTGCCTACTATATGCCAGGTACTAAGCTGAGTACTTTACAATTATCATCTTATTTGATCCTCACAACAACCCTGGGGGGATGCTATTATCATCTTCATTTTACAGTTGTGGAAACTGAGGCAAATACTTGCCCAAGTTCACACAGCAAGTCAATGTTTGAGGATGAATTTGAACTCAAGTCTTCCTAACTTGAGGCCCTTCACTCTGGGTACTGGGTCACCTTCCTGGCTTAGGCAAGATAAATAATACCTAATTCCCCTGTGAGCTAGAACAGTGGCTCACTTTTAAATGCTGAACCTGGTCCTTTCCAGCTATTGTCTTCCCTTCCTCTCTAAGGCTATTGAATTCCTACCTCTCTTTTCAAGGTCAACTCAGATATTACTTCCTCTGTGAGCCTGGCCCAACCTTTGCTGTTGGGAAAGCACTCACCTAGCACTTGGTTCCCTAACTCTACTGTGTTTACAGGAAATACTATATCATATCTGCGTTTGCTTCTTACCCCAATAAAGTCTGAAAGCTCTGCATATAAGGGTAAATAGCCTTATTATTTATTGGAAGATCTAGAGGCAGTGTTTGCATATGAGGAAGAACACTGAAGTTGGAGTCCTCTGATAGGGTTCAAAACCCAACTCTGAAAGTAACTTAACCTCTTTATGCATCTGTATCCCCCTCTTTAAAATGACATGGTTTGTACTGGATGACTTTAAAAGCTGATCTCATAAAGTTCTGCATGAAGTTCCTCAGTTAGTACCCTCCCTCTCCAGCCCCTCCCCCAGACTAATCATCTATATGGATCAGAGAGGAAGGAAGAGACTGTCTGGGACAAAGATCGTTTCTGCAGTTAGTTCTGGATGCCTTTAATAAGGTACATGGGGCGTACTCCAACCAGCATGAAAAGCAGTTACACAGACTAGCAGAGGGGACCCATCCAGATTAATTTTGCAAAGCAGTTCATTTTGTAGCCTGCCCAGAGACATGGCTTCAAGTAGGCAAGTGGTGAGACCTCAGTAATTCTTTCCTGTCACTAGAATGCTGGGAAGAAAGTGGAGAATCTCAGGATGTCAAAGGTGGAATTAGAGTGTTCACCTAGTCCACCCTATACCTGACCAAGATTCATTTGCTGCAGCATAACAGTTGAGTGGTTTTGCCTTTGTGTAAAGACCTTCAGTGAAGGGGAACCCACCACCTCCCAAAGCAGTTGATGCCACTTTGGGATAGCTTTCATTGTAAGCTATATTAGCTTTCATTTTCCTTATACTGAGCGCCAAAATGCCTCATGCAGTGCCCTTTGTGGCCAAGTAGAACCAGTCCAATCCTTCCATATGACAATCCTTCAGACATTTGGAAACAGCTGCTATATCCTCCTATTGCTGTTCCTACTCAATAGGGAAAGAGGACTCCATGGAGGGAAAAGAGCAAGCAAATACCCAGGAGCTGGACATGTGCTGGGCATATTCAGAACACGGTTTTCCAGGTTGTCTGTGGTGCAGAGTACATGGATGAAAGGCATACTATCTAAGTCTAGAAAGGTGAAGAGGCACCAGATTATCAAAAGGCTATAATGCCAGGCAATGGAACTTGACCTTCTATAAATTGATAGATGGAAACTGAGTTCAGGATAGCTTCTGAAGTTTCTGTAACAGAATATTACCTGCCTGTATCTATGATACTGTCCAGACATACAGGTCCAGCTGGGCTTAGGGGTAGTAATATAAGAACAACAGCACTTAAGGTCCTGCTGAGCTCTCAGAAATGTGGGTCCCTCAAAAGAGCTAGTGCAGGGAAAAGTGAATAAACATGTTCACACAACAACCACAGTAACTCAAAGGAAAACAACAATGAAGTCTGATAAACACAGTGACCAATCAAGGCCTCAGAGGATTGCTAGCAAAAAGCATGTCTCCCTCTTCTAGGCAGACTGCACCCAATCAATATGTTGATTTGTTTTGCTTAACTGTACTTTGTTAAGAGGGAAAGTTCTGTCTAGAGACTGGTTGAGGACCATCATTGGTAAATGAGAATAATGTGAAAAAAGAAGGCATCAATAAAGCATTCATGTTTTTAAAATGGAAGTTTCCCGGATTTGAGAGGGCAGCAGCCAGCCAGTCTATTACACACCTCAGCCATCTAACCCACTCTTCTCGACAGAAGTCCCAATTGGAATAGCCACCAGGAATCTGCTGAGCTGGATCCACTGAAGTTACCTCAAAGCTTACAGATCATTTCAGCCCAATTCCTCTGCTTGGCATTTGAAGCCCATCATAGTTGGCCTCCAGCTTATTTTTCCAAGCTGATTTCCCATCACTCCCTCTCTCATGTATGCTATAATCTAGGCAGATTGGCTATTCCCCATACTTGTCATTTCATCTCCTGTCTTCATACCTCTGTACACGCTGTCCCCTATACTTGAAACATACTTTCCCTTTGTACTCTGTGCATCTTGGAATGCAGTCTCCTTGAAGCTCAGCTGAAATGCCATGTCCTATAAAAGATGTTTTCAGATTGCTGCAGTTTGTTCGTCGTTGCCCCTGAAGTTACTTTATATTTATTTTCTATATGTTCTATATTTGCTTGCCTATGTATGTGTTGTCTCCTTGCAGTGGGATGTAAGCTCCTAGAGGGCAAGGTCTTTTTTTCCCTGCATATCTCTCATGCTTGTCACATAGCAGACACTTAATAAATGCTCATTAAATTAATCATAAATTCCCAAGTACAAATAGAAAAAAGCTTATAAAGCTGACCATCTAATAAGCCCTGGAACTGGCATTCTAGTAACTCCATTGCTGGTAAATGCATAATAATTTCCCCGAATTCAAATCTCTTTCAGCATCATGAAAGTGGATTGAACAGTAATTTGGGGAAGGCAATCCTTGTAAATTAATAAGTTTTTACTGTTCAAGGCCTAACTAGGGTTCCTAAAAGGTTTGTGGTGAGCCCTATAGTCATTGTGCCAGTAGGGAAGGACAAATGTTGGTGATTATTTAAAGATTTACTTATGACTTTTGTTTATCCATCACAGTAATTTCCAAATATATGCACTATTGCCACCCTCTCCTAGTGAAATGTTCCTTGTTGCAAAAGACAACAACTTAAGCAAAACTGACCAATCTGGCAACTGCACATGACAACAAATTTTACATTCCATATCCACAGTCCTCTGCTTCTCCAAAGAAAATAATAGTGATAATTTTATCTTTTTTTTACTGCAATTGATCATTATACTCAGTTTCATTTTATTGTTATTTTCATTGCTATTAATGTAATAATTGTGCATATTTTTCTGTTAGTTCTGCTTGCTTGGCTCTGTACTTCCCATACAAATCTTTCCATGATTCTCCTTATTCCTCATATTGGTAGTTTCTTATGACACAATAATATTTCATTACATTAATTTATCAGTTTGTTAGCTGTCCTTTAATTGAAGGACACCTACATTGTTTCCAGATCTTTGCTACTACAATAATGCATGACTATGGACATTTTGGTGTCCATGGGTCCTTTCTTTAAGATGAGAATTTTTGTCATGGCATGTAGTAAAGGACTCTGGATTTGAAGTTAGAGGAACTGGGCTTAAATCTTGACTCTACCACTTAATATCTTTGTGAACTTAGGCAAATCAATTAACCTGTTTGGGCCTCATTTTCCTCATCTGTAAAATGGGGAGGTATGACCAGATGACCTGCAAAGTACTTTCCAGCTTTAAATCTATGATCCTTTGAACAGTAATCCATTAAAACTAGGGTAAGTTGAAATATAGCACAATCATAAGTTCATCAAAAGAACTAGCTAGGAAACTAGCAATTCCTCTGTTCCCCAAGCTAACTTAATGATATCATTTTCAGTTACTTACATCTAGACAAAGAGACCCTATAAACCTAATTTAGACTTACATGGTAAAGTAGAACTGGCAACAAACTTGGAATCAGGAGGGTTCCAGCTGTGGACCTTGAGCCAATTAATTGCATTGCTGAGCCTGTTTTGTCATCTGTAAAATGAGACCATAATCCTTATATCATCCAGCTCATAGAGCTACTGTGAGTGAGATGTTCTATCAGCTGTAGAATTATATAAGAAAACGAGGTAGATTTAGTATTGGTCTATGGCTTCTGGACCTAAGGATCCAGTTTTGCTGTGGCTTAAACTGTGAGGAAGCGTGAGTTTTAATTGGATGTGATCAAGATCAGATGAAGCTGGAAAGATTCAGGGCATGAAGGCCAGAGACCACAACATTCACTTGTTTTTTGAATGGGAGAGATTTTCATGGTGGGGCAGATGGTAGGTAGAAGTATTCTCATATAGGAGTCACACTTCCAGTTAGCATTCAAATAATAGTGGAGTCATAGAGCATTGGACTTGGAGTCAATAAGACATGGGTTCAAAACCTGCCTCTGACATGTACTAGTTATGTGACTCTGACTAAATCATTTCAATTAATCCATAAGAATCTACTGTGTTAGAGGCAGCTTATTATGTTGTGAGAATAGCAAGTAAACAGAGTGAACTGTGACAAGACACATGTGTGTGACTGTGGGACATTCCAAGGAGCCTGAGGGAAAGAGCCTGCATCCAGTTAGAGAACTATAAATTTCATGCTGTGGGAAGAGGCTGAGATGTGGTGAGGTAATGTCCCTAGGGTAATAACACTCAAAAGGGAAAGACTCAGAAAATGAGCAGTAGGGGACAATGAGGAGGGAAAAAGACTGAAAGATATTACCAAAGGTCTCAGGAGGAAAATAATACAATTAAAGATATTGAGCATAAGCAGATAAACCAACATGGAAGATGTTAATATCACAAAGAAATATATCCTCTAAATAAAGTAAAAGAGCTGAAACATTTCTGAATATATATTACACATCAAAGGAAAATTAATGAACACCTGATTAGACATCTGTTATATTTTTAGATTTCTTTTCAATTTTTAAAAAATATTTTTAATTTATTTTTTTCAAATGCTTTATTAACTTCTGGTATACATCATTCATTTCTGCCAGATTTTGAGTTTCAATTTTTTCCCCATTTTTCCCCTACCCACCACCCCAGAATAGCAGTCCCACAGGATATCCCCTCATCAAAACTGCTCTCTCCCATATCTTCTCCCTTATCCCCTTCGACTTTTCCAGTAGGGCAAGGTGAATCTCTGTGTCCCAATGCCTGTATATCCCATTTCCCAATTATATGTAAAATAATATTAATAATAGTATTAATATATTTTAAAACAATTTATTTGAAAACTTCAATTTTCAGATTCATTCCCTTCCTCCCTTTTCACCCACTCTTGCTGGGAAAATAAGCAATTCAGTATATATTGTACATGTATAGCTATGCAAAACATTACCATAGTAGATATGTTGTAAAAGACTGACTATATTTCCCTCCCTCCTATCCCACCTCCCACTTGGTCTATTCCCTACTTTGATCCTATCCCTTTTCAAAAGTGGGTGCTTTCAACTTCCCTCCTTCCCAGCACGTCCACCCTTCCATCATACGCCTTTCATCCCCTTCCCCCCTGCTCTCCTGTAAGGTGAGATACTCTAGTTAGTATGTATGTCATTCTCTCCCTGAAACAAATTCAATGAGAATAAGGTTTTGCCTTTTTGCCTTCCTGTTCTTCCCCTCCCTTGTAACCATTTCCCTTGCCTCTTCTCTATGAGATAGTTTACCCTACCCTGTCTCTCCCCATCTCCTCTTGTTATATTCCTCTCTCACCTCTTAATTTCACCTTTTAAGTATCATCCCTTCCTATTAGATTGCTCCTGTGCCCTCTATCTATGGATACCTGTAAACAATATATACACACATTCACATATGTATATATATGCCCATATACCCTTCTTCAATTATTTTCATAGTGAGAAAGGCTTCATCAGTTATAATTATCGTTTTTTCCATGTAGGAATGTAAATAGTTCAAATTTGATAAGTTCCTTATGATTTCTTTTCCCTGTTTACCTTCTTAAGCATATCTTGCTTCTTGTGTCTGAATATCAAATTTTCTATTCAACTCTGGTTTTTTCCTCAAGAATGCTTGAAAGTCCTCTATTCTACTGAATGACCATATTTTCCCCTGAAACATGATACTCAGTTTTGCTGGGTAGGTGATTCTTGGTTTTAATCCTAGTTCATTTGCCCTGCAGAATATCATGTTCCATGCCCTTTGATTCCTCAATGTAGAAGCTGCCAGATCCTGTGTTATCCTGATTGCGTTTCCACAGTATTCAAATTGTTTCTCCCTGGCTGCTTGTATTATTTTCTTCTGGATCTGGGATTTCTGGAACCTGGCTATAATATTCCTAGGAGTTTTCTTTTGGGGATCTTTTTCAGGAGGTGATTGGTGGATTCTTTAAACCTCTATTTTGCCCTCTGGTTCTAAAACATCAGGGCAATATTCCTTGAGAATTTTTTGAAGGATGATTTCTAGGTTCTTTATTTGATCGTGGTTTTCAGGTAGTCCAATAATTTTTAGATTATCTCTTCTGGATCTATTTTCCAGATCAGTGTTTTTTCCCATGAGATATTTCACATTGCCTTCTATTCTTCATTTGTTTGGATCTCCTTAACAGCATCTTGATTTCTCATAAAGTCACTAGCTTCCATTTGCTCCAGTCTAATTCTGAAGGAATGATTCTCCTCAGTGAGCTTTTGAGATTCTTTTTCCATCTGGCAAATTTGGCTTTTTGAGGTATTCTTCTCCTCATTATCTTTCTGAGCCTCTTTTGCCATTTGAGTTAGTCTATTTTTTAAGGTGTTTATTTCCTTCAGTCAGGCTGTTGACAGTCATTTCATACTTTTTCTTGCATCTTTCTCATTTCTCTCCCCAATTTTTCCTCCACTTCTCTTATCTGCTTCTTAAGGTCCTCTATGGCCTGTAGCCAGCTCGTATTTTCCTTTGAAGCTTTTGGTGCAGGAGTTGTAACTTCACTGTCTTCCTCCTGTTCTATGCTCTGATCCTTTTTGTCCCCAAAATAGGATTCCTAATGTTGGATTCTTCCGTTTGTTTTCCTTTCTTTGCTTGGTCATGTCGCCACTCAATTACTTTACTTTTGAGCTTTTTGATACAGTAGGATTCTGCCACCAGACAGGGGAGCTTCCATCCCCAAACTCTGGGGTTTTTATCAGCTTCTGGAGGTATTAGTTGGGTGACCTCTCTGAAGCCTCCACATGCTCTGGCAAGCACATCACATACCCTGGGAACTCCACCCTACATCACAGATCCAAGGAGATTAAAGCAAGAGTGATTACACCTCAGACTGTTTGCTTGGTCCCCCTACAGTCTGCAGGCCAGGAGCTGAAGCAGCAATGTGTGGCTTTGACTGCAGAGGCCAAAAGCCGATACATTCCCAACTACTGGATCCCAAAATCCACACTGCACTTGCCTCTCACCTTGTCCTTGGCATCTATGTTTTGATAATTCTAGAAACTACCACAGCTGATCTGAAGTCCCTCCAGCTGGTATTTGGTCTGGCCTGCCCTGGGGCTAAAACCTCCCGCCTATGGGTGCCTGGCCTCAGCTCCCAGAGTGCTGCACTGGCCACACCCTGCCGGGCTGCCAGGCTGTCCTCAGCAGGAGGGTGGAAGTCCTGTTTCTACTCTCCCATCTTGACCCCCCCCCCACGATGTTATTTTTAATATATCTAGAAATGAAAGGAAATAGGGGTTCAGTGAATAGAGAGCCGGCCCTGGAGTCAGGAGGATCTGAGTGCAAATTGGGCTCAGACACTTAACCCCCCCAAAAAAACCCTAGCTGTGCGACCTTGGGCAAGTCACTTAACCCTAATTGCCCTCCAAAAAGCAAAAAAAAAGGAAATAGAGGAGAAAGGGAATACACTATGTATGTATGGGGAGGGGTTGTGGAATAGAGAGAAAAAGTGACAGAAATTATTTCACATGTTTGGAGTCTTCAAAACTGTGTAAATAAGAAGGAAGGGGGTGGAGGGTGTGGGTAACACCTGAACCCCACCTTCATCTAAACTAGTCAAAGGAGGGAGAAATCTGCACAAAGTGTGGTAGAGAAATACATATCATTCAATAAAGAAGCAGGAGGAAAAGGGAAGGGGGAATAAGGGAGAGAGTGATTTCAAGCAGTTTTGTCATAAATTAAACTAACAACAGAGACTGAGTCTCCAAGAGAGGATTAAAATAAAATAAATAGTATTTATTTTAATAAATAGTATTTATAGTATTATATAATATTCTACTATTTATAGTATTATAGTAAATTAATACATTTATTTTAATAAAGAAATAGTGAGTAAAAACTTGTGATTGCTCCTAAGGGAGAGAAAGAGAACATGGTTTTCCCTCTGCAGGGGAGCTGAAGCATATTGCATCATATCTAAAGAACTTGTACTAAGTACATTATTCTGGCGCTGCTCTCTTCTTTATCAAACTGGGGGATGGAAATATATGAGGGTGGAAATATATAAAAGAATAGTATGGAGGGAAATATATAAGAGAATAGTATGGAGGGGAATAAATAACTAATGGTGAATAGGATGTACTTACCCAAATAATGGAAGAGAATAACAGAATACTTTCAGAAGCAGACTAAAACAGTGTTGTTCTTTGTTTTGTTTTGAGCTTTTTAGAAACACACATAGAACGTGAAGATTCATACAGAGTTACGGTAAGAGGCCAGAAAAAATCTGTTATGTATCAGGTGTAATTCAAAGTCAGAGGGAGCAATCATGAGCTCAGACAAGGCAAAAGTGAAAATAGATTTCATTAAAAGAGATAACATGGAAACTTTTATTATGCTGAACGATATCATAGACAATGAAATACTATCAACATTAAGCATATTCACTGAATGTCATAGAATCTAAATATTTAAGGGAAAAGGTAAATGAGTTACAGGAGGAAATAATAAAATTGTAATAATAGGGGAGGGACCTCAATTTACTTCTTTCAGAGCTAGAAAAATATAACAAAAACAAGCAAGAAAGAGGTTAAAAAACCTGAATAGAATTTTCGGAAAGTTGTATATTATATACCTCTTGCAATTATTTAATGGGAATATATATATATATATATATATATATATATATTCATAGCTGTAATGGGCTTCTTATTAAAATTTAACTGTTTTAGGGAATAATTTAAATGCAGAAAATTAGAAATATTAAACATATATATTACTGACAATGATGAAATAAATTATATTTAATAAAAATCCACTAAAGAAATAATTAAAAACTAATAAGAGACTAAATATTGTAATCATAAGTAATAGGCAGATTCAATAATAAATCATAAAAGCAATAGAAAACTTAAAGATAATGAATGCCATGAAACAAATCACAAAAATTTGTAGGATATGTCAAAAGCAGTCCTTAAGTAAAAATGTATGTGTCTAAACATTTTCATCAACAAAAAAGAATCAAGAACAAACCAATGAATCAAGCATGCAACTAGAAAAAATGCTAGAAAATCAACAAATTTAAAACCCTAAATAAGCATTGAAATAGAAATCTCAAAAATTAAAACAAGCATCAACAAAACATTTTTTAAAGCGTGGAGCTAATAAAGCTAGGAGGTGCTTTAAACTAATAAAATAGATCAACCATTAGCTATTTTGATTTTTAAAGAAAAAGTAAATCCATATTGCCAGTATCAAAAGTGAAAAGTTGAACTCATACTAAATAAAGTCAATTTGAGTACTAAAAGAATGTATTAAGCACCTACTATGTGTCAGGAACCATGCTAAGCTCCCAAATAAACATCTAAGAAGAAATAAAGGAAATTATTATAAACTATTTCATCCAATTCTGTGCCAGTGAAACTGACAGCCTAGATGAAAGGAATGAATATTTATAAAAAATCTAAAGTGCTAAAATTAGCAGCAGAAGAAAGAATACTTAACCCAATTTCAGGGGGAAAAAAGAAAATTAACAAGCCATAAATGAGCTCCCAAAGGGGAAAAACTGGGATCAGATGGATTTACAAATGAAATCTATCAAGTATTTAATGAACAATTAATTCTGATATTATATGTTATTTGGAATAATAGGAAAAGGTTTAAAATGTCAAAAAAATTGTTTACATGTGATTGAGAAAAAATTTTAAAAAGAAATCAGAAAAGTGGTACTATCAATTTTTTAATGATATTGATCCCCAAATCATAGAAAGACAATATAGATAAAGGAAATTGTACATCAATATCTCAAATGGGTATTGATATAATTTTTCTAAATAATATATTAGAGACAAATGAGGAAACTGAGGCAGACAGAAGTCCAATGAGATGCTAGTAAGCATCTGAGACTGGACTTGAGCTCATGTATCCCTGATTCCAGGTATAGCTCTCTATCCACTAAATCAGCTAACTACTTTATATACTGTGACTAGGTTGGATTTATACCAGGAATTCAGGGTTAGTTCAATATTAGAAAAGTGCCAATATAATAGACTAAGTAAATAACAAGAAAATAAAAATCATGTAATTATATTAACAGATACAGAAAAATCTTTTGAGAGGATAACACACCTAATCCTTTTAAAAATGACAAGAACATAACAATGAATGAATTGTTCTTTAATATTATCACAAGTGATATCTATCTAAAACCAAGAGCCAGTATTTTACATAATAGAGATAAACTAGAGAACTTTTCAATAAGGTCAGGTGTAAGGAAAGTGCACACTAGCACTACTACTATTCAATTGAAATTAAATGAAACTATTAATAACTTTTGCATAGTTATGGGGTATAAAATAAACTCATAAAAACCATCAGTATTTCTGCATATTACCCAACAAAACCTAGCATGAAGAGATAAATTCCATTTCAAAATTATTACAGAAAGTATAAAATGCTTTGGAATCTACCTGCCATGACATACATAGTAAGTATTTAAATACAGCTATAAAACATCCTTTATACAAGTAAAGACATACTAATATATTTGAAGAAATAGCCATTACTCATGGATAACCTTTAGCAATACAATAAAAATGACAGTACTACCCAAAACAATTTACTTATTCAGTGTCATATTAATAAAAGTACCAGAGGATTACTAGAAGAACCAAAGGGAAAAAAAATCTCAAAAGAAATAATGAAAAAAGTAGAAATGTAGAGGGACAAGCAATACCAGTTCTCAAGTCATACTACACATCAGTAATTATCAAAACATTTTGCTTAGGTTACTTGATCGCCCATCTATTGGCTAATAAATAGGGGTGTCATTCTGTGGAACAGATTAGGTACACAATATACTCAACCAAACCACCACAATAGACTGCTGTTGGGTAATTCCAGAAATTCAGCTACTGGGGTAAGAACTTATTATTCAAGAAAAACTGCTGGGGAAAATTGGAAGATATTCAAGCAAAGATTAGGTATAGAGCAACCCTACATTTCCAAGATAAGCTCCAAATAGATACATGGCTTAGGCAGGATGGTAATATCATATATCATTTAGAGGAACAAGCAAGAAATCCCCTTTCAGATCTGTGGATAAGAGGAGTTCATGATGAAATCAAAGGACTAAAAATGGACAGAAAATAAAATGGACAATATCATTATATGTTTTCTTTAAATATGAGGTCAAACAAAACCACTATAACCAAAGTTAGAAGGGAAACAGGTGACTGGAGAAGAAACCAAGTTTGCAGTGAGTTTCTCTCATTAAAGTCTATATATAGAAAACTTATATGTAGATATATAGAAAACTGAATATCTATATATAATGATATATAGAAAACAATCAATTTATTAGAGTAAGAGTCATTCAATTGATAAATATCCAAAATGAATTGGATTCCTTTGAATATTGAATATTCCTTTGAAAGGAAGAAATACAAATTATCAGTAAATCTACAAACAATGCTTTAAACCATTAATAATTTAGATATGTGCAACTTAAAACAACTTTGAGTTCCACCTCATATCCATCAGATTGGTAAAGTTGACCCCCTCCCCCCAAAGACAAGTGTTGGAAGAGCTTCAGGAAAATAGACACATCATTGATGTTAGTGGATCTGTGTATTGATAAACTAATCTAGAATGCAGTTATTTCTGCCATATCATTTCTACCTTTTGTGGCTAAACTCTTTTAAAAAGTTGTCTATATAACTACAAATAGGAATGAAATGACTTCACCCATAAAATGAAAGAGGATATAAGAATGTTTCAAAAATAAAATTCAAAAATATTTTATGATAAGAAACATATTTAGAACGTAAAGATTCACATGGATATACAATAAGGGCCTGCAACATATTCACAGTTAAATTGGAAAGATTAAGCTGGAGTAGCAATCATGATTTTAGACATGACTACAATAAAAATAGACTCAGAGATAAACAGGGAACTGCATTATGTTTTAAGGTACTATAGATAATGATTCAGTGTCAATATTTGATATAGATAGATAGATTCACCAAAGTCTACAGAATCTAAATACTTAAATGTTAATCAAATTAAAGGGAGAAATAGACAGTAAAACTAAAATAGTGAGGTACCACAATAATCCCCCTTCAGACTTAGACAAATCTAAAAATAAAAACTAAGAAAAAATTAAAGTTCTTAAGAGAATTTTTTAAAATTATAAATGACAGATCTCTGCTAATTAATGTTAAAAACAAAAGGGATTACATATTTCTCAGATGTACATGGAACCTTAACAAAATTGACCATGTATTGGTGCATATAAAATTCACAAATAAAAGCAGTAAAGCAGAAATGCTAAATGCATTATTTATTGACCATAGTACAATAAAATTGCATGCGATAAGGGAAAATTTGCAAAACAAATAATTAAAGTCTATTGAAGATGCAATAATATAATTCTGAAGAACTGATAAATTAAAAAACAACGGAAAAGTTCATCAAGGAAAATGGAAATAATGAGACAACATACCAAAATTTGGGGGATATAGCCAAAGCAGTTGTTAGGAGAAAATTTATTTCTCTAAATATTTTCATCAACAAACAATAGAGAGAGCAAATAACAAATTAATGAATTTGGCACACAGCTAAATAGGTAGCTAATGTGATTCAAAAGAGACAGAAAAAAACCAAATTGTTCACATTAAAAATGATACAGGAAAATTCACAAAAATTGAAGAGGAGATTAGGGAAATTATTTTCCCATCTACATGCTAATAAAACTGACAGCTTACAAAAATTAAAATATTCAGATTGATGAAAAATAAGACTCTCTAAATTATCTAGTAGCATAAAAAGTAGCATGCTATAAATGAGCTCCCAATAGCACAAGTGATCATTCTGTAAATGAACTCCCTTCCCCTCTCATAAGTACTCCTGTACCACATCAATTTATAAGTGAATTCTATCAAACAATCAAAGAACAATTAATGCCAGTATTACACAATCTGTTTTCAAAAGCAGGAAAGTAAAGGATCATTCTGAACTCTTTTACAGAAATGTGGTCTTGATGTTGTCTTAACTTGAGAAAAAAGAGAGGAAGACCAATATAGACCAATAACCTCAAGGAATATCAACATAGGAATGTTAGATGAAATTTTAGCAAATAGCATTTAGTAATATATTGATTTATCAGGTAGCCTTTAATAATGTATATTAAAAGGAGTACATACTTATAATCATGGTACTCATATTAGGAATGCAAGGTTGATACAATATAAGGAAAACTGTAACTATAATAGAACACATTGATAACAAAAATAATGAAAACTACATAATTATATTCATAGATGGTGAAAAGGCTGTTGACAAAATCCAAGCCTATTCTGTTAAATTAAAAACTAGAAAACATAGCAAATTTATTTTTCCTTGGAAGTGGAATAGATCACCTACACAACATACAGAAACAAAGCAACACAGTAGCATTGTATTTGATTTTCTAATTTTTTTTGTTTTTATTTTTTTCTTTTGATATCGCTTCCTCCAATCTGCTCTCTCCCATACCTTCTCCCATATCCCCATCGACTTTTCCATTAGAGGAAGGTGAATCTCTGTGTCCCAATGCCTGTACATCTTATCTCCCTATTACAAGCAAAAGAGTATTAATAATAGTATTTATATATATTTGAAACATTTAATGTTACAACCTCGAATTTCAGATCCATTTCCTTCCTCACTTGTCACCCATTCCCTCTTGGGAGATAAGTAATTCAGTATATGTTGTACATGTCTAGCTATGCAAAACATTATCATAGTAGATATATTGTACAAGGCTGCTTATAATTCCTCCCACTCATCCCACCCCCCACCTGGTCCATTCCCTACATGATCCTGTCCCTCTTCTATAGTGGGTACTTCCAACCTCCCCTCCCCCCAAGGATACCCTCCCATCCATCATCCCTCCTCTCATCCCCCTTCCCCCTATCTTGCAGCAGGTTGAGATATCCCATTTAGTATGTATGTCATTTTCTCCCTGAACCAAATTCAATGTGAATGTGGTTTTGCCTTTTTAGCCTTCCTTATTCTCCCCCTCCTTTGCAACCACTTCCCCTTGTTCTTCGACATGGGATAGTTTACCCTACCCTGTCTCTCCCCATCTCCTCTTGCCACTTTCCTCTCTCACCTCATAATTTCATCCCTTGAGTATTCTCCCTTCCCAACAAATTCAACCTACGCCCTCTATCCATATATAACTGTAACCATATACACACATATTTACATATGTATTCATATGACCACACATCCTTCTTCCATTATTTTCATAATGAGAAAGATATCATCAGTCACAGTTATTGCTTTTCCATATAGGAATGTAAATAGTTCGACTTTGATAAGTTCCTTTTGATTTCTTTTCCCTGATTACCTTCTCAGGCATCTCTTCCTTCTTGTGTCTGGATGTCAAATTTTCTATTCAATTCTGGTTTTTTCCTCAAGAATGCTTGAAAGTCCTCTATTCCACTGAATGACCATATTTTCCCCTGAAACAAAAATACTCAGTTTTGCTGGGTAGGTGACCCTTGGGTTCATTCCCAGCTCTTTTGCCCTCTGGAATATTATATTCCATGCCCTTCGATCCCTCAGTGTAGAAGCTGCCAGGTCCTGGGTTATTCTGATTGTGTTTCCACAATATTGCAATTGTTTCTTCCTGGCTGCTTGTAGTATTTTCTCCTTGATCTGGGGATTCTGGAACCTGGCTATATTATTCCTGGGAGTTTTCTTTTTGGGATCTTTTTCAGGAGGTGATCGGTGGATTCTTTCAACCTCTATTTTGCCCTCTGGATCTAAAACATCAGGGCAATTTTCCTTGAGAATTTCTTGAAAGGTGATTTCTAGCTTCTTTCTTTGATCATGGCTTTCAAGTAGTCCAATAATTTTTAAATTGTCTCTCCTGGATCTATTTTCCAGGTCAGTGGTTTTTCCCATGAGATATTTCACATTGCCTTCTAATCTTTCATTTGTTTGGATCTGCTTAACAGCATCTTGATTTCTCATAAAGTCATTAGCTTGCATTTGCTCCAGTCTAACTCTGAAGGAATGAATCTGCTCAGTGAACTTTTGAGATTCTTTTTCCATCTGGCAAATTCGACTTTTTAAGGCATTCTTCTCCTCATTGCCCTTTTGGGCCTCCTTTGCCATTTGAGTTAGTCTATTTTTTAAGGTGTTGTTTTGCTCAGTCAGGCTGTTGACCCTCATTTCATACTTTTCCTGCATCCTTCTCATTTCTCTTTCCAATTTTTCCTCCACTTCTCCTATTTGATTTTAAAGTCCTTCTTAAGGTCCTCTATGGCCTTCAACCTGCTCATGTTTTCCCCTGGGGCTTTTGGAGCAGGACTTTTGACCTCACAGTCCTTTTCCCTCTCTATGCCCCCAAAATAGGAGTCTAGGGTTGCATTTTTCTGTTTCCTTTGCCTTGGCATGTTGCCACTTAATTGCTTGACTTTTGGGCTTGTTGCCACACTATGGCTTTAAGGGCAGCTAGAGGAATTTTCATCCTGAACATGTGGGGGGCAACTTCTGTTTCTGGCAAGCTGTAAACCCACCCACGACTTCCACCCTAGATCACAATCCAGATCCAGGGAGGTTAAAGCAAGAGCGATTACCCCCCAAGACTGATCGCTGGATCTCCCTACAATTAATTGCAGGCCAGGAGCCAGAGCCGCCTCTGAAAACTACAAAATGGTGTGTCTCCTCAGTGGCTTCTAGCCCCCAGGGGAGGGAGCCGAAGCATTCCCTAAATACCAGTCCCAAAGTCCATAGGACACTAACCTCTTACTTTGTCCTAGGCATGTCTATGTTGATAATTCTGGAGTCTCCACAGCTCCTGGAGTTCTGGGGTTCCTCCAGCCAGCTGCTGGCCCTGCTGCCCTGGGGCTAAAACCTTGGCTCACACGGACCTGGGCTCGGCTCGGCTCCTGCGCTCTGCGCGCTGCCAGGTCCCAGACCGCTGTGCTGGTCCTTCCTGCAGGGCTGCTGGCCTATCCTCAGTGGGAGGTTAGCTTCTCTGTGTTGTTCTGTGGGTGCTGGGGCTCCAGAAGTTGTTCAGAGTCCCCTTTTACATAGTTTGGGGGGAATCAGGGGGCAGAGTGGCTTGGAAGAGCTGTTTCTACTCCGCCGTCTTGGCTCCGCCAGCATTGTATTTGATAATCCCAACTCCTGTTTCTACCATATGAACTTCTTACTATTTGACAAAAATTGCTGGGAAAACTGGACAGTGATCTGTCAGAAATTAGGTGTAGACCAACATCTCTCATAATATACCAACATAGGTTCCAAATGAATACATGACTTAGATAAATAAAGAGTGACATTAAAAAATAATTTAGAGGAATAAGGATGAAACTACTTTCAGATATATAGATAGCAGAAAGTTCATGACCAAACAAGAGAAAAAAAAACTACAGAAGGTAAAATGAAAAATTTTATCATATAAAATTAAAACAATTTTGTACAGCACCCAGAGTAGCTCAAGTTAGATTGGAAACAGTTAACTGTTAAAAAAAAACTGTGTGGCAAGTTTCTCAGATAAAGGTCTCACAAGAGATATAAAGAACTGAATTCAGACATATAAAAAATAAGAGCCATTTGCCAATAGAGAAATGGTCAAAGGATATGAATAAGTCGTTTTCAGAGGAAGAAATCCAAGCTATCAATACGCATCTGAAAAAATACCTCCAAATCACTAATAATTAGTAAAATGCAAATCAAAGCAACTCTGAAGTTCCACATCATAGCTGTCAGCTTGGCATAGATGACAAGAAAGGAAAGTAATGAATGTTTGAGAAGTTGAGGGAAAACAGGCATATACACTGTTTTTGGAGCTATGAATTAGTCCAACCATTATGAAAAGCCTTAGGAAATATTTATAAATCTCACTAAACATTTGACTCATCTGTACAACTATACCCATGAAGGATCATGTACCCATATGTACAAAAATATTTATAGCAGTTCTTTTTATTCAGGAAAGTACTATATACTAAGGGTATGACTATTAAAGAAAGGCTAAACAAATTATGATAAAACACATCATCTTAGAAGAACCTGGGAAGATTTGTAGGACATGAGCAAAAGCAGGAGAACAATTTATGCAATGGCTAAGATGGCAAAAAGAAAATCAACTTTAAAAGAATTGATACCTCTAATAAATGTAATGAGCAGCTACACTTCCTGAGGACTAATGATGAACAATGCTGCCCATCTCCTGAAAAAGAGGTCATGGACCCAGGGTACAAAACAAGACATATATTTTCAGACATAAGTAATATGGTCATTTGTTTTGATTGACTATCCAAATCTATCTGTTATAAGACCTTGTCTTTTTTCTTCCCCGCCCCCCCCCCGGGAGGGGGAATGGAAGGGTAATGAAGAACTATATGTAGGGTAGGAAAAAATATAGGTAGGGTAGACATCTCTTAAAATACAGAGAAAAAACAGAGGAAAGACCAAAAAGAAGCTCAAACACACATGAAATGACACAAAGAACATTTTAATAACTTTTGGATCTTAGTTCTAAATTGCTTTACAGAATTACTGGTCAAGTTTGGGCTCATCAATAGTGTATTAGTGTACCTATTTTCCTAAAGCCTCTCCAATATCTGTCATTTTTTTGTCAGCTCTGCCAATCTGATAGATGTAAAGTGGAAGCTCAGAATTCTTTTAATTTACATTTATCTAATAATTAGTGATTTAGAGAATTTTTCAGATGGTTCGGGATAGTTTAGATTTTTTTCCTCTGAAAAATGCTTTTTGATGCTTTTTGACCATTTATCAATTTGAGAATCAATCATTCTTATAAATTTTAATTCATTTCCTTTATATCTTAGAAATAAGACCTTTATTAGAGAAATGTGCTGCAAAGATATTTTCATATTCATCTGCTTCTCTTCTAAGTTTAGCTGAATTGGTTTTGTCTGTGCAAAAACATTCAAATATTATGTAATAAATATTTAAATTTAAGATGTTTAATTCTAAATTTTTTTTAAACAAATACTTTATTAACTTCTGTTCTACATCATTCATTTCCGCCAGATTTTGAGTTACAATCATTTTCCCCCCATTATTCCCCTACCCAACCTCCCAGAATAGCAGTCCCACAAGATATCGCTTCCTCCAATCTGCTCTCTCCCATACCTTCTCCCATACCCCCCATCGACTTTTCCATTAGAGGAAGATGAATCTTTGTGTCCCAATGCCTGCACATCTTATCTCCCAATTATAGGCAAAAGAGTATTAATACTAGTATTTATATATATATTTGAAACATTTAATGTTACGACCTTGAATTTCAGATCCATTTCCTTCCTCCCTTGTCACCCATTCCTTCTTGGGAGATAAGTAATTCAGTATATGTTGTACATGTCTAGCTATGCAAAACATTATCATAGTAGATATATTGTACTAGGCTGCTTATAATTCCTTCCCACTCATCCCACCCCCCCACCTGGTCCATTCCCTACATGATCCTGTCCTTCTTCTATAGTGGGTACTTCCAACCTCCCCTCACCCCAAGGATGCCCTCCCTTCCATCATCCCTCCTCTCATCCCTCTTCCCCCTATCCTGCTGCAGTTTGAGATATCCCATTTAGTATGTATGTCATTTTCTCCCTGAACCAAATTCAATGTGAATGTGGTTTTGCCTTTTTAGCCTTCCTTATTCTCCCCCTCCTTTGCAACCACTTCCCTACATGAGATAGTTTACCCTACCATGTCTCTCCCCATCTCCTCTTGCCACTTTCCTCTCTCACCTCATAATTTCATCCCTTGAGTATTCTCCCTTCCCAACAAATTCAACCTATGCCCTCTATCCATATATAACTGTAACCATATACACACACATCCACATATGTATTCATATGACCACACCCCCTTCTTCCATTATTTTCATAGTGAGAAAGATATCATCAGTCACAGTTATTGATTTTCCATATAGGAATGTAAATAGTTCAACTTTGATAAGTTCCTTTTGATTTCTTTTCCTGATTACCTTCTCAGGCATCTCTTCCTTCTTGTGTCTGGATGTCAAATTTTCTATTCAATTCTGGTTTTTTCCTCAAGAATGCTTGAAAGTCCTCTATTCCACTGAATGACCATATTTTCCCTGAAACAAAATACTCAGTTTTGCTGGGTAGGTGACCCTTGGGTTCATTCCCAGTTCTTTTGCCCTCTGGAATATCATATTCCATGCCCTTCAATCCCTCAGTGTAGAAGCTGCCAGGTCCTGGGCTATTCTGATTGTGTTTCCACAATATTGAAATTGTTTCTTCCTGGCTGCTTGTAGTATTTTCTCCTTGATCTGGGGATTCTGGAACCTGGCTATAATATTCCTGGGAGTTTTCTTTTGGGATCTTTTTCAGGAGGTGATCGGTGGATTCTTTCAACCTCTATTTTGCCCTCTGGATCTAAAACATCAGGGCAGTTTTCCTTCAGAATTTCTTGAAGGGTGATTTCTAGGTTCTTTCTTTGATCATGGCTTTCAGGTAGTCCAATAATTTTTAAATTGTCTCTCCTGGATCTATTTTCCAGGTCAGTGGTTTTTCCCATGAGATATTTCACATTGCCTTCTAATCTTTCGCTTGTTTGGATCTGCTTAACAGCATCTTGATTTCTCATAAAGTCATTAGCTTCCATTTGCTCCAGTCTAACTCTGAAGGAATGAATCTCCTCAGTGAACTTTTGAGATTCTTTTTCCATCTGGCAAATTCGACTTTTTAAGGCATTCTTCTCCTCATTGCCCTTTTGGGCCTCCTTTGCCATTTGAGTTAGTCTATTTTTTAAGGTGTTGTTTTCCTCAGTCAGGCTGTTGACCCTCATTTCATACTTTTCCTGCATCCTTCTCATTTCTCTTTCCAATTTTTCCTCCACTTCTCTTATTTGATTTTTAAAGTCCTTCTTAAGGTCCTCTATGGCCTGCAACCCGCTCATGTTTTCCCCTGGGGCTTTTGGAGCAGGACTTCTGACCCCACAGTCCTTTTCCCGCTCTATGCCCCCAAAATAGGAGTCTAGGGTTGCATTTTTCTGTTTCCTTTGCCTTGGCATGTTGCCACTTAATTGCTTGACTTTTGGGCTTGTTGCCACACTATGGCTTTAAGGCCAGATAGAGGAATTTTCATCCCAAACGTGTGGGGGGCAACTTCCGTTTCTGGCAAGCTGTAAACCCACCCACAACTTCCACCCTAGATCACAATCCAGATCCAGGGAGGTTAAAGCAATTACCCCCAAGACTGATCGCTGGATCTCCCCACGATTTGTAGGCTGGGAGCCGGAAATGCCTCTGAAAACTACAAAATGGCGTGTCTCCTCAGCGGCTTCTAGCCCCCAGGGGAGGGAGCTGACGCATTCCCCAAATACAGGTCCCAAAGTCCATAGGACACTAACCTCTTACTTTGTCCTAGGCAAGTCTATGTTGATAATTCTGGAGTCTCCACAGTTCCTGGTGTTCTGGGGTTCCTCCAGCCGGCTGCTGGCCCTGCCGCCCTGGGGCTAAAACCTCGGCTCATGTGGACCTGGGCTCGGCTCGGTTCCTGCGCTCTGCGCGCTGCCGGCTCCCAGACCACTGCGCTGGTCCTTCCTGCAGGGTGCTGGGCTGTCCTCAGCGGGAGGTTAGCTTCTCTGTGTCATTCTGTGGGTGCTGGGGCTCCAGAAGTTTTTCAGAGTCCTTTTTTACATAGTTTGTGGAGAGTCTGGGGGCAGAGAGGCTTGGACGAGCTGTTTCTACTCCACCATCTTGGCTCCGCCCCCCAATTCTAAATTTTAAAATAAATTTATATTTTAAATTTAAATAATTAAATATTATGTAATAAAAATTGTACTCTATTATCTTATTTTGTCCTGAAATCTCTTCTTATCCATAAATCTGGCAGATAAGGTTGTTTTTTTTCCTTTCTCCTCAAGTTTGTTTGTGATGTCTCCATTTAAATCAAAGTCATATACCAATTTGAGCTTATCTTAGTATATAACATAAGATGTTGGTCTGTACCTGATTTCTATCAGACTTCTCTTCATTTTCCCAACAATTTTGTCAAATAGTGAATTCTTGTTCTAGTACCTGGATCTTGGGTTTATTAGACACTAGACTACTGTGCTTACATCCATCTGGATATTATGTACCTAATTTGTTTCACTGATCAACCTCTCTACTTCTTAACTAATACCAAATTATTTTGAGGATTACTGCTTTGTAGTGTTGCTTCATATACAGACTGTTTCCCACCCTTCCCATTTTTTCTCATTAATTTGCTTGATATTGTTGATCTTTTGTTCCTCCAGATGAATTTTGTGAATGTAATCTACAGATTCTTTCTATTTATATTTAATTTTCTGTGTTCCAAACCTAGTAGTTTCTTGTATAATTTTTTGCATTATAGTGTTGAGGCTTTTTGGTCTGGTCATTTTCTTTCATTAGGTTTTATCATTAGGTCATTATCATCATTAGGTTGTCTCTATGCATCCTGTTTGCATGATCAGTATGTTTTGTTTGCATGGTGAGTATGTTACTGTTTTTTGCCTCCCTTCTTCTACATTGTCCTTCACTTTTGTGTATCCATTGTTTTCCCTTTTGTATCTTTAGTGAGCTTTATCATCACAGATTCTAGTTTTTCTATTCTGCCAGTTATTTTTGCTCTACAGGCAAAAATTCTTATCTCTGTACATTTTACTTTGGATCAGCTCATATAAGTCTTTCCAGGTTTTTCTTAGAGCATCCTACTCATTATTTCTTATAGCACAGTGGTATGCCATCATAAACACATACCAGAATTTGTCCAGCCGTTGTCCAGTTGATGGACATCCACTCAATTTCTAATTCTTTTCTACCAGAAAAGAACTGCTATAAATATTTTTGTACATGTAAGTCCTTTTCCTTTTTGTTTTTATCTCTTTTGGGACACAGACCTAGTAGTGGTATTGGTAGGGCAAAGGATATGAATGGTTTTGTAGCACTTTTGGTATAGTTCCACATTGCTCTACAAAGTGATTGAATCACTTCACAGCTTCAATAACAGTACACTAATGTCTCATTTTCCCACACCCCCTCCAACATTTGTCATTTTCCTTTTCTATATCAGTTCTTTTCCATGATGGGTAAAACTTGTAAATCAAAGGGATGTTCATCAACTGTGGAATGTCTAAATAAGCTGTTGTATATAATTGTAATGGAATATTATTGTGCAGTAAGAAATGACAAGCAGGATGATTTCAGGAAAACCTGGAAAGACTTACATGAACTGATGCATTATGAAGTGAACAGAACCAGGAGAACATTATATATGTTAACAGCAGTATTGTTCAATGAAGAATTGTGATTGACTTAGCTATTTTTGCCAATACAGTGATCCAAGGTAATTCCAAAAGAGTAATGATGAAGCATACTATCCATCTCCAGAGAAAGAGCTGATATTGATTTAATACAGATTGAAGCATGCTATTTTTCACTTTTTCATTTTTTCTTTTATGAGTCTTCTTATACAAATCACTAATATAGAAATGTTTTACAAAATTGTACATATGTTTTCTTTCTTTTTGGAGGGTAATTGGGGTTAAGTGACTTGCCCAAGGTCACATGGATAGTTTTTTGTGTTAAGTGTCTAAGGCCGGATTTGAACTCAGGTCCTCCTGCCCCCAGGGCCAGTGCTCTATTCACTGCACCACCTAGCCACCCCTATATGTTTTTTCAAAAAGCTGTTTTCTGCATCTTTTGATATAATCCTATGATTTTTCTTGTTCTTTCATTAATATGGTCAATTATGTTAATAGTTTAATAATATTAAACCAGCCCTGCATTCCAGACCTAAATCAAGCCTAGTCATATCATATAATATATTGCTGTAGTTTACTTATTAATGTTTGATTAAAAAATTTTGCATCAATATTACTAGGGATAGGGGGTGGAGCCAAGATTGCGGAAAGGAAGTAACTTCTCTAAGCTCCTCTGTGAATCCCTTCACTAAACCTTAAAAAGTGAATCTAAACGGATCCTGGAGTGACAGAATACACTGGGAGACAGAGCGTGGTAGAATCCAGCCCAGGAAAGTGCCCAGTGGGTCCAGACAGGGGGAGTGTGGAGCACGTGGGCTCTGTACAGCTCAGACTTGAGAGCAGACAAGCAGACTACACCAGAGAGAGAAGGAGCCTGAGTCAGCCAACTTACCCGTCCCAAGGACGAATTGCAGCTGTCTCACCAGCATCTCACCAGGGGACAGGAGGAATCATTAGAGCCAGGTAAGAGAGGGCTTGGGTCCCCCAGCAGAGACAGCAGTTTCTCCTGGGGCTATCAGCCCCCAGGCTGGAAGTTTAGAAATTGCCTGCCTGTTTATGCAGGGGCTAGAATGGCAAAGCAAACTCTAGCTACTCCCTCTGATTCTTCCTTCATGAAGTAGAAAACCCAAAGATAAGTGTCCCAACCAGAGAGAAATCCTAAGATAGTGGAAATATCCTTGGGCTTGGGAGTCATTGAGAAAGGGTGTAACTGAGGCTGCAAGGAGTCTGAAGAGAAGAGGGGGAGGAATCCCAACAAGCCCCACCTCACCTGACCAGCAAAAGCCTTCCCCAGCTGTAGCCCAGGGGTAGACATGCAGAAATCTGAAGTGGCCAGACCACCCCTCCTCCACAGATTACTCTGTGCATCAGCATACCTCACTGAGACTCCTGGCTTAGCCTCAAACTAGACACCCAGAGGCTACAGCATTCAAAGTCAACTACCAGGCCCTTAGCTCACAGCCTGAGAAATTAAGAAATAGGAAATCACAATGGGAAGGAAGGAAGCTGAGAAGGAGAAGGGGAAGGCAAGAAAATCAATTCCAGGTTATTATGTAGGTCAAGAACAACCAAATAAAGAGGACAACATGGACTCTTTACTCTCACCTGAGACCAGAGAAGGAAATATGAACTGGTCTCAAGGCCAAATAGCATTCTTGGAGGAGCTTAAGAAAGATTTTAAAGACCAAATCAAGGAGGCAGTGACCAAGCTGGAAAAAAGTTTCGCTGAAGAAAACAAATCCTTAAAAAGTAGAATTAGTGAAGTAATTGGAGAAAATACCTCCCTAAAAAAGGACGTTCAAAAACTAACAGAAGAATATAATGTGCTAAAAATTAGAATCAGGCAAATTGAAACTCAGAACTCTATGTTTCACTGAGTCAATCAAGCAAAACATGAAGATTGAAAAATTGGAAGAAAGTGTACAATATCTCTCTGGAAAAACAACTGACCTAGAGAACAGATCCAGGAGACATAACTTAAGAATTATTGGTCTACCAGAAAGCCATGATGAAAAAAGCAGCCTGGACAACATCCTCCAAGAGATTGTCAAAGAAAACTGTCCTGAAGTCTTGGAATAAGAAGATAAAATAGTTATTGAAAGAATTCACCAGACTCCTCCTGAAATCCCAAAATTTCAATCCCAAATTGAAAACTCCAAGAAATATAGTAGCTAAATTCCAGAATTTTAAGATTAAGGAAAAATTATTCCAAGCAGCCAAAAAGAAACAATTCAAATACAGTGGAACTACAGTCAGGATCACACAGGACCTAGCAGCTTCTACATTAAAATATTGGAAGAATTGGAATTTGATATTTCGTAGAGCAAGAGAACTAGGACTACAACCAAGGATTAACTACCTGGGAAAACTGAGCATAACCTTTCAAGCAAGGATATGGTCATTTAATGAAATAAGGGACTTCCAGAATTTCTTGATGAAAAAGCTCAATGGAAAATTTGATCTCCAATTACAAGACTCAAGAAAGAAATAAAAAAGTAAACAAGGAAAACACAGACTCACACATACATACATGCACACATGCACACCCATGCACACATGTACATAACTTGGGATGCAACAAGAGCAAAATGTTCACATCCATATATGAGGAGCTGATAACTGTCAATATTGAAATTCATATGATTATCATGACCTTTAAAAGGGTCATACATAGAGGGTGTGGGTATGAATGAACTAACCTGAAGATTAAAAAAAAAAATCCTGGGGCGGCTAGGTGGCGCAGTGAGTAAGAGCGCCTGCCTCAGTGTTGGGATGATCCGGGATCAAATCCAGCCTCAGAAAATGAGCACCGACACATAAATAATGACTAAGAGCTGGTTTTATGAAAAAAACAATAAAATTGATAGACCCTTAGTCAATATGATAAAAAAGAAAGAAGAAAACCAAATTATGAATATCAAAATATGAAAAGGGTGAATCTACCTCCAATGAAGAGGAAATCAAAACAATAATTAGGAATTATTTTTCCAAATTGTATGCACATAAATTTGACAATCTTAATGAAATGGATGAATATTTACAAAAATACAAGTTGCCCAGATTAACTTAAGAGGAAGTAAATTACTTAACCCCATCTCAGAAAAAGAAATCAAACAAGCCATCAGTGAACTCCCTAGGAAAAAATCCCCAGGGCCAGATGGGTTTACTAGTGAATTCTATCAAACATTTAAAGAACAATTGATTCCAATACTCTACAAAGTATTTGGGAAAATTAGTGAAGGAATACTATCAAATTCTTTCTATGACACAAATATGGTACTGATTCATAAATCAGGAAGAGATAAAACAGAGAAAGAAAATTATAAACAAATTTCCCTCATGAATTTAGATGCAAAATTTTTAAATAAAATATTAACTAAAAGACTACAACAACTTATCACAAGAATAATACACTTTGATCAGGTAAGATTTATTCCAGGAATGCAAGGATGGTTTAATATTAGGAAAACCATCAGTATAATTGATCATATCAACAATAAAATTAGCAGAAACCACATGATTGTCTCAATAGATGCAGAAAAAGGCTTTTGACAAAGTACAACATCCATTCCTATTAAAAACACTAGAGGCGGAGCCAAGATGGCGGAGTAGAAACAGCTTGTCCAAGCCTCTCTGCCCCCGGATTCCCCACAAACTATGTAAAAAAGGACTCTGAACAACTTCTGGAGCCCCAGCACCCACAGAACGACACAGAGAAGCTAACCTCACGCTGAGGACAGCCCAGCAGCCCTGCAGGAAGGACCAGCGCAGCGGTCTGGGAGCCGGCAGCGCGCAGAGCGCAGGAGCTGAGCCGAGCCGAGCCCAGGTCTGCGTGAGCCGAGGTTTTAGCCCCAGGGTGGCAGGGCCATCTGGAGGAACCCCAGAACACCAGGAGCAGTGGCGACTCCAGAATTATCAACATAGACATGCCTAGGACAAAGTAAGAGGTTAGTGTCCTATGGACTTTGGGACCTGTATTTGGGGAATGCGTCAGCTCCCTCCCCTGGGGGCTAGAAGCCGCTGAGGAGACACACCATTTTGTAGTTTTCATAGGCATTTCCGGCTTCCAGCCTACAAATCGTGGGGAGATCCAGCGATCAGTCTTGGGGGGTAATCGCTCTTGCTTTAACCTCCCTGGATCTGGATTGTGATCTAGGGTGGAAGTTGTGGGTGGGTTTACAGCTTGCCAGAAACGGAAGTTGCCCCCCACACGTTCGGGACGAAAATTCCTCTAGCTGGCCTTAAAGCCATAGTGTGGCAACAAGCCCAAAAGTCAAGCAATCAAGTGGCAACATGCCAAGGCAAAGGAAACAGAAAAATGCAACCCTAGACTCCTATTTTGGGGGCATAGAGCGGGAAAAGGACTGTGAGGTCAGAAGTCCTGCTCCAAAAGCCCCAGAGGAAACCATGAGCGGGTTGCAGGCCATAGAGGACCTTAAGAAGGACTTTAAAAATCAAATAAGAGAAGTGGAGGAAAAATTGGAAAGAGAAATGAGAAGGATGCAGGAAAAGTATGAAATGAGTGTCAACAGCCTGACTGAGGAAAACAACACCTTAAAAAATAGACTAGCTCGAATGGCAAAGGAGGCCCAAAAGGGCAATGAGGAGAAGAATGCCTTAAAAAGTCGAATTTGCCAGATGGAAAAAGAATCTCAAAAGTTCACTGAGGAGATTCATTCCTTCAGAGTTAGACTGGAGCAAATGGAAGCTAATGACTTTATGAGAAATCAAGATGCTGTTAAGCAGATCCAAACAAATGAAAGATTAGAAGGCAATGTGAAATATCTCATGGGAAAAACCACTGACCTGGAAAATAGATCCAGGAGAGACAATTTAAAAATTATTGGACTGCCTGAAAGCCATGATCAAGGAAAGAACCTAGAAATCACCCTTCAAGAAATTCTGAAGGAAAACTGCCCTGATGTTTTAGATCCAGAGGGCAAAATAGAGGTTGAAAGAATCCACCGATCACCTCCTGAAAAAGATCCCAAAAAGAAAACTCCCAGGAATATTATAGCCAGCTTCCAGAATCCCCAGATCAAGGAGAAAATACTCCAAGCAGCCAGAAGAAACAATTTCAATATTGTGGAAACACAATCAGAATAGCCCAGGACCTGGCAGCTTCTACACTGAGGGATCGAAGGGCATGGAATATGATATTCCAGAGGGCAAAAGAACTGGGAATGAACCCAAGGGTCACCTACCCAGCAAAACTGAGTATTTTGTTTCAGGGGAAAATATGGTCATTCAGTGGAATAGAGGACTTTCAAGCATTCTTGAGGAAAAAACCAGAGTTGATTAGAAAATTTGACATCCAGACACAAGAAGTAAGAGATGCCTGAGAAGGTAATCAGGGAAAAGAAATCAAAAGGAACTTATCAAAGTTGAACTATTTACATTCCTATATGGAAAAGCAATAACTGTGACTGATGATATCTTTCTCACTATGAAAATAATGGAAGAGGGGGTGTGGTCATATGAATACATATGTGAATGTGTGTGTATATGGTTACAGTTATATATGGATAGAGGGCATAGGTTGAATTTGTTGGGAAGGGAGAATACTCAAGGGATGAAATTATGAGGTGAGAGAGGAAAGTGGCAAGAGGAGATGGGGAGAGACAGGGTAGGGTAAACTATCTCATGTGGAAGAAGCAAGGGGAAGAGGCTGTAAGGGAGGGGAAGAATAGGAAGGCAAAAAGGCAAAACCACATTCTCATTGAATCTGGTTCAGGGAGAGAATGACATACATACTAAATGGGATATCTCAACCTGCAGCAGGATAGGGGGAAGGGGGATGAGAGGAGGGATGATGGATGGGAGGGCATCCTTGGGGTGAGGGGAGGTTGGAAGTACCCACTATAGAAGAGGGACAGGATCATGTAGGGAATGGACCAGGTGGGGGGTGGGATGAGTGGGAGGGAATTATAAGCAGCCTTGTACAATATATCTACTATGACAATGTTTTGCATAGCTAGACATGTACAACATATACTGAATTACTTATCTCCCAAGAAGGAATGGGTGACAAGGGAGGAAGGAAATGGATCTGAAATTCGAGGTCGTAACATTAAATATTTCAAATATATATATAAATACTATTATTAATACTCTTTTGCCTATAATTGGGAGATAAGATGTGCAGGCATTGGGACACAAAGATTCATCTTCCTCTAATGGAAAAGTCGATGGGGGTATGGGAGAAGTTATGGGAGAGAGCAGATTGGAGGAATCGATATCTTGTGGGACTGCTATTCTGGGAGGTTGGGTAGGGGAATAATGGGGGGAAAATGATTGTAACTCAAAATCTGGCGGAAATTAATGATGTAAAACAGAAGTTAATAAAGCATCTGTTTAATAAAAAAAAACACTAGAAAGTATAGGAATAAATGGAGCCTTCCTTAAAATAGTAGATAGTATTTATTTAAAACCAACAGCAAGTATTATATGCAATGGAAGCATTTCTAATAAGATCAGGAGTGAAACAAGGGTGTCCACTATCATCCCTCTTATTTAATCTGGTACTAGAAACATTAGCAGTAGCAATTAGAGAAGAAAAAGAAATCAAAGGAATCAAATTAGGCAAAGAAGAGACCAAGCTATCACTCTTTGTAGATGATATGATGATATACTTAAAGAATCCTAGAGATTCTAAAGTTAAAAACTACTCGAGACAATAAATAAATTTGGCAGTGTTGCAGGATATAAAATAAACCCACATAAATCCTTGGCATTCCTGTATATCTCTAATGAAATTCAAGAGCAAGGGATAGAAAGAGAAATCCCATTTAAAGTCACTGTAGACATTATAAAATATTTGGGAATCTACCTGCCAAAACAAACCCAGGACCTATATGATCACAACTACAAAACACTTCTCACACAAATAAAATCAGATCTAAATAGTTGGGAAAATATCAATTGCTCATGGCTGGGTCGAGCTAATATAATAAAAATGATAATTTTACCCAAACTAAACTATATATTTAGTGCCATACCAATCAGTTTACCAAAATACTACTTTGTAGAGTTAGACAAAATAGTAACAAAATTTATTTGGAAGAACAAACGGTCTAGAATATCAAGGGAATTAATGAAAAGAAATGCTAGGGAAGGTAGACTAGCTATGCCGGATTTTAATCTGTATTATACAGCAGCAGTCATCAAAACTGCTTGGTACTGGCTGAGGTGTAGAGTAGTGGACCAATGGAATAGATTGGGTGCAGGAGATTCAGCAGTTAATGAGTATAGTAATCTATTGTTTGATAATCCCAAAGACCCCAGTTTTGGGGATAAGAATGCACTATTTGATAAAAACTGCTGGGAAAATGGAATATAGTATGGCAGGAACTGGGCATAGATCATTATCTAACACCATATACCAAAATCAAGTCTAAATGGGTGCATGATCTAGGTATAAAGGATGATACTGTAAGTAATCTGGGAAAGCAAGGAATAGTTTACCTGTCAGATTTGTGGAGAGGGAAAGACTTTAGGACAAAACAAGAATTAGAGAGCATTATAAAATGCAAAATGGATAATTTTGATTACATTAAATTGAAAAGCTTCTGTACAAACAAAGCCAATGTAACCAAGATCAAGAGGCAGGTGGGAAATTGGGAAAGAATTTTACAACCTATGTCTCTGATAAAGGACTCATTTCTAAAATATACAGAGAATTGAGTCAAATCTATAAGAATACAAGTCATTCCCCAATAGATAAATGGTCAAAGGATATGAACAGGCAGTTTTCAGAGAAAGAAATTAAAGATATCTATAAGCATATGAAGAAATGTTCTAAATCACTATTGATTAGAGAAATGCAAATCAAAACAACTCTGAGGTACCACATCTCTCCAGTCAGATTGGCTAAGATGACAAAACAGGAAAATAACAAATGCTGGAGAGGATGTGGACAAATTGGAACACTAATGCATTGCTGGTGGAGTTGTGAACTTATCCAACCATTCTGGAGAGCAATCTGGATTTATGCCCAAAGGGTTATAAATAATTTCATACCCTTTGACCCAGCAATATCACTTCTAGGGTTATATCTCAAAGAAATCATAGAAGTGGGAGGAAGACCCATATGTACAAAAATATTTATAGCAGCTATTTTCGTGGTTGCAGAGAATTGGAAATTAAAGGGGTGCCCATCAATTGGGGAATAGCTAAACAAGTCATAGTATATGCATGCAATGGCATACTATTGTGCTATAAGAAACGGGGAGGGGGCAGTTTTCATATTTACCTGGAGAGGCTTATACAAACTGATGCTGAGTGAGAAGAGTAGTACCAGGAGAAATTTGCATACAATCACAGACACAACACATGTGTGATGACCCATTATGACAGACTGGACTCTTCTCAGCAATGCAGTGATGTAAGTCAATCCCAATAGACTCATGAAGGAGAGAGATGCAACATCCAGAGAAAGAAGTAGAAAGAACTGAGTTTGAATCCTGATGGAAGCAAACTACTTGATCTTTTTCTTTTCATTGTTTGGTTTTATTTCCTCTTTTACATTTTTCATTCCATCTAGTACAATATGCCTTTGCAACCTGACTAATGTCTAATATGAAAGTATTTGTAGATCCTATGCTGGACTATATGCTGTTGTGGTGGGTGGGGAGAAGGAGGGAAGTGAAATTTGAAACTCAAGGAACTATGGAATTGAATCCTGTAAACTAAAAATAAACAAACAAATTAATAAAAATATTATTAGGGATAGTGGGCTTTTGTTTTCTTTCACTCTTTTGACTTTTCCTAGTTCGGGATCAAGACTATATTTGTAACAGAAGAATTTGGTAGACTCCTTCTTTTCCTATTTTCCCCAACCATTTATATTGTATTAGAATGACTTGTTCTTTAAATGTTTTATAGCATTCACTTGTAAATTCATTTGGTAAATCCCTGGGTTCCATCTTTTTTTTTTTTGGCTTTTTGGAGAGCAATTGGGATTAACTGACTTGCCCAAAGTCACATTGCTAATAAGTATGTCAAGTGTCTGAGGTCAGATTTGAACTTGACCTCAGGGCTTCTGACTGCAGGGCTGGTGCTCTATTCACTGTTTGACACCTAGCCACCCCTCCCCGCCCCGCATTCCATCTTGATTTCTCTTCTTCCTCTATATAACTTTACTTGGTAATCTCATCACCTCCTCTGGGATTCAATTGACATCTATATGCTGATAATTCTCAAATCTACCTATCCTGCTCCAGCCTCTCTGCTGACCTTCAATTCCCCATCTCCAGCTGCCTTTCAAGCATCTCAAACTGGATGTCCAGTAGACATCTTAAACTCAATACATGCAAAGTAGAATTTATCTTTCCCCCTAGACTTTCCCCATCTTCCCTACTATGTAAGTACCACTATTCTCTCAGTCCCTCAAGCTCACAACCTAGATGTTACCCTCAACTCCTCATATCTCTCTCCTCATATCCAATCTGTTGCCAGACTCTGTTGATGTCACCTTTGCAACATCTCTCAAGTACATCCCCTTCTCTCCTATAACTCTGCCACCAGTCTGGTGTAGGCCCTTATCATCTCACTTCTGGATTATTACATTAACATGCTGATGGGTCCTCCTGTCTCAAGTCGCTTCCCACTCCAGTCCATCTTCCATTCAATCACTAAAGAGATTTTCACAGATCTGATTATGTCATCCCCTTCTCAAGAAATTCCTATAGTTCCCTCTCACCTTCAAAATCAAATATAAAATTATTTGTTTGGCATTCAAAGCCCCTTATGACCTAGCCCCTTCTATCTTTCTACTCATCTTATACTTTACATCCTACCATATACTCTTGATACAGTAACACTGACCACCTTGCTTTGACATTTTCACCATCTGTCCTCCATTCCTGGAATGTTCTCCTTCATCTATACCTACTGGTTTCCCTGACTTCCTTTAAGTCCCTACTTAAATCCCTTCTATGGGAGCCCTTTGCTAATCTTTCTTAATTCTAATGCCTTCCCTCTATTTTTTATCCTGGTTATAGTTTGTTTTGTATGTCTTTATTTGCTTGTTGTCTCCCCCACTAGATTGTGAGTTCCTTGAAGAAAAGGGTTGCCTTTTGCTTCCTTTTATATCCCTAGAGCTTAGTACAATGTCTTGCATGTAGTAGGTGCTTAATAAATGTTTGCTTCACTGATCTGGTCCTAATTTTTTATTCTTTGGGAGTTCATTTATGGCTTATTCAATTCCTTCCCCCGCCCCGTCTTGGTTATGTAAGTCTTCTATTTCCTGTTCTGTTTACCTGGGCATTTTATACTTTTTGCAAATATTCATCCATTTAACTTAGGTTGTCAGTTTTTCTGTTATATAATTGGGTGAAATAATGCTGAATTTTTTTTTATTTCTCCTTCAAGGAATTCTAGTTGAACTTGTGCCCAATCTATGTTTTTCTCTGAGGCTCTGCATGTAAATGTAGAAGAGTCATTCTTTTCTTTCTGGGTTTGTGCTTTAGTTATTCCTATTACCATAACAGATCTTTATATTAGGATTCTTTTTGTTTGTTTGTTCATTCATCCAACTCTCTTTACATTGGACTTTACATTTTGGCTGAGTTTTTGTACTCTTGTCCTTTTGTCCTAGAAAATATTTAGAATTATATGAGAATAATCACTAAATTCTTGATACCATTAGACTTTTCTCCAAACAATCATTATGCCATATATGCCCATTACTAGGCGTGTAACTGAAAAAGATCAAAAAAGAAAGTTCTATTATGCACTGAACTGTATGTAGCATTGCTTTTTTTCTAGTAGCAAAATCTTAAAGCAAAGTAGGTTTCCTTTCTTTGGGGAATGATTGAACAAATTATGCTATGCACATATAGTAGAATGTACTATACAGTAAGAAATTATGAAATGAGGGATTTAGAAAAACATAGCAAGATTTGTAAGAACTGATTCAGTATAAACTAAATATAACTAGAAGACAGTGACTACAAAAATGCATGTCAAAATAACCCTAAAAGGAAATCTAACTTTGCATAGTTGTTATAATAAATCATGGTCCCAGATAACAAATAACAACATACATTGTTTTATTTTTCTCTTTACACAGAAGAAGAGCTCTAAGGGGGCAGTTAGAGAGGGGAAAAGTGAGAGGGAAGGAAGGGAAAGTGGTTGTATATACTTGCAGACTCGGTTACTTTATGAATAATATATGTATGTTTGCCCCTTAAAATAAGGGTTGTGGACAAGATGACCTCTACGGTCAGTAATCCTAGGATCTGTAAAATGGGAATAAATAGCACCCATATTATCTTTCTCACAGGATTCTCAGGAGAAAAGTATTTTTTGTGTCTGTAACACTATGGTCCACTTGCTTTTCTTGGATATATCTTAAGTACCATTTCTGATTCCTCATATAGCATTTTGGGGACTGGAGTGCTAGGGTCCAAATATCATGGTTCCACTATCATTGATGACAAAACAAAATGACAAAAGGAGATTTTCACTGAAATGCTGACAAATTCTTTTTATGTTCCAACTGTTTGGTGTCTTCCTGCTAGGATCTTTGATCATGGGTGCTTGTGAGGATTTACTCAAGTTGGAATCCTAATTCAAGTGAAATCATTGGATAGAGGCATTTAATTTGTTTCCTGTATCCTTTGTGAATGCATGCCACCAACTAAGTTTAAGACAGTAAATAGTTCTGGTTGGGAAGGGAAAATTGGGGTATGGTAATAGGAATAGGACAGCTAGGTGGTGCTGCAGTAGAGGGCCAGGCCCGGTATCAGGAAAACTTAAGTTCAAATCCAGCCTCAGACACTTAGTAGTTGGGTGACCTAGGCAAGTTACTTCACCCTGTTTGCCTCAGTTTCCTCATCTGTAAAATAAACTGGAGAAGGGAATGATCATCCACTTCATTATCTCTGCCAAGAAAACCCCAATTTGGGTCACAGAGTGTTGGACACAACTGAAAAATGACTGATCAACAACAACAAACAACAAAAAAAATAGGAATAGTGAATGCAATTCTTGGCTGAGTGTGGAAGAAGTTCTGTAGATTTGTTATTCAGAAACCATTTCATTTCTAGAGTGATACATGGAATTCCCAAAGTGGGAAGGATCTCAAAAGTCAGTCATTTAGTCCACTCCCTTGCCTAAATGCTTACACTGGGTGGTGGTTGTATGTACTCTTAATTTCAAAAAGCTATGGAATCTTACATTTCGAGAGAGCCTCACAAACCATCTAATACAACTCATTCCTGAATAAGCATTGCCTTTATAACTTCATTGACAAGTAAGCATTCCATTTCTGTGAGGGGATCTTTGCTTTCCACCATTGTTCCAAGCTCCATCAATTGATCTACTGATTCTAGAGCCAAATGGAATAAATATAATCCCTCATGTAAATTCTCTCATTTCTAGTTGTCTCTGATTATTTTCTAATCTCATCCATTTGCAAGAAATGATTATCAATGTTAAATATTGGTTGCTGCTTCATCTGCCTTCATCCCCATTCAAGAGAGAGTCAACAAATTGAGTTCACAATCCCAAGATTTATCTTCTGGTTAATACTTGACTAACAAGACACAAAATGCCAGAAGGCTTATTTCCAAAAAGATTTGGACTTCTCTTTCAGCATCTCCTAACATCTGTAATATCCCAGCTACCCAGACTTTGATAGGGGCAGGGAGTTCATCTGATACTGGAGTACTATAAATGAATAATTTTACATACACTACTCAGGGTACCCCAGGAATGATATTCTGCCCTATGCTGTCTCTAGTAATCAGTTGGGAGTTAGCAAAGGTGCAGGTAAAAATCCAGCTGGGCTAGCTCTGCAGCAGTGTAGTTTTGTCTAAAATAATTCCTCCATTGTCCTAACACAAGGTTCCCCAGCTTCTGTTTTAAAAAACCAAGACATCATGTCCTTTGTGCACCCACACTCAGCACTGTACATACTCTGGTATTTGAATTAAAAGCAATTTCCTGATTCCAGAGAATGTTCTTTTCTGAAGAGTGAAAGCAAATTACATGAGGAGAAAACTGGAGTGACCTCCTTGAAGGCCCTAGCACCATAATTTTTATGACAAGACACAGGCTGGTAAATGTACCTGTCCATCACTGTGTTCATGATTTTAGCTGGAAACCTCAAGGAGTGTGTTCTTTCATGAAGAGCTTGCTCTAAGTGGGCACTAAATGCAGTTGTTTGCCTTGCAGTACCTGTTTAGATGTAGACACAATTATTAGGGAGGTATTGGTACACTTGAACCATTGGGATTGTTAGCTTCCAGCATGTGAGCTCAAAAAAGGCAGCTGGAATATTGGATTTCTGTGCCTTTCATTTAAGATTACTATGGATTATCAGTACTCATCTCTCAGCAAAATTCAAGGAGTGAAGAGGCCTGATGGGAAGATCCCAAAGCACTGCCTCCCTCAGGGAAGTGAAAGGAGTGGTTAAGCTGGATTTGCCTCCAGAGGCCATGTGTCCATCATTACAGTCCCTTATTCTTCCCCTTGCTTGCTCTCCTTGCTTATCCCCTGTGGGTATGCCTCTCATTCCACCACTCATTCCAGAAACCATAATTATCAGAATAATCCTAGATTCTATCCCTATGCACACCAACATTTACCAGGCATTTTTCTTACAGCAGCCCTAGAAAGTAGATGGCATGATGATTTCCCTATTTTGCAGGGCAAATCAACTAAGGATTATAGACTCCACAAAAGCCCTCATTCATAGATATAATGAGTACTTTCTTCAAGAAAATAGTGAACAATCATTAGGTATGGTGAATGCCAGATAGCAGATACCTCCATGAAGTCCTACTTTGGTGCCTCATGGTGGCGGCCTGAGATTCTCAAGGGTGATGCCAGCAGAATGAATATTTTGACTGCTTTTGTCATGATAAAAAGGCTTTGTGTATGGGCATCTCCATTTTGAGGACCAGAATTAGTACAGGAGGCCCACCACCAGTAGACTAGCCATTTGCTGATGAATTACTTGGTCATGGCAACTCATGAAACATGAAAAAAATGCAAATTTGCCTTCATTCCTGTGCAGCTCCCTTTCATTTATGCAAGGGGGAGTGGACAATTGGCTGGTGAGATGACAGCTGGTGCTAATTATCTCTTGGTTTTTATATTGTCTATAAATATCTTTCTTTTTCACATTGTAAATATAAACTCCTTGTCCATTGGCCAACTAAATTCAGCACTTCTTAAACCGGGGGTGGCAACCCCATCAAGGGGTCGAGAGTCGAAAAAGTTTAAGAAACCCTGAACTAGATCAAGTGCAATACTGCTGAAAGCAGAGAATCTCATCTGACTTGACATTCTCATCATAAAGGAAACCAGAAAACAAAAGGAAGTCATGGCTAAATGGAAAGATGGTTCTCAAGTTCTCCTAAGAGACAAATGAGTCAGTGGGTAGTTTTATTATATATCCAGAGGTTACAAAAAACTTCATTTCATGGAATATTTGATCATTTCATATTTGCATCGCACATTTTAAGTATTTAAAAAAGACTTCCATGGTAATAACTGCAGCTTATTGACAACTTTGCAGAGAAGGAGAATGTAAAGACACTTTTTGAAGATATGGTTGACTTGTATCTAAATTAAACCAACATAGATTTTGATGCTTGCTGATTTCAAAGAAAGAAAAGACAATGAAAATTATTTTGGATGATGTGGTTCAGGAATAAGAAAGGAGAGAAAGCAAAGTTTTCTAAACTATATGGATGTTTCCTACCTATTTGCCATGGATTTTTTCTTTAAGAAGTCATTAGGTGACAGAAGATGAGAATAGTTAATGCTGGAGGATTTGTGGAAAGATAGGTACACTAATGTATTGTTGATGGAACTGCGGATTAGTAAATCAGTCTAGAAAGCAATTTATAATTATGTAAATGAAGTGGATCAAATTGTCCATACATTTCAGAGATTCCACTGTAGGGCATATCCTTCAGGAAGGTCATTGACACATGGAAAGGCTCCACATACACCAAAGTAGTATTTTTACAGTAACAAAGAATTAGAAACAAAGTAGTTGCCCATCAGTTGGGGAATGGCTATTCCCCAGTTAATATTATTGTATTACAAGAAACTATGAACAAAATGCCTACAGAATAGCAAAACAATTCAGCTTATAGGTACTAATGCAAAGTAGAATAAACCCTTCAACTCAAATAACAAATGGAAACTGAAATGTTATATCATGACCAAGAAGCCTGGGCCCAAAGAAGAGATAAGAGAAGTTACTTCCCCCATTCTCCTGTAGAGGGCAAGGTGCACTGGTGCGGAACATTATATATAGCATTAGATTCTTCAATGTGTTTTTTATCAGTTTTTTTCTCATTTTTTTCTCTTTTTCTCATGAAAAAATTATTGGCAAAGAAGATTGGCTCTCTGTGAATGGAGACAGAAGGGACACAAAGGGAGATCTGGGTGATATAAAGAAACACTCTCAATAAAAGTCCACTTAAAAAAGAAAATCAGAACTGCTGGACATGGCAAGAACCAAGCACTCCATCAAATCTGGGATCCTCATAAGCTACTGGAAGGCAGAGTCTATTTGCTTTTCCCTTTGGATCTCTAGTGCCTAGCAGTACTGAGTCATAGGAGGTACTTAACCCATTTCCATTCATTGCTTCTATAACTCCATTTCCACTTAATAATATACTCTCTTATAACATGTTCTTATACTGTTGCCATGCATTATTTCCCTTGTGTATTCATGTCTTTTCTACCCTACTAAATCATGAGTTCCTAGAGGTCAAGAACACTATCTTCAAACTCTTTGTATTCTAGAATAGAAAAGAACCTAGAACATCACCTTACGCAGAGGAGCAATCCAATATTGCTTGGTTATTGGTTATCCAGTATGTTATTTCTTTAGTGAAAATATTACAGTGAGGGCGGCTAGGTGGCACAGTGAGTAGAGCGCTGGCCCTGGAATCAGAAGGACCTGAGTTCGGATCCAGCCTCAGACACTTAACACACACAAACAAAAACGTAGCCGTGTGACCTTGGGCAAGTTACTTAACCCCAATTGCCCTCCAAAAAGCAAAAAAAAAAAAGAAAGAAAATATTATAGTGGAACCAGTATAACTGATCAGTTTATTCATTTATTCAATACATATTTAAATAAATTCAGAAAAAAATTATTAAGCACTTACTGTGCCAGGCACTGTGCTAAGCTTCTGCACATACCTTTTTGCTAGATGAATGACACAGTGTCTGCCTTCTAGGGTTTACAGTCCAGCAGGAGAAAGTAAGGCAGGGAGGGACACAAAGTAGAATGTGCAAGGGGTTCAGGTAGTAAGTACCAGGCAGAGTTGGAAGAAGGGAAGAAAAGCTTCATAAGCACCTATTCTGTGCTAAGCATTTTCCAGTATCATATTTGATTTTCATAACAACCCTGGGAAGCAGGTGCTAGTAGCATCCTCATTTTATAGCTGGGGAAACTGAGGCAGACAGAGGGTCATGCAGCTGGTAATTGTCTAAGGCTGGACTTGAACAAAAGCCCTCCTAATTCCCGGTGCTCTATCTACTGTACCACCTCACTGCCTCCCTGTGCCAGGCATGCTTCTTGTCATGGGTTTTAGAAAGAAGAAATGAAGCCATCTCTGCCCTCAAGTTTGCATTCTCTAGGGCAGAGGTCAGGGAGATAACATAGACATATACAAATGTATATCAAATGTATATAAAGTAACCTGGGGGGGAACCCTCCAGAGAGAATCAGGAAAAGGCTCATCAGGGAGGTGGTACTTGGGCTCAGCCTTGAAGAGAGTTCAAGATTCAAAGAGATAAGGAAAAGATTGCAGAGTGTTCTGGGCCTGGAGGAGGGAAGTATCATGGAGAACTCCAAGTAGGCCATCTTGATTGGAACCTAAAGAGTGTTTTAAGGATGGTGAAGGGCCTTAAATGACTAAGAGAGGACTTTATATTTGATCCTAGAGGCCTTGGGAACCATGGGAGCTTAATGAGCAAAGAGCTGAAATTGTCTGAGCTTTAGAAAAATCCATCTGGGAGCTCAGAGGTGAAAGTGTTATGAGAATCCCAAGGTGGACTCAAACTTTTGGCTCAGAGCTGATGTCTGAGATGATTCTTAAAGGTTGCAGGGTAGATTTGCAAGTTGCAGAGCTAGAGCACAAAGGGCATTTCAAGCACAGGGAAAACAAGAGGAAAGAGATAAAAGGGGGATGGGTTGAAATCAGGGTTTTTTAACCTGGGGCCTGCAGATCTCCAAGGAGTCTAGGAGTTTATTTAAGAGGGTCTGTGATCTTGGATGGAAAAAAATCCACCTTTATTTGAACTAACCTCTAACTAAAATTTTGCATTTCCTTTACTTTTCTGAAACCAATCTTTTGAGAAAGGATTCATAGGTTTTGTCAAAGGACCAAAGAAGCAGTGTCCACGACCCACAAAAAAGGTTGACTTCCTGGTCTGAAGAATGACAAGGCCAGTGGTATAGCTGGAGCCCAAAACATATAATGGGGGTAGTGGCAGACTCAGGAGAGCCTTGAATGCCAGGCTCAGAGTTTAGGCTTTGTTTTGTAGTCACTGTAGAGCCACTGAATGCTTTTGAGTAGAAAAGTACCATAGCTTGAGGGAAGATAGTACTGGCAGTGGTGCATCCAATGAACATGAGTAGGGAAAGAATGGTGGTAGAAGGGAGGTCATTAGGAGGCTGTGTCTGTGGCCTAGGCAAGAGGCTAGTGGTGGGAACTTTTAGGAGAGAGTGAAGCTGACAATTTTGCACAGCCCTGCCTTGATTCAGTACAATTCATACACAAGTCAACACATCACCCTTGTGATGCCTTCAGGCCTCTTTGAGAACAAAGGACGAACAACAATAACAGGGGACTGTGCACTGGTTTGGGAGGCAGAGGCCTGGCTTTGATTCTCAGCTAAAAGCTCAATTTGCTGTGTAGACTTATAAGCTTTTCCCCTTTCACAGCCTCAGTTTCTTCACCTCTCAAATGAAGGGATTGGACTAAATGACCTCTAAGGTCCCTTCCAGATCTAAATTTTTAATTCTCATGTGAAAACATTTTTTCCATTGACATAAAGGGACAAACTCTCCTCATTTTTTAAAAACAACACCCTGACCGTGCTTCCTGGTACAATGGGGAGGCCATTTCAGCCTCATCTCTCAAGTTCTTTGATTTGGTAGATGAATGTGCTTTTAGATGACAACTGTGAATACCCGTAATTATTGCAATTTGAGGATTTTCCAAAATAATGCATGCTGTACAAATTGTACAGAAAGATATGGTGCTCAAAAATTTCATCCTAGGAGGGAGCTGGTTTCCAATAGAAACTGAAGTTGCTCTTTTCCCCTGTGGACAAAGATGAATCATTCCTCTCTGGCTCTCCATTTTCTAATTTCCTGCATAGCCACATGTAATCAATAGTCTGTGTTATTTAGGGAGGGGGAGGGACTCCCCTTCTAAGTTTATACTCACTCCAGCAAAGGGGTAGTGGACTATCCCAGACCATCTCTACTTCCCTTCCTTACTGATTCTTGCCTTACTTCTTCTGGTGCTGCTGTGATGGACATCATATAGTGGCATCATGCACATGGGCTCAGTCCAAATGAACTAAGAATACTGAGCTTTTGACTAGGCAGCTTTCTTGAGGGTGGAGACAGATTTGTTCTTCTAAAGTACCATTCAGATGTGGGATTATAAGAGTTCAAGCTAAAAGGAACCTTGAAGGTTATCCACACTATCATTTTTCAGAAGAGGAAACTGAGGCAGATGTAAGGGAAGTGACTTGCCCATCTTCACACAACTAAACAGCAGATCGGGATGTAAACCTAGTAGAAGATCATCAACATTAGCTTTTGATCCAGAAGGGACATCAAAGGACATAGAGCCCAGTCCTGATCATTTATAGAATAAAAAACAGAGGCCCAGAGAAAGTGACTAACCAAAGGTTGTATAGGTAATAAGTAGCAAAACCTAGAATTTGAACATGGTGGATCATAAACCTGTTAGAAGGTCATAGTTCGAGAACTGGAAGGTGCCTTAGAGATTATATAGCCCAGTCCCCTCATTTTATAGATGAGGAAACTGAGGCCCAGAGCCATTAAGTGACTTGCCTAAGGTCACCAAATTAGAAAGCCAGGATTCCAGCCTCAGGTGGATTCATAAAGGAAGTTTTCATGGAAGTGGCATCATTGTATAATATTTGTGAAACTGCCATGAAGTACTGCTCCTCTGAAGAAGAAAAAATAATGAGTCCAACTTAAAGGTTCTTACACTGTAAATTAATTATAGAAAAGAAATAAGACAAGGATTATGTAGCAAAAATGGATGATGACAAATCCAAACCATCGATAAATGTATATAATGAAAACCCTGGAAAACACTAAAACCAGGTTTCCATCACAGTTAAAGCTTCTGTGTCATTTCTGATCCCCCATTCTTGATTCTCTTCCACATTGATTCAAGCTTCAAGACCTGTTGAGTCTTCCTTCATGACCTCATTTGCACCCATTCTGAGTTCAGGCCCCCCTTTTTAATTTTCTTTCTTTCTTTCTTTAAACATTTCCTAATTACATGTAAAAAAATTATTGGGGCGGCTAGGTGGCACAGTGAATAGAGCACAGGCCCTGGAGTCAGGAGGACCTGAGTTCAAATACAACCTCAGACACTTAACACTTACTAGCCATGTTACCTTGGGCAAGTCACTTAACCCCAATTGCCCAGCATTCCCTCCTCCAAAAAAGCAAAAAAAAATATCAATTTCTTTTAATTTGAGTTCTAAATTCTTTCTTTCCCACTGGCACCTCTTCTTCCTTGAGAAGGCAAGCAATTTGATTTTAATTATACATATGAAGTCATGCAATATATTTCCATATTTGCCATGTTGAAAAAGAAAACACAAATAAGATAAAACAATAAAGTTTTTTATAAGTATATTTCAGTCTGCACTCAGTCTTTATCAGTTCTCTCTGCGTGAAAGTAAATAATATTTTTTGTGTGTCCTTTTGAATTGTCTTGGATCATTGTATTGATCAGAGTAGCTAAGTCTCCCACAGTTGATCATCCTTACAGTATTACAATATTGCTATTACTATGTACAATGTTCTCCTGGTTCTTCTCACTTTACTCTGCATTAGTTCATATAAAGACTTCCCAGGTCTTTCAGAAACTATCCTGCTCATGGTTTTGTATAGTAAATAGTATTCTATCACATCATATACCACAATTTGTTCAACCATTCCCCAGTTGATGGGCATCTCCTCCATTTCCAATTCTTTGCCAACACAAAAAGAGCTGATATAAATATTTTTGTACAAATAGGTCCTTTCTACTTTTCTTTTATCTTTTTTGGGATATAGATATAGTAGTGGTATTTCTGGGTTAAAGGGCATGCACAATTTTATAGCTTTTTGAGCCTAATTGCAAATTGTTCTCCAGAATGGTTGAGTCAGTTTACAACTCCACTAATAGTGCACATCCCCTCCAACATTTGTTATTTTCCTTTTCTGTAATTTTAGCCAGTCTGATGGGTATGAGGTGGTATCTCATAGTTATTTAGATTTGCATTTCTCTAATCAATAGTAATTTAAAGCATTTTTGTGTGACTTGATAGCTTTGGTTTCTTCTGAAAATTACCTGTTCATATCTCCTGATGTAGATTACCAAGGCATATGGAATTTAAATCTTAGAGAGTTGTCTAGGACCCTGAGAAGAAGCATGACTTGGACAGAATCATATAGATTTGTGTGTCAGACTGGCAAGAACTGAACCTAGGTCCTCCTGACTCTGAGAATGGCCCTCTTCCAATGCTACAAGTAGCCACTCAGTGCTGAGGATAAAAGGAAAGTAAAAGCTCTAGCCCGTGACCGCACAGAAATTATATTCTACTGGGGACGGGAGAGAATGCAACATATACAGCCATAAGTATAATACAGATTAGGGCATCATGCAAGCAACAAAGAAACTGGAAGTTGAAAATTGATGGAATGTTTTCCATCGGGGAGGAGCAGTTGGGGAAGGCTTTCCAGAGGAGGGAGTTCATAAGCAAAGCCTGGAAGGAAGCTAAGGTTTATAAGACATGGAGAGAAGAAAGGTACATCTTCCAGATATGGAGAATGCACTGAGGTGGGAGATTTCAGTGGACAGTTAGAAGTTCACTTTGCCTGAAATCTATTGTACATGAAATCTGGAACAAGGAAGGAAGGAAGGAAGGAAATAAACATTCATATACTGCCTACTATATACTAGGCACTTTTCTAAACACTTTACACATATTTTGTCCTCACAACTCTTGGAGGTAGATTCTATTATGATATATATTTTACAGTTGGGGAAACTGAGGCAGTCAGCAGTGAAATGACTTGTCCAGGGTTGTATAGGTAATAAATGCCCTAAGTAGAATTTGAACTCAGGTCTTTTTGATTCCAGTCCCACTGCTCCATCCACTGTGCCACCTAGCTGGAAAGAGTAGATTGGAACCAGATAACAGAGATCTCTGGGAAGGCAATAGGGAGCCATTGAAAGTTTTTATGTTGGGAGATGATATGATCAAACCCTTACCATAGGGAGTTCAACATGGTAACTCTGTGTGGGCTAGTTTGGAGAAGGGAAAAAATGAGACAGAGAAGCTCATGAGGGGACTATTATGCTAGTCTATGTAAGAAAGACCTGAACTAGTATAGCAGTAGTATATCAAATAATCAAATGGAGCATAGGCCCACAGACAGAGAGCTGGAAGGGAGCCACCTCACCTTCCATGCCAAAAACTACAATCCACAGAGGTCAGGTGAATCTCCTAGGGCCACACAGCTAGGAAGTTTCTGGGCTAGGATTTGAATTCCTGACTTTAAATGCAATGTTCTGTCTCCTATACTACACTGTCTCAGGAATCCACAGATATGATCCTGAGCAGATAGAAGAAGGAATCTTGGAAAGGGGGTAGGGTGTTGTGGCCCCAATGAATGAATGAGCTTTTAGCTTGGAAAGGGTGCAAAAGGGCTAGAGAACTGGTTCCATCTCCACTAGCTATCCCCAAACTATTCTGTGTCATGCTCCCTCAATTTCTCCCATTGTCCAGGACTTACATTTAATATTTTTCCCCCCTTAGGACCTGAGGAATCTACATTCAAACCCTATCTTTTATTTTTTAAGACTTTCAAAGTCTTGGCTGTGCTTGATGAGACCAAGGAAGACAAGACAGGTCTTGTGTATTGTTAATAGGTTCACATAACCCAAGAATGAGCTTATTCCTTTGCTCCAAAGTCCCAAAATGGTCGGCCTGGGGTACTAATGGCCCTTAGAAAGTAAATTTAGGCTGAGCCTCTCCTAGTAGCCAGTGATGCTCTGATGGTATCCTCTTGAAAATGAGTTGAATTGTTGCCTGCAATAATTTTCACCATAGGAATTCTGGTTTATGAGGTTAACACGTCACATTTTCCCTGCCTTAACAAGCTATTTCCCACCTCTGAATGGCCTATCAACTCTGTGGCACAGAAATTGACCATTAACATGAGAAAGAATTACAAATCAAGTGTTATATGGAGACAACCTTAGAAATTAATGAGGAAAAGGAAAAAAAAAGGTGATCTCCTAGAACATAGAGGAAAGGCCCTTGGGTCACTTTCAAGATCGTTCTCCTCAATTAAAATGCTGGGGCCATCAGTAACCCTTCTAGCTTGGCTCAAAAAAGCTGAGAAATGAATTATCAGCCTGAATCCCCAAGTTAAGCTCTGATGGATATTCCTTTTATTATAAAAGAATAGACTAAGCTATGGAAAAGACTCAGTTAATGGGGAGTAAGAGGAAGCCCTTTAGAGCCAGGCTGGACTTACAGCTTCTGACTGTTTCAGATCTCCTATGGTTCATCATTGTGACAGGATGAAGCAACAGCAAAGAAAGAAAACATATACCCCATCCCCACCCCCCACCCCTGGTGGCTCCAGGGCTTCAAAGGTAGGAGCATCACGGTATCCTTTTCTCCCTCCCTCCCCCCATTCCCAACCAATGGCAGAATGAAATCAATTCTCCCTGAGCCTTGGCACAGACAGCAGAAGCTGGGCTATTACTCAAATCACTCTAGTGTCTTAGCTGAGACATTGGAGAGGGGAAAGAGGAGACTTATATCTATTAGTGACAGAAGAAACAGGCATGTCTAGCAGCAGAAAGGACCCCATGCCCCATTCATGTACGACATATATGTGAAGCACTGCCCCCCTCCTAAACAAACAGAATGTGTCTTTTCATAGCTTCAAGGACCATGAAATGCTTAGCTTTATTCTTTCAGACATGCTGAGCAGTGACTGGTCCTTAGGACCTTAGAAAATTTCGGACGATGTAAAGAGCATTGGGTTCACAGCCCAAGTCTGCCATTTACTACTTGTGGGATCTGGGAAAGTCAGTTCATCTCCCTGGGCCTCAGTTTCCTCATTTGTAAAATGAGGGGGTTAGACTAGATGGCCTCTGAAGTTCCTCCCAACTCCTGACTAAGCTCCCATTCTAGTCATTGCCATTCACTCACTACCCCTCCTTGTCCTCCATTTCCCCAACCCAGTAAATAACTCTTGTCTTTTTTCAGATCAAATATACTCATTTTATTCTCATTTTAATTATCAAAAATGTATGAAAGGTTAGAATTGGACTGAAAATGGTGTCAGGAGTTCTGAGTGACTGAAAGGTAAAAAGTCTGTGATTACTAGGAGCCTAAGAATCATTTCATGGCCAGAAATGCACACCCACTTGATGGAAGAGAATCTGTCATCTGGTTGGAGGTGTTACAACTTCTGAAGATTCCATGATAGTGGGCCCATTGAGATCAGTTAAACTTGATTACCTATTATACAATTAATTTGACATAAATGTTTAAGGAAATCTTCAGCCTTTTCATGAAATATTAAGGATAAATTGTCACAAACTTTTATTCCTTTACATAGTTGAAAATGAAATATAACCTTCAAGAAATGAATGAGCTATTTTGAAATGGAAATTTCAAATCGGAGTAGCTCCCAAGGAGCATATGGGACAGTACATGGGGCAGTTAGTCAGATGGCCAAAATGGTGTCCTCACTTAACTCTCGAGAAAAACCCAGTATGCTGTGTCTGAAGCAATGAAATATATCAGATGAAGATAATATAGAACTAATAGGAATATAGAAAATGTCACTTTCACATGTGAACAGTCTTCACTAGTACCTCAGAATAGGATTGAAGAGGTGAATTAGAATTTAGTTCACTGTATATGTGGCTACATTGACAGCTATGAGTAGGCTTCTTTAAAAAATAGATTTTTGTTCATACATTTTGTTTTTAGATTGCTTAGTTTTCCCTCTACAATCCCTTGCCTTCTCTTGCCATAAACCATCCCTAATAACCAAGAATTAAAAAAAAAAGAAAAAGAAAAAAATCCATCAAAACAAATCAGTACGTGAAAAAAAATAATCTGATATTATATGCAATATTCTACTTGGTGAAGGAGTAGAGGGAGGGATGAAACTCATACCTCTTCATGGGATGAAACTCATTAATTTTATAATTTCATAACATTCATTTTATTTTTTTTTTTTGGCTTTTTGGAGGGCAATTGGGGTTAAGTAACTTGCCCAAGGTCACACGACTAGGTTTTTGTTTGTGTGTGCATTAAGTGTCTGAGGCCGGATCCTAACTCAGGTCCTTCTGACTCCAGGGCCGGCGCTCTACTCACTGCGCCACCTAGCCACCCCATAACATTCATTTTAGATTGCTTTATGGTTATTGTTTATTCTTTTAAAAGTGTTATAGGCACATGTGTCTTGTTTTCCTGCCCCTCTTTACTTTCATTTGGCACCAATTCACGTAAGGCTTTCCATGTTTCTCTATATTTATCATGTTTGCCATTCCTTATAGGTCAGTGAGTTACTCTATTACATTAATGTACCATACTTTGTCTAGCCATTTCCCCGCTCAATGGGCATCTGCTTTTGTTTCTACTTCTTTGCTACTGTGAGAAGCGCTGTTTGTTTGGTTTTTTTGTTTGTTTGTTTGTTTGCTTTTTTGGAGGGCAATTGGGGTTAAGTAACTTGCCCAAGGTCACATGGCTAGGTTTTTGTTTGTGTGTATTAAGTGTCTGAGGTCGGATCTGAACTCAGGTCCTTCTGACTCCAGGCTGGCACTCTACTCACTGAGCCACCTAGCCGCCCCTGTGAGAAGCGCTGTTACAAATATTTTGGGGCTTTTCTTTTTGTCTATAACAGGAGATAGCGCTGAAGAATGAAAGCAGAGTAGCTGTACTAAGACATAATACTTGATAGTTTGCATTGTTTGTTTCACCATATAGAGATTTTTTGGCTAAATATTTGTTAATCGTTTTATAGGTGGCTCAGAGGTATTTCAGCTATTTGTAAAATTCTGGTTCTAGAACTAGAAGGACCCCGAAAGGTCATATAGTCCAGCTCCATAATATGACAGTGGAAGATAGAGGGAAGTGGCCACATCATAGGATTATAGCAAGGCATAGTGACTTGCCTAAAGTCACAGAGCTGGAAGGTGGCAGAGCTAGGGTCCTCTGACTACAAATCTAGTTCTTCCCCCATCCCCACCCTGCCACTGTCTACCATTCCATATAACCATTTGCCTTGGGTTGTAAACCCTTTGGGCTTCAATTTTCTCATCTATAATGTGGGGATCATCCCTGTTCTGCTCACAGAACAAGGTTTTTGTAAAGATTCCATAAACTCTATGGCCCTGGGAAAGTACTCTGAAAATAATAACCAAGTGCCAAAGAAATGGAAAATAGTCTTATGATTATATGGCTGTCCTATTATGATTTAAGTGACAGGCTCATGGCTATCAAATAAGCTAGTTGCAGAGAAAGGAATACAAATGGGGATGTCTGACTGATCGCCCTATTCTAATCAGGAGAAAATTAGACTGCAGAACAAATTAATGGAAAACACTCCTGACTTAAATGATGGCGATAAGTAATATTAGCACCCATCCAGGGGCGGCTGCGCATTTTATGTATTGATTGTGGATCTCAGTATTCATTCCAACCTGTCACACTGTGGAACAGAGGGGGGAAATATCCCCATCCCTATTTCTAATGCAATTCAATGTGTTAATAAACATTATCATTAATTTATCTTCTGGTACAAAAATAAGTCACTAACAAAAACCCCACAAAATCCTAGGGTAACAGAAATAAGCAGCTCAAATGTAATTAATTTCATTTGCATCTCCAATGATTCCTTTGAGTGGTGCTTTCCAATTGTCATTCCCCCTTTTTCTAACACCCTGATGAATTTTTCATTCTCCTTTTCACCCACCACGTGATCTGTCGCTCCTGATAAGTTAATAATGCAATTTAAAAAGGAATGCTTAATCATTTTTTAAAAAATTCGACTGGGCTTCTCTCTGTCTCAAATAAATTGATCACATTAGTCCTGTCTTGATTAGCACATCATTCAAGAACACAGATGGGTGAGTTTAAGTCCTAAAAGGGGGTGGGGGGGAAAGAGACAAAGAAGGAGGGGGCCTGGCTCTGAGTGCCAGCTGTCAGACTACTTTTCAACCCTGAAATCCCTTGCCATGAAATCACTTAGAGATCGTGAAAATTGTCCAGCTCCCCTTGCCACAGAATCACTTAAAGAGCACTGAAATTGTCCAGCTCCCCATTCCTATCTTAGCTCATTGAACTTGAGCACATGGGAGTCTGTTCATTCTCCTATCAATGCAGAGGGCAGAAGGGGGCAAGGAAATTGTCAACTCTCTGGAAATTCTCTGGCTGCTCTTGGTTGACTTAAGGAAAGCATCCAGACATCCAGACGTCTTTCCTGCCACCATTCTTTATGTGACGTAATGGAACAGGACAGTGGTGTGTGTGTGTGTGTGTGTGTGTGTGTGTGTGTGTGTGTGTGTGGCAACATTGACCTTGCTTCAGTATCTTCCATAGAGATGCTCAATAAATAATTGTTGCATGAATGAGGTGGCCCTGAAAAATAGGAAATCAGTGGGGCAAGATAAGAAAGTGGATCAACACTAATAGCTTGTAGCATCATAGAATGTAGTAGCTAGAAGGGATCCTTGAGTATCAACTATTTAGCCCACTTCATTCAAAAGATTAAGAAACAGGCCCAGAGAGGGCAAGAGACTTGCCCCATAGTCACACAGCAAATGCAACTTTAACAACAAAATCACAAAGTAATGTGGTGAATAAAGTTCTGTGAGAAGACACTTAACATAGATGAAAATGAAATGAAAGCTGCTTTCATCATAATTTTTTTATGGCAGGACCCTATGATGCCAAACTAGGAGCCACATAGTGGTGACTGGAAAGATAGCTCCCAGGCCATCTCCAGAAAAAATGACAAGGCTGCTCCAATTGACTGTCTCTCTGCTGACTGTCCTATTGATGGAGTTTAAGAGGATATAAATGCCAGAAAAGTCATCCAGAATTGGAAGCTCCTGACAGACAGATTTGGCATCCTCAGAATAACAGGAACATCCAGGTTCAAAATCTGCCTATGCTACTTACTATCTAGGGGCAACTCATTTAACATCTCTGAAAAATACAGATATTCAACTTGATCTCTCAAATCTCCTCCAGCTTCAAAGAAGCCTATATAGTGTCATGGATTTAAAGCTGGGATAGCCTTATAGGACGTCTAGTCCAGTCCCCTCATTTTACAAATAAGGAAGCTGAGTCCATAGAGATTGAGGGCCAAACTCATAAGATAGTAAGTGAGAAAGCCAGGACTTGAACCCAAGTCCTCTGACACCATACCGTCATCATCATCACCTATTCCCACAACCCAGAGCACCTAGCACAGTGCTCAGCATGCAGTAGATAGATGTCCAGGGACTGTGATTGACCAGTTGTAACATGCCCCTCTGGCCCTATTCACCAGTAGACAACTGCATGTTGTAATTCCAGCAGTCCTATGATTTAAATTTAGATTTATCTGTTTATAGGAAGCACATTGTAATCAGCATTGAGAACCTAATACCATGCTAGATTTCATAAGAGCTACCAAAGCACAAAACACCAAGGAAACATTTAAACCAAACAAGACAGCCAGAGATTGAGTGGAGAATGAGTGGTACTACAGGCAACAAAGACAGTGGGATTTTGGTAAAGAAATAGACTCAAATTCAATAAATATCTATTAGGTTTCCTACTGATCAGCCTATTCCAATCAGTAAAAAACTAGATTGTAGAGCAAATTATCCAAACAATTCTTGGCTTAAAAGGATGGAGAGAAGTAGGATTAACCAACACACTACTAGGACAGATTGTGTATTGATGGCAAAGCACAACATTCATCAATCGAATCATCTTGAGCTGTGCAGGATGGGTGATACTTAAGAGAGGAATAATGGAAAAGGAAACATGACAACATAGCCTTGAAGGGCAGCAAGAATATAGATGTGATAGCAGGGACCTAATATCAGGGAGAACTTCTTAACAATAAGAGCTGACCTGAGTGGCTAGGTGGCACAGTGAATAGAGCACCGGCCCTGGAGTCAGGAGGACCTGAGCTCAAATCCGACCTCAGACACTTAACACTTACTAGCTGTGTGACCTTGGACAAGTCACTTAACCCCAATTGCCCTTCAAAAAGTAAAAAAACAAAACAAAACAATAAGAGCTGACCAAAAGGACACAGTAGTGAATCTACCAGCTCTCAAAGCAACCCAAGTGGCTTTGGGCAAAACATTGGGCTTACCTTGAGAGGTGGTGTACTGTCCTATTGATGGAGTTTAAGAGGATATAAATTGTGTTGGGAGCACTAAAGTTTAGAACGTTTGGAATACAAGAAAAGTAGAGTGGATTTTTGTTTTGTTTTGACATATATTGGGGGGAAAGAGAAAGATTAAAGAAGGAACAGAACAATAGCTTGGGATGGAGATGGGGAGATGATCATGAATCACAGACAATAGGCAAATTCTCCATCTTGTTTGTTTTCTTGTTTCCTTTTTCCTAACTGTCAGAGTTAGTCTTTGGACTGTTGAGGATAGAGCAAAACGGGGTTACTAGAGAATTGGGAACTAAGAGAAGGGAAAAGATAAATAAAAGAGTACAGACTACCTTCACTGAGTCCACGTTATTTAGTGCTGGAACATTAGCTTCCCAAAGTACAGACAGAACTGGGTATGCAATTGCTAAGTCACTGGCAGTGATCTTTGAAAGAATGGCATGGAAGAGTGGAGATGACTAAGGACTTGAGGCAGGCCAATATCATCCTAAAAAAAGGTGAGAGCAAGGGTACATGGGAAGAAGGTGAATGTTTCAAACTCCAGACAAATGAGCTTAAGTTGGATTCCTGGCAAAATTCCAGAATGTTATTTGTGAACCATAGGGAGAGAAATGGTGATCATAAACAGGCAGCAGAACTTCATCAAGAGCAGGTCATGCCACACTGACCTTATGCCCTTTGTCAATATGGTCACTAGAGACAATGTTGTACAGTGGATAAAAGACCAATGTTGGCATCAGGAAGACCTGAGTTCATATCCTGACTCTAAAACATATTGGTTGAGTAATATTGGTGAAGTCATTTAACCTCTCATGGCCCTAGGCAGTTTTCTAGAACTTTATATTACTGACTTGTTTCCAATCTGCATGAGTAGAAAGACTGTCCACATCAGAAGTTTCCTTCACTGGTGAAATAACAAGTCTACGCCAACTCATTTCCTCTGATTTCCTACCACCCATCAAAAAACCCAAATTTAGACAAATAGGTAATGCTGTAGAGGTACTTTACCTCGATTTTGGCAAAGCTTTTGATAGTCTCTGATACAATTCTTGTGAACAAGATGGAAAGAGGTGGAACTGATTGAATGATCAGATCTAAAGACTAGTCAATATTGACTCTATGTCTGCTTGGAAGAAAGACTTAAATGGTGAGATCCAGAAATCTGCCCTTGGCCATGTGCCAGGTGACATTTTTGATTGGTGTCTTGGGTGAAGACAAACATAGCATGCTTATTAGACAGGCAGATGACACAAAGCTGGATGAGTACCAGCACAATAGGGGAAAGAGTCATGTCCCCCAAACTTCTGACAGACTGAAAAAGGGGCCAAACCTAAGAAAATAGAATGTAATAGAGAGAGCCACAAAATCCTACACTTGAGTGTCAGTGAACCACTTTAACAAGTAGTAATGGCAAAGGCATCATGAGGAACAGATTGTGGAAGGCAAAATTTAGCGGTTTTCATGGACCACAAACTGAATTTGAGTCAAGAATGCAGTCATAAAGCCTAATGTTAAAGCCAGGCTGATATTAACAGGATGAGGCCTAGGCTGGCCTTCATTCTCTTCCTGTACTTGTTCTTGGCCTCCCCACTTCAAAACTATTCTATCACATTCTGGAACTTCCCTCAGTGACTATGGGCTCCTTCTCAGTGGAATATCCAACTACCCTTATAGCATTTTCATTATGGAACATCCTTTGGAGCCTTCATTTTGTGGAGGGGACCAGGCCTGCTTTTATTTCCCTCCTGACCCTGTTCCTGGCTTCTGGACTTCAAAACTATGCCTTTATATAATATATAATATAATATATGATATAATCCCTCCCAACCACCTCACTTCACCCCAGCTTTTCGGCTCCCTTTTGTGTGTTGTCTTCTTCCATTAGAATATAAATTTCTTGAGGGCAGGAAGAGTCTTTTATACTTGTATTTATATCCTCAGCACTTACCCCAGTGCTTAGCACATAGTAAGCATCTAATAAATGCATGTTTCTTTCCTTCCATTCATTTTTCCTTCCTTCCTCCCTCATGCCCACAATGAATAATGTGCTAGTGTTGGTGTCCTCCACCCCTGGTCTGGAGTGGTCTGTTTCAAGAGTTCTTAACCTGATCTTCATTGATAAATTTCAGGGGAGTCCATAAATTTGGTTGGGAAAAATACATCTTTATTTCAGTATGATTGATTTCTTTTTTACCCTCTATATTTTACCTTACGCATTTAAAAACAATCCTCTGAGAAAGAGTCCATAGGCTTCACTAGCCTGCTTAAGGGATATATGACCCCCAAAAGGATAAGAATCCCTGCATTAGCTCCTTGGCAAGTCCCTGCATTTAACTGAACCATTATAGGACAGATAGCGTAAACTACTGTAGCAGCAAGCACCCCAGCGTCTCCAGGGTGGCTGCCAACACAGGTTCTTAGATCTGCTTTTCTAAAGGAAAGCCACTCAAAATGGGTTAACCATCTTGCTTTAATCAATCAAACATATCCTTTACCTAGTTCAGGGGGAAAAGGTCAGCACCCCGAACTTCAGAGTATACAGACAGAAACATTTCAATCAGACAGGCCTCCAACTGTCCAATCATTATCAATACCAAAATGACAGTTACCAGAGAGGGAAGCATCCACATCTGGGTTTTCAAAGCCAGGGGGCTCTCAATGGCTGCCCAGAGTCTCATCTGGTCAAATCACACAACACTTCTCAAAGGGAGCCCCAAAGCAAGGCCTCAAATCAGGGATTATATAGCCTTCTCCTGGGTCAGAGAATGTAACAACCCTCTTGACCCACTACCCACAAAGTATCTCCTGAAAAGCAACCATCCCGCACAGGCTCCAGGTGCACTTAAGCCTTGGGGCAGGGAAGATCTTAAAAATTTACATTCCTATAACAACTACTGGTACAGATACTACTCACACAGACTCCAAGACAGCATGTTTCCCATAAGTGATTGTCACCTAAACATTTGCATGTAATGCACAAGGACATAGTTACATTGCCGAGAATTTATTTATACATGACACTGATTTAGTGTGGCCAGGACTAACTGCCCAATCACTTGAGAAGGCTGAGTTGGTAACTAATGGGGATAATCAGAAATGTATGACCCTTTTAAAAGTACCAAAGCCTGATTAAAAGTGGAGTCCTCTTATAATAAATGGTTGAAAGGGTACATTTCTTCCATTAGATCAGAAATTCTATAAATGAAATCAGTGCAATAACGCTGATGAGCCCTCTTAATAGATTGATTGTACCTTAGCCTCTAGGGTATATGCTCTTCAAATGGAGATTGGGGAGAGAAGAGGATGGCAGAGATGGACCCAATCAGTGGATTAGACAGGAAAATGTTGAGTGCCCAGAGATTGGACTCATAGTCTCATCTAGGTGTTATTACTATTATTGTTATTTTTAATGATGATAATAATACAAGTTTTTAGCCTCCATCCCACTCATAGAGTGTCACACAGTGTCATTATCGTCTGGTTGTACAAAGCAGGCTAGAAGCTGGAGGAGAGACATCATTAGACTGGCTGACCCTGGCAATAACCCCATCACAGAAGGGGGCACTCTGGTTTTAAGCAATCCACTGTTTTCTTTTCTTTCTGCTCCTCTCTTCTCCTCCCCTTTTCTTTTCATTAATATTCTTTTCTAAGGTAATGAAATATATTTGCCCCTATGTACTCAGCACTATTCCATGCACTATGAATGTGAAGATAACTAGAGAGGGATTTCTGCCCCTAATGAGTTTACAATCAGTTAAGAGAAAGGGACAAATTCTAGATAACATATCCCAAGGGGTGAATTGGGACAAGAGCGAGAGATATAGAAAATGTTTAGTGCTCCAGGCAAAATGGAAAACATCCTGAATTCCTAGTCAGAGGACCTGGCTTGAAAGCCTGGCCCTTCCAGTGCCTACTTTTATGATCCTGGGCAAGTTCTTCCACCTTTTTAGGCCTCAGTTTCTTCATCTGTAAAAACTAGGGTGTTGTACTAGATGGCCTCAAAGGTTCCTTGTAGCTCTAGATCTAGAATCTTGTGATTCAAGTGAAAGTCATTGGGCATTTTCCAGTGAAAGGCAAACAGGAAGGGAAAGAGGTTTCTCTCAGTGTTTCTAGGAACTGGGTGTGTTGTATGTCCAGGAGATTAGAAGCAATTTGAGGACAGAGATCATTCTGTTTTTGTCTTCCCAGCTCCAGTCCCCAGCATGGGTGCCTGGCTCCTATGTGCTCCTTGACAAGCTTTGTAGGATTGAGTGGGATTTCAGCACGTGGATGGGCCAGGTGGCTTCCAGCTATGATTTGATAAACAACTACCTCATCATACAGGGGCCTGGGAAGAAGAGAAAGAAAAAGCCATTTAGTTTAAGTTACATATAATTTGAAATGTGGCAACAGGAGATAATGGTTTCGACATTTGGAAAGTGCTTATTTAGAAAAACCAAAATAACCTTTTGTTAACTTGCAATATTCCCAGGGTATCCAGGCGGATGATACTTTCTCCACCCTTATAATACATGTCAAATGTGAAACATTTAGCCAGGATTTTAAATACAACTGGAAATGCTTTATAATTAGGACATGATCTAAGAAAAATCTCATCAGAAAAAACTAAAACTAGTGTTTAGGGCTAAGAAAACAAAGCCGTGTGCAGTAATTGGATGAACTCAAAGAAAAAAAAAGAACAAAAGGATAAGCAATAACATATTAAATTATTGTTAATTGGAAAAGCCAAGATGTTTCTCCAGGCAGAAATCAGTAATTAGAAAGTGGGGAAGCTCATTATCATTGTCTGAGTTGGAAATAACATGAGTGGATTGCAGGGAGCTACCTCACATTCCCCCAGTCAACAAACTTTTGCTCACTGTTGGGGTTCTCTTCCTGGGGAATTGTGAGTCTGGCCTTCACAGACCCAGCAGGCAATGCAATTCAACACAACAAACATCCATTAAGTACCCACTGAGTATAAACTCCCTGAGGGCAGGCAGTGCTCCATTTGGTTGTCTGGATCCCATAGCACTGTTCCTTGTATTCATTCATGTCTTCATCCATCAATCCATTCATTCATCCATTCCTCCTTCAAGTATTTATTAATTTGCCTACTATGTGCTAAGTACCTAAGATACAAAAACCAAGCAGTCCCTGCCCTCAAGTGATTTACATTCTGTGTGTGTGTGTGTGTGCGTGTGTGCTAGAGCATGTGTCAACATATTCACAAATCAGTTACTTCCAAGTACATACAAGTATCTTCTGAAGGGAGCTAACTTGGAGGGGCCGTGAAGGGCCTGGAGCTGGACTTTGAGGGAATTCCTTTGTGCCTCAGTTTTCTCTTTTGACAAATGAGGAGGTTGAATCAGATACTGAACCAGATAAAATCCTCCTTTCTGACACCTGTTTTGTCAGGCTATGAGTTGAGGAGAGAGAAGATTCCAGACAGCTTGTGGCAAAGGGTCAGACATGAGCAGACACTGGAACGTCGTGTTAAAGGAACAGCAAACAGACCAAATTAATTGGAATGGAGAGTATAAGGTGAGCCATATTAAAAAAAAAACTGAAGGGGAGGCAGGAGCCAGACTGTGGAGGTGGAGTACGGCAGGGCACAGTGTACCCAGCTAACCTCCTTCACCAGGCTTTCTCACTTTACTTTTGTTTCCCTCAGTTGCACATCTATATGATGGAGATAATAACAGCATCTACCTTCAAGGGTTGGGGTTAGGATCAAATAGCTCATATTCATAAGGTAAACAGAGTACCTCACATGTAGGAGGCAATGATTAATGTTACTCCCTTCATTATTTCCTCTTCTCTGACTGACAATGACTGAGATTCAGTCTAATTTTATGTTACCCTAGCCATCCTTCTCTGCCTTAGCTGACTTTCACCACCACTGACCTACCTACCCAAACTGTATGGGGGCAACAGACACAGCACTGGCCTTGAAGTTTGGAAGACCTGAGTTCAAATTCTGACTCAGATGATTTTTTTTTTAGCTGTGTGACCCTGAGCAAGTCATTTAAGCTCTGTTTGCTTCAGTTTCCCTTTTTGTAAAATGGGGATTATAATACCTATCTTCTAGGGTTGTTGTAAGGATCAAAGGTGATGACAAAGCACCTCAAAGCACAATATTGATACTAATTATTGTTATTTCACCTGGGCTGGCCCCTTTGCCTTCCTAGGCCTGTGATGCCTGTACCTTTATCCTGGCCTCTCCAGGCAAGCACTGTCCTATTGCCACTGCTCCCTCTGACCCTAACCAAGGGTCACTCTCCTTAAAATTCTCCCACTAAGTGCAGACCTCAGGCATGGCCTGCTATCTACATCCCTACTTTAACTGACCCTTAGGCCCACCTTCTGGGCCTAAGCTGTGAAATGGCCTGAGTCCTTGAAACTGTCTGGCTAAGCAAAGAGCAGTGAAGGGACATGAGGAGAATGAAACCCATTTTCTGGAATGTTGCAATGTACAGTTCAAGTTTGGTTCTGCCCTGGAGCCTGTAGTACCTTAAGTACTATAGTGCTGTTTTGATAGCTGGAGAAAGCCATTGGGTTAAACAGCTATCCTCAATCCCTCAGCGTTGCCCCTAGAGTTACAAGAGGATGGAATCCTAGATCTCTGGGGACCTGATTCCTCAGGGTGCAGGGAGGTTCGGACTAGTGCCTCATGGTTGCAAGGTGCTTCTCTGACCAAGGAGTGGAGACCAAGGATGAAGCTCAAGGACTCTTCTCTTCCCCTTCTCAGGGAGTAAATTCAGCTGGAATATTCTCTCCTCGTTAGCCATTTGCACAATTTCAATTTAACCTTTTCTTACTGATACAGAGTCAACCTTATTAATACCAGCTGCTCTTATATGCAGACAATTTAGTTGTAGAAGCAGTTAGCGATAACATGGAACATGGGACTGGATGACTCCTGACCCCAGCCACGGTCTTAGAATGTGCTCACTTGAGGAAGTATGATGTAGTGAAAGGTCATTAATTAGACTTGGGCTCAGGAATCCTCTAGGATTCAACCTGAGGCACTGTGGCTTAAAATTTAGGTCCCTTTGGGCTCTGAGTCTCAGTTTCCTTGGTTGTACCATGGGGATACTAATGCTTCCAATCCCTAGCTCCCAGAGTTACTCTAGGAGAAGAACTCTGCAAACATTGATGTGCTAGAGAACTTTGAATTCTTGACAAAATCCAGTGCCAGGGTTGGGTTGTTTGTTTATTTTTTGGCCTCTTTCATATAGACTGGATGACATGTAGTTATATTACTGCAGAATTCATTAGCAAATCAGATTCTGCAGTAGTCTTCTCCCAAGGGGTTTTTGTTGCTTTCTGAAAATCATCAGCACTCCTTTCTTTTGCCGCTGGCCTTGCAACTGACCTTTTTAAGATGTGCTTTCCTAAGAAGAAAGCCCTTTACAATTTCTGGATAATAACTGGTAAGTTCTTGGCTCAGTAGAAATGTCAGCCTGACTCCCAGCATTGACTCTAATCTATACCTCAGATATATCCCTGTCAGATGACTCTCCATCTTCTTCCTCTCCCCCAACCTCCTCCCCCTGCACTGTAGTCTTAGAGCAGTATTTTAGCAGTACACAATTCAAGGGAGCTTTTGCTTCACAACAACACTGAAAGGTGGGTAGTAAAATGTTCTCATCATCCCCATTTTACAGATCAAGGAACTGAGGCTCTGGGAAGGGAAGTCACAAATCTACTTAGAAGACACCCAGCCTTTGAATTCTGATGTTCTGTATTCATTCTAATATGCTTTGTCAGCTCTTCATAGGAATGGAAGAGGAGAAATGGCCTTTAACATTTGAAGAATTTAAGTTCAGGTGGGGGTTTTAAGAATAGCATACTCCAGAATGCATTAGATTGGCCGTATAAAAAAGATGAAGAAAAAGTTGGGAACTCCTCCTCCATCTCTCCTATTTGCGTCAAGTTTGGGGCACTGGAGGCCAGAGCCTAGGAGAAGTCCAGAGGTAGAAAATTTGTTCCTACATTTATTCTCTACCAATAACTCCAGGTGCCCCCCGTAATCCCTAAGACCATTGAATAGGAGTCATATTTGTCTGGAATCTTAAAAATCCACTCCGTGAGACATTCCAAAAGCCTTCCTGGGGAAAAGACACTAGATAATTTCATTGTAATAGTTGGTTGTTTATTTTGGCTCCATGGAAGTGTGTATTATATTAATATGTATATGTATATAAAATAGAAATATATACACACACGTGTATGCACGCAAACGCATTTTTTTAAAATAAGCCCTAAATTCATCATAGGACAGCTAGGTGGCACAGTGGATAGAGTGCTAGCCCTGGACTCAGGAGGACCTGAGTTCAAATACAGCCTCAGACATTTACTAGCTGTGTGACCCTGAGCAAGTCACTTAACCTTGTTTGCATCTGTTCCTCATCTGTAAAATGAGCTGGAGAAGGAAAGGGTAAACCACTGTAATGTCTTTGCCCAGAAAACTCCAAATGAGATCACAAAGAATTGGACACAACTGAAATGAATAAACAAGTTTCTCAGATTTTTTTTTGGAATTCAGTTGATATGGATAAAGTCATGTGTTGCTTGTCACCAGCCTCTAAAGTTATCTCATTTTCCCTAGTTCCTCCTCTTCCCTCAATCACTGGCTGTTCTATCACTGGAGTTCTTCTTCACTTTGGCTGCTAAAGACTACTTCTGTAGCTAGAAGGGAACCTCATGGTCATCTTGACCAGTGGTGTCAAACTCAAGTAGAAACAGCGTCACTGATCCTTACATACTGACTTAACTTAAAATGTGCTATCATCGGGGTGGTTAGGTGGAGTAGTTAATAGAGCACCAGTCAGGAGAACCTGAGTTGAAATCCTGCTTCAGACACTTAACACAAAAACTAGCACTGTGACCTTGATCAAATCACTTAACCCCAACTGCCCTCCAAAAAACAAAAAAAAATGTGCTGTCATCTTTAGCTGATTATATTTTTATTCATTTTGTTCAACATCTCCCAGATACATTTTAATTTGATTCTGCCATACTCAGGAGTGATATATAGGCCACACGTGGCAGGGAGCAGCAAGTTTAATACCTCTGATCTTGTCCAAACCCTCTCATTTTTACATATAGGGAAATCGAGGCTGAGAGCTTCAGAGGTGGGATTTGAATCCAAGTACCCTAACTATAGCCAATACTCTTGTCACTAACTTTTTTTGGACAGATAACAAGATCTTAGGAGTTTAGCTTTAAAGTGGGGAGGGATCTCAGAGGTCATCTAGTCCAAACTCATTTTATAGCTGAAAAAAATGGGACCCAGAAAGGTCAAGTGGCTTAGGATCTATTAGGATTCTAGAATCATAAATTCAGGATAAAAAGTGAACTTAGAGGCCATTTGGTGCATGTGCATTTTACAAATGAGAAAACAAAGGTACAGTGAGGTGAACTGACTTGTCCAGAGCCATCCAAGTAGTAAGTAGCAGAACAAGAATCCAATGCTTTTGGCCTGCACTGCCTTGCATTATTCCCATTGAGCAGCTGGCCCATCCACAAAGCTCTCTGCTCTGCCATACAGATAGTAAGCCAGGTCTGTCTGGTTTTGTGGATTGTTGTAATAGAAGGGCAGTAGGTTTGTCGTTGGAGAACTTGGGTCCCAGTGCTGGCTCTTAATGGAGCCAGCCTGGTGAAGGAGCAGGGCTGCCAGGGATGAGAGGAAGAAGAGGAAGTAGTTTCAGGAAGGGAAGGGAGCCCAAACAGACTTCAAAATCCAGCCCAGCCTTGTAGATCACACTGGCCCCTTTGGGGAAGGAGAAGAAGAGAGGAAGAGAGAAGTGGAGTCTAGGGAGGATGAATGCATCAACATACTTGTTTAGCAGATGGATAGGGAAAAGAGGACTCTGGGTAGGTGCCAGCAGGGACTGCTAGAGTAAGAGGGTTCTTTCCAGCTAGAAGGATACTGGGATAGAACATATAGAGAATCCAGTTACAGGCATTTAATAGTCCTTAAAAAGAGTCATTTTGCAGGGTGCCTCATTGTAGTGTATCAGAAATAGAATTGCCATTGGCAACACTTATTCCCATTCGCAGATGAGGAAACTGGACCTCAGAGGTTAGGTGACTTGTCCAGAGTCACATAGCCAGAAAGCATCAAAGACCTCAAAGTCTCTGCTGACTTAAAGTTCAGTGCTCAATCCACTATTTTGTTGTTCTCTTGTTTTCAGTCATGTCTGGCTCTTCATGACCCCATTAGTGGTTTTTTGGGCAAAGATCCTAGAGTGGTTTGCCATTTCCTTCTCCAGTTCATTTTACAGATGAGGAAACTGAGGCAAACAGGGCTAAGTGACTTGCCCAGGGTCACACAGCTAGTAAATGGCTGAGGTAAGATCTGAACTCAGGAAGATGAGTTTTCTTGTCTCCAGGGCCAGAGCTCTGTGCACTGCAGTGCCACCTAGCTGCTCCAATCTACTGTACTACCTCTCAGTAATAAAGATTCAAGGGGCCACTAGGTGGCGCAGTAAGTAGAGCACCAGCCCTGGAGTCAGGAGGACCTGAGTTCAAATCTGTCCTCAGACAGTTAACACAAAAACTAGCCATGTGACCTTGGGCAAGTCACTTAACCCCAACTGCCCTCCAAAAAATTTTTTAAAAAGCAAAAATAAATAAATAAATAAAGATTTGAATAGGTATTTGAATAAATATCAAAAGATAGGCTATGCCTATATCAGGTTTCACTTCCAGGTCTGCCCTTAGTATGTCTTTGGGCAAGTCTTCACCTCTGACCCTCAATGAGTTGACTTCACAATGCAAAAGGTTTTTTTCAACCTTGGATTCTCTGAGACTATTAAAGAGCACTGGATTTGGAGTCTAATGGCATATGTTTGAATCCCACCCCTCCTATTTTTTGACCTCTGTGCCATTTGGCAGATTACTTCACAACACAGTGCCTGGCACATAGCAGACACTGAATAAATACTAGTTGACTGACTTAACTCCCTCTGGGCTTCAGTTTCCTTCTCTGTAAATATGTTGGGGACTAGATTATCTCAAAGGTTCCTTTCAGCTGTCACTCTCTGGTCTTGACCTCCGCTGTCTATGTCAGGATGCCTCACCTTTGGGACAGAGATTCGAAGAGTTCTTCAGTCAGCGTTTCAGTAACATAAAAAAAAAAAAAACTCATCAAGATAAAATTCAGACTCCAAATTGGAGATAACCCCCACAAACTAAGCATAATCTTTCTGGAATGTTTTCAGCCCAGACCTCAAGTACCATTCAGTTGTGTCAAGAAAGCCTGCCCACCAGGCAGAAGAGATCTGAGAGACTGGTTGACTAAGACTGAGCAGAGTTTGCAGGAAATAGCCTAGAGGAAGAAAATGTAAGCTTAATGACTTTCCCCACTAGAGGCTGAAAGGACACTAAACTCAATGCAGGAAGAGAGGAGATACTGGTGAGATGCAAACACTTTGGTTGTCATCCATCAGCTTCTGAATATAACGTATAAAGCCCAGCATCTTTTGTATGCGGTAAAAGCAAATCCATCAGGACAGAGGGGATGTTATTTCCCTGAATCCCAGCAAGTGATTTTAGTCCTTTGTAAAAGGGACTTGGTACTGCTCCACCTACAGCCTCCTTACCTGCTGGGGAAAAAATTAAATTGTGCTGTTTAACAGTTTACAAATCATTTGAAATGTTCTACATGTTTTAGACAAAACATTTTGAAAGGGGAAAGAAAGGCCCTGCTCTTTTAAACAGCAAATTTGGCTAGCCAGGGAGCCAAGGGTGGACCAAATTATGGCTTTAAGAGGCAGTTACCTGTTGTAGCCAACCTATCATTCAAGGTGGGTTTATTAAATATCCACTGTGTGCCGGTACTGGAGTTACAAAGATGATAATGAATCAGTCCTCGCCTCCCCAGGAGCTAATGTTGTCATTAAATTGCCCCTTCCCTCCCAAAAGGAATTAAGCTGCAAATATGTGATGGGGGAGGTAGCAGACCCAGAAGGAACACACTGCAGGGAAGGAGCTCCCTACTTCTCTTCCAGAACTAGTTTTCCCGGATTGGGTAGGGAAACTGTCCCAGAATAGGCACATGAACTATCAGCCCTTTCTTCACCTTTGAGTTTCTGTTACTGCGGGGAATATGGGAAAAGACATACTGGAGAGACGGGGCTCCTGTTCTATCAATAGCATTGTTCAGATACTCAGGTGATTAGCATAAAGGAAGGCCCGTGACTTGATGCGGCTGAGTTCAATTTTACCTGCAGCAGGAGCAGGCAGGAGAGCAGCTCTGGAGAGCCTTGTGAGAGGAGCCTTCTAGACACCAAGTTTATTCAGGTCATATTTAGCTATGTAATGGGCCCTAGGTGAGTCTGATTTTTTAATTCTTGTTCCAAATGATATTTCTATCTACTCACATTTTCTAGGCACTAGCTGTGGAAATTCTCATTTGGCAACAGTAGACTTTCTGTAAATCATCTAAGAGTTACTTATCACTGATGTCCTGTTTGCTTGGTTACTTGGATGGTTGTTGCCCTTGGCTCCCCAATAAGGAATCAGGTATTATGCCACTATTTTGAAGTTCTTGAACCATAGACAGCAAGCAAGTAATATTTTTCCAAAGTTTTTAGAGCATCTTTTCAGCTAGCTTAGCTTCTGGGTAGAGTCTCAATAGGTATATTGAGTCACAGCCCTTCCAGAAACCTTTTCTCCAGGCTCAGACTACTCAGTGTTTTCAAATGATCGTTCTGCTTTCCAGTACCCTCACCTTGTGAAGACAGTGTTGCCTATTGAGGAAAAAAGGCCCAGATTTGAAGTCAGAGGACCATGGGCTTGAGTCCACATTCTGTTGCTTATTAACCCTGGTTTGGCAAGATAATTTCTCTTCCTGGCACTGTTTTTTTTTTCTTTTTGGAGGGGGGGATGTAGGGCAATTAGGTTTAAGTGACTTGCCCAGGGTCACATGGCTAGTAAGTGTTAAGTGTCTGAGGCCAGATTTGAACTCTAGTTCTCCTGACTCCAGGGTTGGTGCTCTATTCACTGTACCACCTAGATGCCCCATGGCACTAAGTTTTTTAAAAGGGGAAGGGGGTGAGGCTGGACTAGATGAGCCAACAAGAGTTTATTAAGTACCGTTTTAGGGCCAGGCACTGTGCTTGGAGCTGGGAAGCCAAGGACAAGCCATGTGATGCCTGACACCAGGGGGCTAATGTGTCCACCAGACAACCCAGAAGTAAATATAGACTCTGCAAGGTGTCCCAAAAGTTTTAGTGCAGTCTTCAACTTTAATAACTTATAACTGAACTAAGACTTTTGGGACACCCTGTATAAAAAAAATAAACATGAAGCAGTTTCTTGGCAAGATGGGGGTGGGGGAGCACTAGCAACTTAAAGGAAACAGCTTTGAATTCCATAACTTAGGGGCTCTGGTCACGATAACTGTGCCTTCCCCCCCTACTCCCCCATCACACTCAAACTAGATGTGTTCTGGCTTTGAGGCTATCTCTAGCCCTTACACTACACTCTCTTTCTGCATGGTTCAAAGTATGTAATTAATCTTAAATTGAAATGAATTTTCAGGACAAGTGAGTATATTCCTGGGGCAGGGACTGTTAGGGATTTTTTTGGGGGGGAGGGGTTGCATTTTTTTTCCTTACTAGGTGGGTTGTGTTCTCAGAAGTGGGCATGACCAATGGGGGGGGGTTCTGTTAGAGAAAACTGCCCTCTCTAATGCTCATTGATTAACTAGAATTACTTAATAAAAATGAGAGCATAATGAATAGAACAGATATTTGGGGAGAATATAAATAGGTTCTTTCCAACTAAAGTATCCCCCCTTTAAAACATGGGCTACTGTAGAAAAACCACTGGAGAATCTGGGGGGCACTACCTAAAGATATCTGCTTTGCATGTGAGTGACAAAGTCACTTTCTTTATTCTAAACTTTTGATGTTCTCTTAGTTTACTCTCATGAAGAGAAGTCCTTGGCTCTTGTTTCACCCCCAGAAACTAATTAGACCTCAAGTCTTAATTAAATGACTTTGCCTAGGAAAGAATTTCTCATTTAATTGATACACTGTAAAGTGTAACCTTAGTTTTAATCTAAATATCCACTGTGAAATTACTTCTTAAACATAAAATGAGGCAAGAAATTGGACATCTGTACTAAGAATGCCTACTGTGGAATAAAAAAGACATGTTTTCTCCCACTTTTGCCTCATCATCAGGGTCAATTCTAATCTAAAACATGAGGGGAAAGTAGTCTCCATGCATAGACAATGAAGCCAGCCACCAGCCTGTCCAAGCATACCACCCCCTGCCTCCAAACAGCATTACTTGGTTCCCCAAAGCCAGAATGGATAAAATAACATTAGAGAAAATAGATAAGTGCTTTAAAAACATGAACAAACATTTCATAAAGACAGAATTGCAAACTATCAAGAAACGTGGGGAAAATATTCCAAATCCTTTTTAAGAAGATGAATGAAAATGCAAACCACTTTGAGGTTTTGCCCCACACCATGCAAATTGGTGAAGATGACACAGGCAGCATACCCTTGGGAAAGGGACAGATTGGTCCAATGTCGAAAATTTGGGGATTATACAAGAAAAGCAGTTAAGAGTATTCATACATAGTAATCCCACTACTGGAGATCAGAGATAAATGTCCAGTGTCTACCAACATATTCATAAACTTTAGGTGGCAGAAAACTGAAAACCAAGTAGATGTCCATTGATTAGGGAATGACTGAACGAACTGTGGTATGTAAATAGCATTGAGGATTACTATTTGGTAAGAAATGAGGAATTCAGAGAAACAATGGAAAATTTCTCTGAATCGATGAAGAGTGAAATAAACAGAACCAGAAGACCAATATAGATAATGACTATGACACTGTAAATGAAATGAATGGGAAAAAGTAAACCTTTTAGGGGAAGGAAGGCCAGATAATGGAACAGATGTCTTTGTTTTCAGCAGATAGGTGGGTTAGGTTAAGATGTCACAGGGGCAGGATGTCATCTGCTTTGTCAGGCACAGTCACTCAATTGTTTTGGTTTCAATATTCTTTATTGCAAAGGTGAAGGTTTCAATTTGGGGGATTGGTAAAATCCAGAACTATGTGACATAAAAACAAAAGGTCTTATTAAAATTCCAAAAGAAAAGAAAACATTGGGAGGGGAGTTAGTTAGGATCATGCTCAGCCTCTGGTTTTTATCTCTGATGGTCAAAATTAGGATTGGGATTAGTGGTCTAGTGGTATTTCCTGACCCTGACACATGGCTTTAATAGAATATATGGTGATAGCTATTACATTGTTTGGAGCGTTGTTATAAGGTGGGGAGCATAGCTACAGTCCTATAGGAACAGTTTTGGGGCTATTTTCCACCCTCAGCTGGTCTCCCTCCATTTTAATGTACCTGCAGGAAAAAATCTTTTAAGAGAAAATAAAGGAGAAAAAAAGAAACCTTGTTACATATGATCAGAGCAAAGACAGACTTTTCCAAGGAGGTGTCTAGCCACCACATAAATGAAGTCCAAAGTTTCCAGAAGACTTATCATGAAAAATAAGAACCCTGAAACAAAACAAAAGCTCTATTTGTTCCTTTCTTCAAGCGTGGCTTTCATCTCCTCCATGTGCTTCCTTCACTGACCTGCAATGAAAAGCTTGAGGCAAGCAGCTACCTAATATTTTTTTTTCTTTCACCGTGGAGAGATTGGATTGAGTTCAGCATCCTGAACTGCGTCTAGCATTACTAATGATTCCATTTTATTTTTGTACTAGACTTATGATTTCATCAGTGTCAGGCGCTCCCAGTTAGATAACTCCCTCCATCGGATCAGGTCGACAAGTCTCCTGTAGCCTTCCATTTTCCCGTGGTCTGATTGCTTGCATTGCTGATGCTAGATAATTATGTGAAAGAGACAAAGTAAAAAACACCAGGCTAAGTCTAAAACAATGGATGTAAATTATGTTTGGTGTTATCGTCATTCCCAAGTCTCCTGGCCATTCTTTGCTATTACTCAGTAGACAGTCTTGTAATAAAGCTCTCCAAGAATAGGAATATTGAACTGGTGGTAGAGAACATTTGCTCATCTCTACTGAATTGATAACAGGAGAAAATGGGTTTCACTTGTCAAAGGAGGTGTTCATTTTTTCACTTTAGGCAGAGTTTCTTGTCTTTGCAGATCATTAGCTACTGACATGTTTATTACCAATGAAACCTTCTTTATGGAAAGTTTTGGCATGACCCCAGCTATTTACTGATTTCATTCTTCAAGTCCTCAGAGGGTCAGCCAGAATCTGGGTGGCCAAACCAGCCAGCCAAGGTATAAGAGTGGCCTAAGGCCAGGGAATCTGTGAAAGAATGAGAGGAATGAATCATAGTTATGAAAAGGGATTTTATAATTCATAGAGCTTTTTGATAGTTCAGGATAAATTTTCTAAAAACTTTTGATTTAATGTATCCAGTGGCTAAATACCTTGTTGGAAAGAGTCTTTGCCTTGAGTCAGTCGACCAGGGTTTTCCTTAGTACCGTTCTCCACAAATGTTCCTTAAATGTAGTCCTCCAGCTCAGCATCTGCCAGAAGCTTAGAACTCACCTACCTACCTTACTTGCCCCTCGTGTCTGGAAAGCACTACCTCATCCCATCTGCTGTACAGAAGGCCTCACTGTTCTGCAGTGTAGTTGGTCAAGCAATAGCTGGGGCGGGGGGGTGTAGAGAAAGGGGTTGTATGGAGCAAATCAGTGTGGTATATAGTAGAATTAGAGCTCATTTGGATGGAAGAAGGTGGGTTCAATCCCCATGTCATACTCTTATTATCCACTTGACCCTGGGCATGTCACTTAATCTCTGTGTCTATTTGCTCCTGTGTAAAAGGAAGGGCTTGGATTCAGAGGCCTCTTAGGTCCTTTGTAATGCTAAATCTCTGATCCTAACCTTATCAGGAGCCAGGGCTTCTGTTCTCTAATATGGCTTTTCTGTCTTTGGAGCCCTACTGTGCTGCTCTCCTTCCACACTCTAGCTTAAGCCATTTGCCATTTCTTTTTCCATATGAAACCTTATTCAGTGAGAGTGAGCCCCTTGACAAGTTAATCCTTCATTTGGGTAAGAGGTCTAATAACTAGGTTTGAATTTTATTTTACTGAATAGAAAGCACATAAGGCAAGAAAATTGGTGCACCTACCTATAAAATTAGCTTAAAAATCTCTTGACTTTGGGAAAGTAACTTGACAAGAAGCAACAGAGGATCTTGGAGTTGGAAGGACTCTCACCAGCAGCTAGTGGTACAGTGGATAGACCACTGAGCCTGGTGTTAGGTAGGAAGACCTGAGTTCAAATTCAGCCTCAGAAATGTCCTAGCTGTTTGACCCTGGGCAAGTCACTTAACCTCTGTTTGCCTCAGTTTCTTCAACTGTGAAATGGGGGTGATAGTAATAGCACCTACCTTATAGGGTTGCTATGAGGATAAAATGAAATAATAGTTATTAAAAAGCATTTAGGGGGCCGCTAGGTGGCACAGTGAATAGGGAACTGGCCCTGAAGTCAGGAGGACCAGAGTTCAAATCTGGCCTCAGACACTTAACACAAAAGCTAGCTGTGTGACCTTGGGCAAGTCACTTAACCCCAATTGCCCTCCAAAAAGCAAAAAAAAAAAATTTTGTAAATTAAAAAAAAGAGCATTTAGCTGGCACATAGTAGGTGCTATATAAATGCTTATTCTGTCCTTTCCCCTTTCTATCTAATGCAGTGTATACCTCAATTACAATCCTTACTTTGACATTCCTAACAAGTGGTCATTCAACAAGGCATCCAATTGAGGGGGGACCTCCTACTTCCACTTTAGGACCATTCTCCCTATTAGAAAGCCTTTCCCTTATATCCAACTTGATTTTTTTCCTCTGAAACTAATACTGCTTGGATTAGTCTCCCTTCTGGGGCTAAACAAAAGTCTGAATTTCTGAATCATGGTTTATGACATAGAGTTGACTGATTCCTGGCCAAATATGAAGCACATTTTGGGGAAGTCTGGTAAGGTTGCATTTGCCATTTGTCTTACATATTTAAGCAGTAAAAAAGGGTGGGGAAGGGGGAAGAATGCCTGTATCTATGCCCCAAAGTTGGAAACTATGGGGAATAGACCCACATAAGGAAAAAGAACAGCAGTCATAACACCTATAAATTCATAACAGGACAAACCCAAGAAAGAACAAGTAGCAAAATTCAGACTCAAGTGGTTTTATGTAAATGTCCCCATTTTAGGCAGGAGTTTGTGATAGACACTGGACTGTTTAACACTGTGACCAGTGACTTGGATAAAGGCATATACATCAAAGCCGGTCGAGGCAGCTAGCACACTGGATGGCAAAGCCAGGATCTGAGAGGATCTCGGCAAGCCCAAGTATTGGACAGAATATAATAAGATGAAATTCTTTTGGGATCAATGTCAAGTCTTGTACTTGGGCACCAAAAAAGTTAGTTCCACAAATCAAAGATGGGGGAGGGCATTGATGGACAGAAGTTGTTCTAAAAAAAGATCTGGAGGTTTTAGTGGACTACAAGCTCAAAATAGTGAAGTGTCAGCCAGAAAAAAACTAATGCCATCTTGAAATCTGTTAGGAGGAATTGATCCTCTAGGGACAAGGTGGTTATAATCCCACTGTTCTCAGCCCTCGCCAGTCCTCATATGGCATTCTGCGTTTACTTTTGGGGACCATGATTTATTTTATTTTTAAAGTATCTTTTATTTTTCCCCAATTATATATTAAAACAATTTTTAATATTTGAGGTTTTTCTTTGAATTCCAAATTTTCTCTCTCCCCCTTCTTTGAGATAGTAAGCAATCAGATATAGGTTATACATGTGCAATCATGGTACCATGGTTTATGAAGAACATTGATATGCTGAGCAGTGCCAAGAGGAGAGCAATCAAGATGGTAAAGGTCCTTGAGGCCATCTCATATGGGGATCATTGGAAGGAGTGGGTCATATTTAGCCTGAAGTCAAATAGAAGGAGCCCATGGTAGATGTGTGAAAGGTTGTCAAAGAGAGATTAGACACATTTTGTTTGTTCCCAGAGGGCAGGGCCAGAAGCAGTGGATAAAAGGTGAAAAAAAAAAGCAATTTGGGCTTGATATCAGGACAAAGCTTCTTAGCATCAGACTTAAGATTACAGTGGACAGGGTTACCTCAGAAAGTGCTGAATTCTCCCCTTATTGGAGGTTTTCCAGCAAATGCTGGATGACTGTTCGCCAAGTATGTGACAAGGAGGATTCCTTCATGGATGGGCTGGTCTAGATAGCTGCTGAGATCCCCTCTAACTCTCACATTCTGTGAAAGTCTAATTCCTCTCTCTTATGACTGATCTTTTAATACTTAAGTATAGTGATAGTGTTCTTCTGACTCTTCTCTAGGCTAAACCCTCCCAAGTCTTTCAAACTGCTCATTTCATGGTCTAGCCCTCAGTACCTTCACAATCTTGTCCACCATCCCGAAACTCAACATTATTCCCAACATGCCAGCCCTCAGATCAGTGGTACTGTGGGCCAAAGTCAGCCCACCTGTGATGCAGATTTGTTTGGTGACCTTGGGTAGGTTGCTACACCTTCATAAACTTCCATTTCTCCTTCTTTCAAATGAGAGGGTTAAGTGGTCTCTGAGGCTGTTTCCAGCTCTCAAATTCAGATCCTATGAAAGAAGAGGCCAGCAGCTTAAGATTCACTTAGCCTTTTCCTTATCTGTAAAAAGCAGGCAGGTTAGTTGGACTTTCTGATCTCTAAGGTCCCTTCTGGCTTTCATTTTTCTCCTCCTACAAATTGAGGACAGTATTTGGACTACCTTCATTCCCAGCTTGCAGTAAATACTGTGGTTTGGAAATGTTTAAGCTATGGCAGTATGAGCAAGCTATTATTTCCTCTTCCCAAACTAGCCAACCTAGGCAAGAGATGCAGACCCATGAGCTTTTGGAATGAAGTTTTAGGAGAACCTTGGTCGAGCTCGACATCCTATTCATTTTTTTTTCTTTCTGGGGCTCCTAGTGTCACTGTTCTCCCATCAATGTCAAGACTAACTCCCATTGTTACATTATGGCCCAAGCTGTAATAATGAGTTCTACAATGTTACTGTGATAATAAGATTGGTATTTGTACCATTCGCCTTCTCATCATAAACAAGGGGGAAAATGAGGCCATCTCCAGATTACCATTATTATTGTTCTGAAAGCTACGTGGAATTTTTTATCAGGGCTCATGGCAATTACCATTCGAATGGAGATGGAGAACAAGGGGCTTCATTTGGTGAAGTACCTTATAGATGGAGAAAATCTTTTGAAGAAAAATATGCATATATTAAGTAATTATGATGTGACTTTAAAGTATTCATTAAAGGGAATTGAAAAATGAATCTCTAAGATACGGCCTCTCCAAGCCTGCAAGCATCATCCCCTTTATCAAATGGCATCAGGCCTACACTTTTCTCTATAGGAACATGCCTTCCAAATCAGCTTGGATGATGCTGGGACCCTGCTCGTGATTAAACACTGACCTCAAAAGACAGCCTCATTAGAATGGAATTAGCCTGCTCTACTTTCTGGACTGAGGAGAGAAGCTGGTCAGTCTGCTGTACTGAGCTACCTGACTGACCAATTTAAAGTCATCCACAGTTATTGTGACCAGGAGGGAGCGGGTGGTTAACAATGGAGAGATTGAACCAACAAATGACTTTCAGGAACTGCTTACAGACAAAAGCTCAATTAAAAATAAATAAAAACAATGGTAAAAAACCAAACTATGAGAGGCTTATAATAAAAAATAAGATTTCAGTATAGAGTCACTAAGAAGTTTCAGGCAAAAAGGACCTGAATTCTCATCTATGCTCTGCTGGTTTCCTGATCTCTAAAACAAGACAGTTGGCCTTGTTAAAGTGAGACCTTTTGTCATAAAACAAACTGAATTCAGAAGGCTAGATTCATACCTTGCTGAGATGATTACTGCCTGTGGGATCTTGAGCACATCACTACACTGCCCTGGGTCTGTTTCCTCACCTGTAAAATAGGGGAGTTGGACTAGCTCACATCTAAGATCCTTTCCAGCATAAAATCTCTGATCCTACAAATCCTTTGAACTTTATTTGGTTGAAATATAAGATCAAGGTGGGCATTTTAGAAAATTACAAGATCTAAAGGATCTTGAGGAAGTAGTTAGGGACAGCTCATTTTTACAGCTCATAAGAGAGGATCATGGATCCATATTCTGGTTTAAAAATATGTTCAAAACAAGTTCTATCCAAAGCCCTTATCAGTAGTCACCTCCAAAAGGAGAGGTAATATTTTATTCAGTAACTGTGATCACTTCTCCAAAGCAGTTTAGCTTAAAATGATGTGGTCAATTTCAAAGTTGGTACAATATTCTACAAAAAAATGGAGAATCATACTGTGAGCTTTCAGGGGACATGTAACAAGATTTCCTGTTATCACAGAGAGTGAGTATAGCTAGTATAAGCCCAGCTGGAGATAGATACCGCCAGGGTTTTCTAAGACCGATATGCTGCCCACTCCCCACAAACAATCATCCAAGTAATCAGAAAGTGTTGTCTGTCTTATAGACCGCTGGAACCAATCTCTGTGGGATGGAGGATAGGGAAAGATGGTTGAGGTCATAACAGACATACTTTAGACCAGCCCTTCCCCACAACACATGAATTTAGGGGCAAGGAATCCTGGCCTAAAGAATTACTATACTTTTTGTTAAATTAAATTTTATTTTTAATAAGAATTTCTTTTCTCTCCTTTCCTCCTTCCTCTGGCACTATGAGGGGAAAAAGAAAACAAAAGCAAATCCTCATAACAAATATGGATAATTAAGTAAACATATTCCCATATTAAATATGGTGGTTTCAAAAGTTTATAAAGCAGTGTATAACACTTTATTGTTGGTCTCTAGTTCTACATGTGATTTACCTGGAATATTTCCCTGCTTACTGATTTTCTCATTGCAGATTTTTTCAGAGAGCCTGGGTTATATGACAACTGCCTTACAGAAGAATGATGTTCTATTTTCTAGAGTAGGGATGGGTCTATAGCAATGTAACCATTGTTTCAATCCCTCGTGACTGACCATTAGGTGCATTTGTCAGACACCTGATTGAAAGCTTTTGTAAGGAAACAGAGACTAGATGAGTAACTCTGTCTTCATTAGAATCCTACTGAAAGAAGGAGGGAGCGAGTCTGTTGCCTAACCAGAACCCGCCAGTGGGGTCCCCAGCTACGACTACTCACAGACTATTGATTGTTATTTGTCCTATGTTCTTGAGCAAGAGCAAGACATCAGGAAGGTGATGTCATGACTTGCAAGTGAATTTTTCAGGATTCTGTCTTCTGTAGACAGTTGATCAGACATTGACTGAATGTTGAAATCATAACCCTTCATTTAGAGCTTGGCAATCATCTAGTCTCACTTCCTTCTCCAGTTCCCTCCTTAAAACAATCTTGACAGGTCATCATTCAGAAATTCTCTACCTTCCTGAAAATGCATTGTATTTTTGGACCACTCTAACATATTTCTTTCTATCAAGCTAAAATCTATCTCCATGGCCCTTGGAGTAATAGGTCTGAAAGCAACCTTTGAGATCATCTAGTCCAGAAGTTCTTGACATTAGTTATGTGTTACAGCCTCCTTTGGAAGACTCGTGAAACCTGTGGACCCCTTCTCAGAATTACATTTTTACAAGATAAATAAGATACAACATAAAGGGAACTAGCAATATAGGAATTCAGTTTTAAAAAATTAGTGTTAAAAATGTTCATAGAGCCTGATGAAGAACCCCTGATCTAGGGCAGCCTCCTCATTTCCTCTTTCCATCTACTCATCTGAATTCTACTCTCCATCACCTTACTGCCTAAATCTCTTCCTCTCCCCCAACATGGCATTTGTGAGTCTTAAACTAAGCTATAGTGCTTTGGCTCAGTCTGCCCGGTTCCTTTGCCCGTTTTTCATTAGACTTGGTTTCATGTCCCCTCACTATCCAGGACAACGTGCTCCATCTTGTCTACCCCCAATCACTCCCAAGATTGAGTGAAAATATTTGCAAGCTCTTGCTTGTTTGGGGATTTGAGTTATATTTCAAACACAGCATGTGTTTTAGATGGGTGGACAGACCTATGAAGGGAATTGATATTCCAAACTTACTTCTGCCAACAGGGAAGATCTGGTTGCTGGGATTCAATATCAGCCCTTAAGGTACAATTACCTGATGGAAAGTTGACTGCAAAGGGGGATAAACACACACCAAAGTTTTACTGTGTTGAAATTCTTACTCAAACTCAACCCAAGTATATGTATGCAATGAGAAACTCTCTCTTGAGGACTTAGGGAAAGCTTTGCCTGTCAGCTAGTAAAGCTGAAAAGGAACCTGTTTCCTAAGCTATAGTGTACATAAGGCTTTCCCACACATCTCCTGTTGCTACGGAAACCTCTCTCTGTGTCTGGGCTCTGCACAGCTGACTCATTTAGAGTCTGGGTCTGAAACCTCCCAGCCACAGCTTAGTGTGACAAATGGAAACAAAGAAATATCAATCTCTACTGTTGGGGGGGAAATTAGATGTATTTTGGTTTCAAGGCAAGAGGGTAGAGTCATCTTAATCCCTGGTCTCTAAAGCCCCTTGGTAAAGAGCTTAAGGGATCATCAACATTTATAGTTCGTCGCCTGTGGAAAGATACTTGAGTCCTTTGGGTGCAGTGACACATTCAGAATCAAATGGAAAGCTAAAGGAGATTGAGGTGGAGGGGATGGGGGAGGAGGAAGGGATGCTTGGTGACTCTCCCTGCCAAAGCAATCAAACTATTTACAGAGCCCGAGCTGAAGTGGGCATCTAGCAGGTTTGCAGGGGGACCAGAATGGCTAGGGTTCTTGGAAATACTACAAGAGGTCACATGACCATCTGTTGGGATGCTAGAGAAGAGATTCGGGCCTGGGGAGGTGGGTGGTCAGATGACCTCTCCCTCTGCTATGATTCTCATTTCTTTTCTATCCCTTTGTTTCCATTCACTAAATGTCCCTGACTTGCCCAGCTGATAACATGGTATTGGGTTAAAACAAACAAACACAAACTTTCAGAGCCATCACATTTCCAGCTACCAGGGGACCTTAGAGTCTGAACATCTCCAAGGAGAGTTTTTTCCCTTGACCAGAAGTCAAAGGTCGTGGGGAGGGGGGGCTTGGTTGTGTGTGTAGGAATAGTGAACTCCATTTGAAGACCTAGTGGTGAGGAGATTGGGGGAGAAGAAAACAACTAAACAAAGGACTATTTCTAAGGCCTGTACCCTTATATTTTGTCATTTTAGAAAGGATATTTGCATTTCTGAACATTTTATGGCTAAATTACATACTTTATGTATTCTTAAAGAAACTGCTTAACATTGATGAGAACATTTTCATTGCATATATTATTTTGGACTCACTTCTCAAAGAGGTGGACACAATACTTCTCAAATGCATAATTAAAAAGCTGTTTGTTTTGTGCACATAAAGAAAATAAAAAAATAGTTACTACCTCAATAGTATCTTTGTGAACAGGTGTGGGTGGGTGTGTGTGTGTGTGTGTGTGTGTGTGTGTGTGTGTGTGTGTGTGTGTGTGTGTGTGTGTGTAGGGAGTGGGGTAGGGATTTATAGCGACATCGTTCTATATGGCACCAGCAAAATGAGTTACATGCTACCTTATGACACAGACACAGATGTGAGAGAAGGAGCAAGCCAGAAGAGAAGATGACAACAGAAGGGAATTTTGTTTGAGTTTGTATGACTGAAATTGACGTGGGGCTCAGCAGAACTGAGGGATGAGGTTTGCTCAGACCATCCACATTCCCATAAGTTGAGCCAAGGGACCAAGTCAATGAAGTGAATTTTCCTATCTGTGGTGACTGGACCGGTAGAGATCAGGGACATTCTTTCAATTAGAATAAAATCAAACTGAGCTGTGGTAGGACTGGATGTAAGATTTTGAACTTGTAGCTGTCTCTAAAAGGTCAAATGTACAAAGACAGTACATGTAACTTGATGGTAGCATGTGTGAAAGAGATGTTTAATTGGCCAGTAGCTCAGTATAAGCCAGTATGATATGGCTATCAATATAAATATAAGCTGAGACTTAATCACAAACTTTTTAAAAGCACCTACTACGTGCCAGACACTGTGTTATATCTTTAGAGATATGAAGACAAAAAAAATGAAATGAGGCAACTAGGCGGTACAGTGAATAAAGCACTAGACTTTGAGTCAGGAGGAGCAGGATTCAAATCCTGCTTCAGATACTAGCTTTGTGACCCTAACCACTCTTTATCTCAGTTTCCTCACCTGTAAAATGGGGATAGCATTAGCTCCATCTTCTTGGAGATAATCACAAAGTGAAGGCACTAGCACTAAGGGGGATCGGAAAGACTTCTTACAGAAGGTCGGACTTTATCTGAGACCTGAAAGAAGTTGCAAAGAAAAGGAAGGAGAGAATTCTAGGAATAGGAGACAACCAGAGAAAATGCCCAGAGTCAGAACATGGAGCGTCTTGTGTGAGGAGGCCATGTGTCACTGGATCACATGGAAGGGGGAGGGAGGCATGGAAAGGTATATTATAGGTATATTATAAAAAGGTATATTATATAAAAAGTATATTATAAGGGGTTCTGAATGCTAAACAGAAGACTGTATATGGGATCTTGGAGGTAATAGGGAGTTTATTGGAGTTTATTGAATGAGAGAGTGGTCTCATGGTCAAACGATTCTGTTGAACTGTGTAGGTCTACCTAATAAATGAATCAAGAGAAATCCTATTGTATTCAAAACTGGAATGCTGTGTTCAAGTCAGTAAGAAAGCAGTGATTAACAAAATAGGCAGTTTCCAGAAGGTGGGCAGAATGATGAAGTCTCTGGAAGTTATCAGAAGAAAAGCTGAAATAACTGGGGATACTTAGTCTGGAGGAAAAAATATTAACAGAAGACATGACCCTTATTTTCTGAGATTTGAAGAAGTGCATGTAGAAGAAAGTGTGGTTAAAGTCTCTCTTTACATGATTTAATGATAGTTCCATTGTTGAAAAGGTATAGAAATTTATGAGGGAAATTTCTGATCTGGATCTATTTCTACCAATAGGGAGGGAGGGGCTGGTTTATGGGGAAGAGTTGATGGAAACCTTTGGTGAAAATGAGAACTCCATCTTAGAATATGTAATTGAGAATGAGATCGAGAATATTTGTTGATTAAATATGGCAAAGAATAGGCTGAACTTTACTTGAAGTTTTAGGAGAATAGATTTCAAAGTCTTTAGAGAAAGAATGGGTAGGATCTCATGGATTAATAGTCTACAGAGGAGGTCAGCATAGGAGGGCTTGGAAACTCTCAAGAATGGAAGTTCTTTTTTTTTAAACAAATGCTTTATTAACTTCTGTTTTACATCATTCATTTCCACCAGATTTTGAGTTACAATCATTTTCCCCCCATTATTCCCCTACCCAACCTCCCAGAATAGTAATCCCACAAGATATCGCTTCCTCCAATCTGCTGTCTCCCATACCTTCTCCCATACCCCCATCGACTTTTCCATTAGAGGAAGGTGAGTCTTTGCATCCCAATGCCTGCACATCTGATCTCCCTATTACAAGCAAAAGAGTATTAATAATAGTATTTATATATATTTGAAACATTTAATGTTACGACCTCAAATTTCTGATCCATTTCCTTCCTCCCTTGTCACCCATTCCCTCTTGGGAGATAAGTAATTCAGTATATGTTGTACATGTCTAGCTATGCAAAACATTATCATAGTAGATATATTGTACAAGGCTGCTTATAATTCCTCCCACTCATCCCACCCCCCACCTGGTCCATTCCCTACATGATCCTGTCCCTCTTCTATAGTGGGTACTTCCAACCTCCCCTCACCCCAAGGATGCCCTCCCATCCATCATCCCTCCTCTCATCCCCCTTCCCCTATCCTGCTGCAGGTTGAGATATCCCATTTAGTATGTATGTCATTTTCTCCCTGAACCAAATTCAATGTGAATGTGGTTTTGCCTTTTTAGCCTTCCTTATTCTCCCCCTCTTTTGCAACCACTTCCCCTTGCTTCTTCTGCATGGGGTAGTTTATACTACCCTGTCTCTCCCCATCTCCTCTTGCCACTTTCCTCTCCCACCTCATAATTTCATCCCTTGAGTATTCTCCCTTCCCAACAAATTCAACCTATGACCTCTATCCATATATAACTGTAACCATATACACACACATTCACATATGTATTCATATGACCACACACCCTTCTTCCATTATTTTCATAGTGAGAAAGATATCATCACTCACAGTTATTGCTTTTCCATATAGGAATGTGAATAGTTCAACTTTGATAAGTTCCTTTTGATTTCTTTTCCCTGATTACCTTCTCAGGCATCTCTTGCTTCTTGTGTCTGGATGTCAAATTTTCTATTCAATTCTGGTTTTTTCCTCAAGAATGCTTGAAGTCCTCTATTCCACTGAATGACCATATTTTCCCCTGAAACAAAATACTCAGTTTTGCTGGGTAGGTGACCCTTGGGTTCATTCCCAGTTCTTTTGCCCTTTGGAATATCATATTCCATGCCCTTCGATCTCTCAGTGTAGAAGCTGCCAGGTTCTGGGCTATTCTGATTGTGTTTCCACAATATTGAAATTGTTTCTTCCTGGCTGCTTGTAGTATTTTCTCCTTGATCTGGGGATTCTGGAACCTGGCTATAATATTCCTGGGAGTTTTCTTTTTGGGATCTTTTTCAGGAGGTGATCTGTGGATTCTTTCAGCCTCTATTTTGCCCTCTGGATCTAAAACATCAGGGCAGTTTTCCTTGAGAATTTCCTGAAGGGTGATTTCTAGGTTCTTTCCTTGATCATGGCTTTCAGGTAGTCCAATAATTTTTAAATTGTCTCTCCTGGATCTATTCTCCAGGTCAGTGGTTTTTCCCATGAGATATTTCACATCCCCTTCTAATCTTTGGTTTGTTTGGATCTGCTTAACAGCATCTTGATTTCTCATAAAGTCACTAGCTTCCATTTGCTCCAGTCTAACTCTGAAGGAATGAATCTGCTCAGTGAACTTTTGAGATTCTTTTTCCATCTGGCAAATTCGACTTTTAAGGCATTCTTCTCCTCATTGCCCTTTTGGGCCTCCTTTGCCATTTGAGTTAGTCTATTTTTTAAGGTGTTGTTTTCCTCAGTCAGGCTGTTGACCCTCATTTCATACTTTTCCTGCATCCTTCTCATTTCTCTTTCTAATTTTTCCTCCACTACTCTTATTTGATTTTTAAAGTCCTTCTTAAGGTCCTCTATGGCCTGCAACCCACTCATGTTTTCCCTGGGGCTTTTGGAGCAGGACTTCTGACCTCACAGTCCTTTTCCCTCTCTTTGCCCCCAAAATAGGAGTCTAGGGTTGCATTTTTCTGTTTCCTTTGCCTTGGCATGTTGCCACTTAATTGCTTGACTTTTGGGCTTGTTGCCACACCATGGCTTTAAGGCCAGATAGAGGAATTTTCGTCCCGAACGTGTGGGGGGCAACTTCCGTTTCTGGCAAGCTGTAAACCCACCCAAGACTTCCACCCTAGATCACAATCCAGATCCAGGGAGGTTAAAGCAAGAGCGATTACCCCCCAAGACTGATCATTGGATCTCCCTACAAATTTGCAGGCTGGGAGCAGGAGCTGCCTCTGAAAACTACAAAATGGCGTTTGTCCTCAGCGGCTTCTAGCCCCCAGGGGAGGGAGCCGACGCATTCCCTAATACCAGTCCCAAAGTCCATAGGACACTAACCTCTTACTTTGTCCTAGGCAAGTCTATGTTGATAATTCTGGAGTCGCCACATCTCCTGGTGTTCTGGGGTTCCTCCAGCTGGCTGCTGGCCCTGCTGCCCTGGGGCTAAAACCTCAGCTCATGCGGACCTGGGCTCGGCTCGGCTCCTGCACTCTGCGCGCTGCTAGGTCCCAGACCACTGCGCTGGTCCTTCCTGCAGGGCTGCTGGGCTGTCCTCAGCGGGAGTTTAGCTTCTCTGTGTCGTTCTGTGGGTGCTGGGGCTCCAGAAGTTGTTCAGAGTCCCGTTTTACATTGTTTAGGGGGAATCTGGGGGCAGAGTGGCTTGGATGAGCTGTTTCTACTCCGCCATCTTCAAGAATGGAAGTTCTTAAGGAAAAAAATAAGGTATCCTGATTGTGAAGGGGAAGTGATCTAAAAAGATTAATGTGGGTGCATAAGGAGCTCATCTACTAACATATTCTAAATAGATATTTATAGAAGATAGAATCAGACAGATAACAGAAGAATACAAAAGCACACGCCGGTTCTGTGAGAAAGAAGTGACAAAACCCAGGATGATAATGGACAAAGAAGAGAAGGTGGAGCTGCTCAAGTTTGAATTTTGATGATTTATTCTCTGCCATGGAAAATTATTGTTAGACTAGAAAAGATAAAACATATTCAGAAATAGAGACATGAAGGGAATAATGGACAGTGGTTTCAGCAATTTCTGAGGGATCAGGACATGGGCTACATAACAGTCAGTGCAATTAGGTGGATTCAGATGATCATAAGTTTGATATTCACTTAGAGATCGCTAGAGCTCCAGGATTTTGACCCCCATGATTTTTAACATTTTAAAAAATCATTGAATGCTAAATCAGTGTCACAGGTCTGAGCCTGCCGCTCCCTCCTCAAAAACCTTCAATGGCTTCCTATTGCTTCTGTGTGGGGAGCTAGTTGTCTCAGTGGATAGAGCACATGGTCTGGAGTGAGGAAGACCTGAGTTCACATACCACCTCAGACACTAGATGGGTGACCCTGGGCAAGTCACTTCACCCTGTTTGCCTCAGTGTCCTCATCTGTAAAATGAGCTGGAGAAGAAAATGACAAAACACTCCAGTATCTCTTCCAAGAAAATGCTAAATGGGGTCACAAAGAGTGAAACAACTGAGATGACCGAACAGTAACAACATTGCTTCTTATGTGTGTTCCATCTTCCAGCCAAACTGGGCATTTACTGGTCCATTGTGGTAACTCAGGGGTGGGGAACCTGCAGCATCAAAGCCACATGTGGCCTTCTAGGTCCATGGGTGTGGAGTCCAAGTTTTGACTGAGTCCAAGTTTTACAGAATGAATCATTTTATTAGGGGTATTTGTTCTGTGAAGTTTGTATTTAGTCAGAGGGCTTCACTTGAGAACTTAAAAGGGCCACATATGGCTCAAGGCCACAGGTTCCCCATTCCTGGAACAGCCCTTCCATGCAAAAGTGTCTCCATTGTCTGGGATGAACCACTGAGCCCCCTCGCTGAGTAGCCTTATCTTCTAGCCAGGCTCAGCTTGGCTACCTCTTATCCTACTGGGGGGGGGTGCTTTTCTGATGTCTTTTCCACTTTCCCCTCCCCTATGTTCTGGCTACCAAAATTCTTTCTGTTCTCTAGTCTTCTTAAAACACTTTGTCTGGACCTCTTTACCTTCATCACAACTAGTGCTTTGAATTCTCAAATGTAGTGTCCAGAATATGAGAGATGACCTTTTCTCTTTCTTTGCTTGTTTATCCTAGACATGCCATTCCATGGATATAAGGAGTTCCTAGTGAGCAACTTTCTCTACCAATTGAGGTCAGTGTTTTCTCAGTGATTTATAGTGTTAAGAGTTACATGGGACACTGAAAGGTAGCAGAACTTGCCCAGAGTCCCAGAGCCAGTGTGTTGAGAGGTGAATTTGAACTCTGTGCTTTCCTCCTCCTTGGTCAACTCTCTATTCATGATGCTCTGCTGTCTTTCAAGAGGCATAGTATCTTGGTTATGGGATATGCCAATATTCTGTTCTGCTGTGGTTTGATGGTATCTAGTGCTAAGGTCTTGGTATCCCATTTTTGTGAAGAATATTTTTAGCCTAGGGAGGGCATTTATGAGGGTTGGTTGATGGGAGGTCCAGAAACTTCAGGGAAACTTAGTAGTTGCCTTGATGTGTTTGAAGGACTGTTGTGTGATAGAGGGACAGGACTTGTTCTGCCTGGCCCACTCTAGGAACAATGGGTAGGAACAATCCTACTTAGGCAGATTTAGGCTGGATGTCAGGAAGATAACTTCTTGGCAGTAAGAATTAACCCAAACACAGAATGGAGCTGTTTTGGTCAGAAGTAGTATGTCTTTGACTGGGAACCTTCAAGCAAAGGTTGAATGGCCACCTGTCAGGGATGTAGTGGATGGGATTCTTGTTGACCTAACTGGTTCCTGGTGTCCATTCCTGCCATATGAAGTTGGGAAGCAATGCTCAGGATGCATTTCTTGCCAGGAGCTGATCCATTTGTTTTGGTCACATAGATCTGGTTTGCAATGTTATTGGACTGCATGCCTACTGGATTCCAAGCACTCTGTAGAGGGAAAGGGCAGATAATTTTAGTGACTGACATTGGAGGGCCCAGGGCAGCCCCCTTTTGTTCCTTTGGAACGGCCCCTGTTTACTAGCCTCCAGAAAAGGCATCAGATAAACTTATCAGCATCAGTGCTGGCAATGTCAACATGTCTAATGTATGCTTGAACACCCCAAAGAATCCATCATGTTAATAACTAAACATCCAGGCACACTGAGTAGAAGTGTTGTTTAATATTTCCTCAAGTAATTGAAGAGAGATAAATTATTTAACTGAGAAATCAAATTAAGAAACATGCCTAAGAGTTGATGAAATGAAGCTCACTGGAGCAAACCTCCAACTGTAAAGCCCAGGATTTAAGGAAGCCAACTTGGGATCATTGATGGTAGGCGTAGAGAAGTCTTGGCTGTGTTGTGCCTCTGGAAGAATAGATATTATTGTTAGCACATCTGAAAGGGCCTGAGCATCCTTCAGGGTCCCTAAGGATAGAGCTAGTCCCAGTTAGTGTTAGGGGCCAAATGGAAGTTTCGGGGAGGTAGATTTGGGAGCGCTATAAGGAATCCCTTTCTGAGAATTACCAGTGTCTGATATTGGATGGCCCTAAAAGCTTTTCATCACTCGAGGAAGGCTCAGAAGGAGCTTCCAACTATGTCAGTTGGTATCTGATATTTTAGCAGTGCTCGTTTTAAGTCTAGGCCTGTCATAAGAGGCAACATAAGGCAATGGAAAGAACGATGACTTTGGAGTCCAAGGACATGCATTCAATTCCTCCTCTGATGCTTATGACCTTTTTGACCTCAAGTCTTTTCAACTCCCTGGACCTTGGTTTCCCCCTTGTCTGGCCTCTGAAGTCCCTTCCAGCTTTGAATATAGGATTCTTGTGTGTGACCTTGGGTAAGTCTTTTCCTTTCCCTGGGTCTTAGTTTTCCCCTCTGTAAAAAGAGAAAGCCAGACCAAATAGCCTTTGTAACCTCTTGCAGCTTTAGATGTAGAATCACATATGTGACCTTGGGAAAGTGACTTATCTCCAGCTCATAGTCTTTCAGAGTTGCAAGGTTAAGTGACTTACTCATGAGTTTGTATGTAGCAGAGGCAGAGCTCAAGCCCAGGTCTTCCTAATGCCATGACCAGCCTTCTAGCCCATAGACCATGTTTGCCTCTAATATCACAACAACAACAACAAAACCCTCAACATTCACAGCCCACATTTCTGTAGGGTTTTAATGTAAACCAAGTATATTTCTAATGAGAAATTTTGGAATTCTAATGAGAAATTGGAATGCCAATGCTGCCACTTAGTCAAGAGTAGAGATTACTCAATCAATAAATACTTATTAGGCTCTGGCACTGTGCTGTGTTGGAGATAAAAAGAAAGACAACAACAATGAAGCTTACCTTCTTCTTTTTGTTTTTGGAGGGGGGGAAGGTAGGGCAATTGGGGTTAAGTGACTTGCCCAAGGTCACCCAGCTAGTTTTTGTGTTAAGTGTCTGAGGCTGGATTTGAACTCAGGTCCTCCTGACTCCAGGGCAAGTGCTGTACTCACTGCGCCCCCTGCCCCTAGCCACCCCTAAAGCTTATCTTCTACTGAGAAGAGAAAATGAGTCCATCTTTTCAGAATAGATAGAAGATAGTCTGAGAAGGGAAGTGCCAGCAGCTGGGGAAGATGGGGAACAGGAAAGGCCTCCTACTGAAAATGGGAGAACCAGCTGTTTTAGTCAGAAGTGTGATCTCTTTGACTGGGGACCTTCCTGCAAAGATTGGATGACCACCCGTCAGGGATTCAGTGGGTGGGATTCTTGTTGCCTAACTGGTCCCCTGAAGTCCATTCTTGCTATATGATGTTGGGAAGCAGCAATCAGGAACTAAGTCTTGAAGGAAGCTACAAGGCAGAGGGAGGAGGGAGAGCTTTCCAGGCATGAGAGACTGTCAGTACAAATACATGGAGATAGGCGATGGAGGATTAAGTGCTAGTGATATAAACCATTGACGTACCCTAACAATACAAACCTTGCAATGCTTTTCCTTGAGCCCATATTGTAGGCTTATTTCTCTGATATTTGGCTCCCAATGCAATTTTTTTTTAAAACTTTCTAATTGCCCTGGTTTTCTTCTAAATAAGCAGATGGCCAGTAACGTCATTTGTCCTATAATAAAGTGGCAGCTAGTATAGATTACACTTGTTTTGTGACTCTAAAGGAAATGCTATCCAACTGCAATGAAACCTGTGTGGCGATATAGTATGAGTTGGCCGCCTACTCACCGTCACTGGTCTTACCAAGATGGCGGCATGTTTTTGCTGTCCCAACAGTCCTATGTGGCTGTTGTGGGTTGTGTTCTCCCTAAAAATGAAGGTGGATAACTCATTAAATACCAAATGGTAATCTAAAGTAGCTATAATTACACAGGAGTGGGTGGGTTACCTAGCTGTTTGCAGCACTAAGGGCTATATTTTTCCTAAAACAATTCATGAACAAAGCTAAGGGAGGGAGGAGAATGGAGTAGGGGGAAGAAACAAACTCTGAATTCACCTCTCAGAGAATGATGGGACTTTACTCCTGGATCTTTCTAGTCTATAACCCAAGCCAGTGTATTTTGAGCTACCCAACTTTTCCTAAGACTTCTGGAAGGATCTCAAAATGAGTAAGATGACACAGCACAGCAGAAAGAACCGTGGCTGTAGAGGAAGGGGACTTGTCTTCAAATATCAGCTCCAATCCTAACTGACTACATGCCATTGGGCACCTCACCTGATATGTCTGGTTTTCATTTTTGCCTCCTCTATAAAATGAAGGGGACTGGACTATCTGGCCTCTGAGGTAGGTCCCTCCCAACTCTACATTTCTGATCCTCTGCTACCTGCCTTTGAGGAGTTCACAGACTCATAAGGGAGATGATACATGAACATATGCAATATGGAACTATAGGGCATGGCAGAATAGGGGACAATATCGGTGAGGTTCGCACAAAGTCTTTTGGCAACAAAGGCAGAAGAGATTATTTGGGAGGGCCAGTCTTCCTCAGAGTGTGAAACAGGTTAAGGTGGCCCTTTCTTTTGAGGCCCTGACCCTTCCCTGTGCCTACTTTTTCTTAAACAAAAGTCTTCCCTCTACAGTCCCACCCCCACCCCCAGCTTTTTCTTTCTGGGCAGGAATTCTTACTCTGAACAGTAAATAGCTTCTTCTCAGTGTCAAAACTCCATTTCCCACATGTATCTCTCCCTATTCTACTCTCTGCTTCTCCAAGTTTGATTGGTAGTGTGACTAGTCTGTATGAGTGTTAATCAGCCTTACTGTATTTTAAGAGATTTTTTTAGAGGAAGATGATGACTTTACCTAAAGAGTAACTGAGATATGGCAATTTCAAAATAAGGTTTACCAATGAGGGAGGTATCTTGGGGTGGATGGGGCCTTAGGGCCCTCCACATCTCTCACTCTGTAGATTAGAAATGTGTTTCTTGGTGCAATCCTGGATATTTTTTGGAGAGTTAAATACAGTGGTCAACAGAACATTTGAGCATAAACAAGTGATTTCTAGGCAGTCATATAAACAGTGACAATGCTTGGACCCTCAGTTATTGTCCCTTTATTTCTCTTATTCTATTTCATTGACCTTTGAGTGTTCTGTTACTTCTTCCCAGGGCCATGCAGCAATGGAGTGGGCTGATGGGTGGGGGTAGCAAGTTGTCCATTACTCAGAATGCCCAAGCAGAGGCTGGATGACTCTGTTGGGGGACAGAGTGGAAACTCACAAGGTAGGTGGCTGGACTAAATGCCCTTAAAGTCCCTTTCAGCTCTAAAACTCCTGCCATACCTATGGAAATTCATTTCCTTATTTTGCTGAGAAGAATGAATATCCTCCAGGAGTGGGGAACCCTTGGCCTCGAGGCTACATGTGGCCTTCTAGGTTGTTGGGTGTGGCCTTTTGGCTGAGCCCAAATTTTACAGAACCAGTCCTTTTTATTAAAGGGGTTTGTTCTGTGAAGTTTAGATTCAGTCAGAGGGCCATACTTGGGGCGCTAGAGGGCCACATGTGGCCTCAAGGCCACAGGTTCCCCACTCCTGTAGCTTATAATAGTAAATCTTGCTCTCACCCTGTAGCATGACAGTGAACTGGATCTGAGGAGGGAAAGTTTGGGAAACTCCACGGGCTTCTCATTCTGTAAGAGTCCCAGAGCATCATGGTGATGTGACAACACGTGATGTTCTAGGTCTGCAGATAACAAAATACCATGGTTGCAGAAAAATGCAAATTGCAGATGTCCAAGAGGGTATTATCAGGGTGGGGCATATTGCCAAGCATGTCCCATGCCCCAGGAAGTATCATGAGAGGATGACATGGTCAGAAACATGGATGAATAGAAGAGGCAAGCCATTCTCAAAACGTGACTGGAACACTAGGTGGGCAGATACTTGCAGCCTGCTGTGTGGAAGGTGTGCAAAGGTTATGGTCTCTCTAAGTAGAGTGAAGTCCTGCCCCAGTGAGATCATGAATCTAAGTAATGAGCCCTCTTCTGCCTTTCTTCATGCATGTGTAACACTGGGTGCTTGGTACAGAATATAAAAGAGAAGGAGAATATACTTACATGAAGGTTAATACAAATAGCAATTATAGTCTGGCAAGATACAAATACTTTGCTGCCAAAAGTACTTTCTGTTGGCGTTTCTTCTTGTAATTAAACTCAGACCATCCTTCAAGATTGGACATCTTAGAACCATGAGGGGACACAGCCATTGCTTTGAGGTTGGTAATACAGTCTGCAGAGGTTATGTAGATGAGGTATTATTTGAGATAGTGTCACATAAGAAACTTCTTCAATATTACATGAAATAAAGTGAGCAGGTGCCCCATGGACAAATGGAGTTTCATGAGCCCTTTAATCTTTTAACTTTCCTTGCCACATTATGAAGTCTGGTGCACCATGTTTCTGTTTGAATATAGGAGGCTTTGAACCCTTAAAGCTAACAATCTCTTCACTGCTCCAGTGACTGGCCAACCAATATCTTATTGGTGGGGGGTGGGGGATGATTGGAAAGAAGAGGGTAAAGAAACATGTTAATGAAAAGGCTCAAGGGGCACCCTTTCTGAAAGTTTTAGGGGATGGTGTGCCCAAGAGGAATAGGGCCTTCTGTAGCTGCTGTACATCAGAAGCCCTCCACCAAAAGTAGAGTGGCCTAAACCAGGGAGAGCAGGGCAACGGGAATCATGCCCATTTGCAGCCTGACTTTGTGCCAGTTATTGTGAGCCCCTCACAGTGCTGAGGCCGACCCCACTGCTTGCTTAAGAGCTCAGCAGTCTGCCTTGGAAAGAGTGACTTCCCCATCCCTTAAAGGTGTTTGAACAAAAGCAAAAAGCTGAATTGTCAAGGATGTTTTCTTGGAGGCTTAGACTTGGGGCAAGGGAGTCATTTTCAAAATGATATAGTAAATGGGGCACTGGCCTTGGAATCAAGAAGACCTGTGTCCAAATCCTGCCTTTGCTACTTAATATTTGTGGGAAACTGGAGAAATCATTGAACCTCTGGTCGTTAAGTCCCTAGGTAAGGGTCTTAGAGCAGGTAGAGGTGATCCAGCTTCCCAGCCATGCAGGGCTAGGTTAAGACAAAGCAATGAGATTTTCTCTCAGTTCCCATAACTGAATAAAATTTTTATACAAGACAGAATTTGGACTAAACCTACAATTGAATAGAAAGGGAATTGACCTAGCTCCAGAACTGAGTCACAAGATGGAGTCAGTGTGGTTCACTCAGTTCCCACAATTAACCACTTACTGTCCTAGCCCCCCCCCAGGGCCTCAGTTTTCTTATCTGTAAAATGAAATACGACTTGATGACTTCTAAAAAGGTCCTTTGTAGTCTATCTTTTGGATCCCCGTTGGCTCCTAAGATCTCTACATGAGGGGTTTGTGACCCTTTCTCAGGAACATCTTTTGATGTATAAAATAAAATACAAAAGGTTACAAATGAAACCAAAGGTAAATGACATCCAAGGTCATGGATTCTCAGAAATCTCTACACAGACCCCTTGGGAGTCCAAGGGTCCTGGGTTATGAACTCTTGTCTTATTAAACAGCCTATGATCCCAGGAACCAAGAGTGTGAGATGAGTTTTCTCCTGGACTTTTTTGGCAATGAGGCACCCACCACTGTGGTACTCATAGATGAGTAGGAGGAGAGGACAAGCAGGAGGTGTGCCAAAGGAAGCAGCCAGCCTTAGCAACAAAGGTGAATAACTCCCCCAGACGTACTACACTTCTCCATTCCCCAGTAGCAGCACCTTGGACTTCCTAAGCTTTGGCCCCAGCCTGCACCGTACCTGGCACATGCACACACAAAAAGCTGAAGAGACTTCCTATGTGAAGTCCTGTGCTGACTACAGTGGATTTTGTACATATAAACAGCAACTCCATAGAGTTGGGGAAGAGGTTTCAAGGAAGAATTAACTTGTATCAGATTCACCTTGTGAACCTCACCAAGGAATGACTTGATTGGAAGGTACTTTTTTGCTGCTTGCCCCAGGTGCCACAGTGGTTAACTCTAGCTCTGAATATGTGAACTCACTGATGTGAGTTTCTGTCCCCATTCCCCTTCCTCCACCTCCAGTGTAGATAGCAGCACATCCACACTTCTTCCACACTTCTCCCCCCTACAATGCTTCTCTAAGAGCTCCTCTACAGAACCATGACTTAGAATCACTGCTGAACTCATTCTTAACCCATACGTTAGGTCAGGACTGTTAGCTTGTAGCTCCTTGATGTTTTGTACAAATGGCAATTTCATGCTCCTGCCAATGCTCCAGATGAGCGTAGCTCAATTCTGTATCAGATAGTTTTCATGAGTTAATAGACCGTGATTTCCCAAAATTTTACCCTTCTGCCCTCCCTCCATCTTACCCTAGCCCCCATCACTGAGTGATTTTCAAACATTCTGCATTGGCATGTAGTCATCCAAGAGTCACATTCCAGTGGCTCTGCAAACTGCTTAGAATCTTCAGTAGTGGAAATGTGAAAGAGGTGGGGAATTGTACCTTCTATATGCCAAGGCTGGTGGATAAATGGCTATCAAATGCTTAAAGTATCATTTCCAGAGGACAAAATCAAGTTATTTTCCTTTTCAAAATGAATATTTGAGTTTGACTGTTTTTCCCTCAAATAATAATCTTAATAGAAATCTTTGATAAAAAAATATTCTGCTTTATCTTATTTGGGGAAATTAATATAGTAGCATTTAGTCAGGGGATGGGGCAGAAACCAGTTGAGTCATGATGTCAAGAATGGTAAATACCCAAAGCTGTGATATAGGGTTGGCATCCTTCAGTGTCCTGTAGACTACATAAATGTCTGTATTTATAGTGTTTATATATTTAAACAAAAAGCCAATGGGTATTTGATATCCAGTATTTATCAAAGAAAGAAGTGTGGCATAGTCTCAAAATATGTATTCTAGCTCCAGCTCTGCTGCTGAATAGCTTTCTATCTCTATATGCCTCAGTTTCCTCATGTGTAAAATAAAGGGGTAAGATTAGGTGACCTCTGAAGTTGTTTTTCTGGCTCTCAATCTCTGGATCCTCTGATCTGTAAAAGGGGATAATCCCTGCCTTAACTCAGAAAGGTGTTAGGAGCCCAAGAGATAATGAAAGTGAAATCCAGCTGAAAAAGTCATAGGCCTGAGCCCAGTGGCAGAGATTATTGGCAGCAGCTGAGGGCAGGGGCTGCATAGATTTATTTTAAAACTTAAGGCAACTTTAAAATCTAATTTTCTTTTGCGGATTTCCTGATGCCCCTTGAGAGAAGAGAAAAATCATGGCGTGACGCAGGAGGCACTGGGCCGTGCATATCACCACATGGCCCTCCTTCCCTCTTCCTTCCTCATCAATTCCTTTCAGGATGAATTTCTATATGTCAGGTTCCATCATCAGGGAGTGTAACAGAAAAAGAGGGCAGGGGCAACATTTTTTCATGTTTTCTATTTCACTTCAGCATTTTTGTTGATTTAAGTCATGTCCAACTCTCTATGACCCCATTTGGGGGTTTCTTGGGCAGAGATACTGGAGTGGTTTGCCATTTCTTTCTCCAGCTCATTTTACAGATGAGGACACTGAGGCAAACAGGATGAAGTGACTTACCCAGGGTCACACAGCTAGTAAGTGTCAGGCCAGATTTAAACTTGGGAAGATGAGTTTTTCCAACTTCAGATCAAAATTTGAGCCACCTAGCTATTCCTCTAATTCAATGCTCAGAGTTATTAGAACTCTTCTAGGCTGAGGGAAGATGGAGTGGAGGAACTAACTCCTTCCTCCTCCTTGTGTATGGATGAGTCTTGAGGCTCTTTTCAATGCACTGGGGAGACAGTCAGGTGACCCAGGCTCTAAGCCAGGCTTTGCTCTCTGTGCCTTTGATCCAGTCCTTGCCTCTCTCTGGGCTTCAGTTTCCTTACCTGTAAAATGAAGGGCTTGACCACAATCCCACTCTAAATGTGCTAATCCTATAGAAGTTGTGTCAGTAGCATTGACCTAAGGAAGGCTCAGTGTATTTACTTTGCTTAGATGATTGTCCCTACAAGAGGTTACTGAATCATTTGATACATCAGTTAAATAGAGACCATCACACTAGAGCTGAATATTATCTTGTAAGGAATCTCTGTGGGCACAAGGATGCTTCAGCCTAACACTGCAAGTGAAGCACTGGGCCCAGGGAGTCACTTTCCAGTAGAGAAGAGGCTCCTGCAAAGCCAAGACCTTCAATGGCCAGATTCTCAAACAGCAAAATTTGGCTTTCCTTTTTGCTTCCCCCTCTACCATGGAGGTGAAGTCCAAATGGAGGCCCTTAGGCCCTGAGGAGCCTGGCCTTGAAGTCTTTGCTCTCCTGATCTATTTCTGTATATCCTTGGGCAAGTTCTTTCTACTCTCCAGGTCTCAGTTTCCCTAACTTTCAGATAGAGGGGGTGGACTTGATGGTCTCTAAGGTACCTTCTGAGTTGAGTTAACAATTACCGTAGCCAATGCTGTCTTTTGAGAGTCTTCTAAGTGTCTGAATTCTATACAACAAGCTTCTCGTTAAGACTTTTCTTCAGTGCAAGGCCAGAGGCAGGGAGGGAGTAATGAGACAAAAAGTCTCTGCTTTCAGAGTGCTTCCAATTTAATTGGGGAGTGCAGTGGGGAGAGATGAGGGTGACCATTGAGCTGAGCTTTGCATGTAGATAAGAATTACCAGAGGCAGAGATGAGGAGGAGGAGCATTCTGGGCCAGAAAAACAGTTCACCTAAAGCATCATCTTTAGTGTGAAGAAGTAGCAAGACACAGAGTAAGGACTTGAGGAATAAGACACAGAGCCCTCCCTCCAGGGCCCAAAAAACAGATCCATATAAAATAACAAATAACGGTCCAAGACTGTGCATGAAATTTAGCAGATGGCATATGCTAAGTAATCCAGGGATTTGGGGGCAGGGCATGGGGCTAATTTGGAAGACCTCTTCCAGGGGTTGGTTCTTGGGTTAATTCTTCACCACTGGTTAGGAATTAGTGAGGCCAAGAGGAAAAAGTGCACTCTAGGCTGGGAGTGGGTTGGAGTGGAGAATGGCCCCAGGCAAAGATACTAGTCTGGTGCCAGACAGAGTCTCAGCTCATCAGCAGAACGGTCTGGGAAAAAATGGGGCAGTCTCAAGTCATTGCATTGATTTGACATTTTTCAGCTTCAGCAGCAGACAAGTCTGTGTAGAAAGTAGACGAGGCTCAGGCTCTGCCCACACATATTGAGCTGGAGTTGATTTGGGGCCATGCAATTGGAAACGTCCAGTGGGCAGTGAAGAATGTGGGATTGGAGCATAGAAAAGAGAACAAGGCTAGAGATGTCAATTTGTGAGCAGGAATGATGGATGAGGCCATAAGACTAGATGGAGGTCTTTGGACCAAGAATTTGGCTTCTTGCAAACATGCCAGGCAAAGGGAAATTTTGCAGTTACATAGTGTTCCCCTTCGCATGAATGACTCCCCTTACCCACTTTCTTTTCCAGTCAAACTGTTTCCCCATCTCCTGCATTCATGCCTTTACTTCCTTCAAGATTTAAACTCAGGTACTACCTGCTACATGGACTCTGCAAGTTTTCCCAGTTGCTATTGCCCTCCCCCACCCAACTAATTTATATTTATCTTGTATCTCTTTTTCATTGACTTATCTTTGTGAACATTGAATAATCCTGGTAGATCGTAAGCTGTTTCAGGCTAGGGATTGGTTTGTCTTTATAAGTTTAGCACTTAATAAATGCTGAATGAACTAATGAATGAGTTATTTTACTAAGACTGTAGGGTCAACCAGATAACTCCCATCACTTCCCTAGGCCCAGGATGGTCTCCCTTTGTGAAGAGAAGAAAGACTAGTTTGGGGAGGGCTACTCCACTCTCCAGCTGCTCAGAGAGAGTGAAGTGTCCCTTGAGGAAAATGGGACCCCAGTATGAAGGGAACAGCAAAGGAGACTTGCCACTCCCTCAAGCCATCTGTCCCATAGCTTTCTTCTTCTTCACTGCTAGGGAACTCAGAAGCATAGCCTCCTCTTGCTCCTATGACCTAGGATTGTTGAGAGTCTCAAACAAGACAGTGGCTGTCAAGTATTTGGAAAACCTTCAAGTGTGTTATAAATAGGGCTAAGATTCTTCTCTGTCCCCCTTAGCAGCTGTCAGTGACCAGATCCTATGGATTTCATGTCCACAATCTGTTCTAACACTATTGCTATAGCCCTGGTTAATTGGGCATCATCCAGCCTATTGTCACATCCTCCTAGCTAGTCTCTCTGCCTCCAGTTTGTTTGAGTTCTCCTTAGGATCAGAAAATCCCTGTGCTAGAGGTGGAAGGGTCCTCAGAGGCCCTGGAATCCAACCCCTCTCATTTTATAGGGGGGAAACTGAGGCCCAGGAAGGAAAGGTGACTTGTCCAATGGCACTCAAGCAGTAAGCCTCAGAGGTTGCCTTTGAACTCAGGTACTCTGTCTCTAGAGGCAGAGATCTTTCTATTGTAATCACTGCTGAGTGCTTGTCTAAAAAAATAAAGAAATGGAATGCTTATCTAAAAGCAAAGAAAGTCTCTCTAATATCCCACCCCCCCATTCCCCTAGGTGCCCTGTGACCAGAAGTTGTTTGAATTTACTCCAGTCTGTATCTCCCCCCCCCACACACATATAACTACTCTACCTCTGGAGTTGATTAAAGTAACTTAAACTGAAATGTGAATGCCTGACACAACCAACCTTTTCTGAGAGCTATTTGCATTTAAACAGAAGAACTTGTTAAGTCAAAAGACTCTCCAATTGGTAAAATGTATGGGAAAGAGATATCTGAATCGAAGTTGCCTGCCTAGTCTATTCTAGGAAGTCTTCCCCACTCCCCACCCCCACCAGCCACCCTCTCAAAACATCTAGGATCAGGGTTTACAATTTGGCCTTTCCCTTCCAAACGGTTGCTGATCCCTAACTCAGACACAGATTTCAGCTCAGTTTAATACTCAGTTTCATCTTTCCCTACCTCCCTAAACTTCTCCATATACCATTTCCCTTTTTTATCTGAACTCAGTCGATATTAGAACACTCTATTAAAATGGATTTGACAGGCATCGGCCATAGTAGGAGATCTATTTCTTTATTGGGGCACACTGCACCTGAGGTCTTTCATTTGCTGTGCATCCTTGTCCTGGTAGAGGAGGATCTAGCTCTCCCAAAGGGCAGATGTTAGATCCCCAGAATGTCAGTACTTGGAGAGGCCTCTGAGGCCTCACTAGTCTCCTTAAGTTTCTCCTTGAGACTCAGACAGTGAAAGCAACCTGGCCAAGTTTATGTAACTAGTTTCATAATTGTATTCAGTTTGCCCAAGTTTGTTATAACTAGTTCCATAATTATATTCAGTTTAAGCTGAGCTATAAAGCTAGAGGGAACATTAAAGCATCTGAACAAATTAAGTCCTGGAGAGAGATGAAGGCTAGAATTACCTGCGACAATATTGTGAGCATTTGTTTTCTGCTCAGTTGCTATAATTATGCTTGCAATAAGAATTAACAATTTTCAGCATTGTTCAGTATAAACTTTGAGCCTAATTCTCTGCCTGAGAGTTCATCGACCAGAATAATAACGTTTTTGTTATCCACAATTTTAAAAAGCAATCAAGCATTAATTTGTAAGCCCTCTCAAAGAGGGAAAAATTCCAAAAGACTGGAAAAGGTTACTTGGATGAGAGGAGGGAAAGATCAGGAGGAAAATGGACCTGTGACTTGGATTCATATAGGGAACTCCTGGTGAAGAAAAGCCTGCTCTGAAGCTTTCAGTCTTAGAAAAATGCCTGAGGTGCTGAGAGATTGTGACATTCCCAGAGTCAAAGAGCCACTACTTGTATCCAAGTCTGAATCTTAACTCCAAAATTGTTTTCTATCTCACTGCCTCTCAAAAACAACAAAAAAAGATCATATATAGTATCATCTTTTCCCTAAGCTTCCCATTCCCCCACAAAATGATACTGGAAAGATAACAATCTCTATCTCTTACTTGATCATCTTTATCAGATCTTCAAAAATGGTCTATACCAGAGGTGTCAAACTCATAGTGTCTGGCAAATCAGATTAAAATGTAGTTGGGGAAAGAAAAGAAAGAAAGAAAAATGCAATACAACTTCAATAATGTTCCTTTGTTGTTTTCTGAGTCAACATCTGCTCCCAGAGATATTCTGTTTGAGGTTGATACCACTGGTCTACATACACCTTTGAGGGTATCCTCTACTCATAGAACATGGAAAGTCCTCCTAGGTACAAATTCCCAGGATTCCCATCTTACTCCTTTTCTTACTCTACCATTGCTAACTGTATAAGGCTTTGTAAGATTGAACTTACAAGATAAAGTCATGTATACACATATCTACATGACAGGAAGGAAACTTGTAAGGCCTCCTAAGGTGCAAAATGCATGTATCGCCCAAGTCAGTGATGCACCACTGGGGCTCCTGTTAGAATGTAAATCTCCCTCATCAGTTTCCTCATTGGTAAAGTCTCCAGAATGGCTTAGAAGGATTCTTCCACATCTAAAATGGTAATCCAGTGATCTTCATTATCTGCATCTGCCATCTATGGCGGATCAAATCAGAAGAAATTCCCAAGAATGTCTAATGTTCTTTTGTAGTCCAGAAGTTGAGATTTTTCACTATGGCAGAATTTCAGGACAGAAACTCACTTATTTAAAAAATGTTTGTTAGAGAAAAGGTGGCAACAGGATGGGCCCTGGAATACCTGGGGCCTCCAGCTGGCTGGGTATTCAGGTCCCTTCACCCCTTGAGCCTCTGTCTCCTCCTAGAGCAGTTTTGTTATTGTTGTTAAGGCATTTCAGTCGTGTCCAACTCTTCATGACGCCATTTGGGGTTTTCTTAGCAAAGATACTGGAATGGGTTGCCATTAATATTAAATAAGTAGGGGGTGGAGCCAAGAGGGCAGAGTAGAAACAGCACTTCCAAGGTACTCTGCCCCATACCACCTCCAAACAATGTAAAAGGGGAATCTGAACAACTTCTGGAGCCCCAGCACTCACAGAACGACACAGAGAAGCTAACCTCCTGCTGAGGACAGCCCAGCAGCCCGGCAGGGAGCAGCCAGCACAGCGCTCTGAGAACTGGCAGCACAGCACGCTGCGAACCAACAGCGCAGCACTCTGGGAGCTGAGCCCAGGCCCTTGTGAGCCACAGTTTTAGCCCCAGGGCAGCCAGGCCAGCAGCCGGCTGGAGGGACCCCAGAACACCAGCAGCTGTGGCAATTCCAGAATTATCAGCACAGATATGCCTAGGACAAAGTGAGAGGTTAGTGCTCTATGGACTTTGGGACCAGTATTTGGGGAACATGTCGGCTTCCTCCTCTGGGAGTGAAAAGCTGCTGAGGCAATGTGGCACAGAGGCCATTTTTCAGCGTCAATGGCAGCTCCAGCTCCTGGTCTGCGAACTGTAGAGAGATCCAGCAATCAGTCTGGTGGTTAATCGCTCTTGCTTTAACCTGCTTGGATCTGGATTGTGGTCTTGGGGGTAGGCCTGGGGTGGGTATCCAATTTGCCAGAGCAGGTTGAGGCTTTACAGAGGCCACCCAACCTCCGGAAGTTGTGAAGACCCCAAGTTTGGGACGGAAGCTCTCCTGTCTGGTGGCAGAGTCCTACTATGGCAACAAGCCCAAAAATCAAATAATTAAGTGGCAATGTGCCTAGGCAAAGGAAACAAAATAAACAGAACAATGCAACTTTAGATTCCTATTTTGGGGACAAAGAGGATCAAACATAGAACAGGAGGAGGACTGTGAGGTCAGAACTCCTGCACCAAAAGCCCCAAATGAAAATATAAGCTGGCTACAGGCCATAGAGGACCTTAAGAAGCAGATAAGAGAAGTGGGGAAAAATTGGGAAAAGAAATGAGAAAGATGCAAGAAAAGTATGAAATCACAGCCTGTGTTATCTTCCCAGAGGGAGTGGGTGACAAGGGAGGAAGGGAATGGATCTGAAATTCAAAGTCTTAAAATTAAATGTTTCAAATGTATATAAATACTATTATTAATACTGTTTTGCATGTAATTGGGAGATAAGATGTTCATGCATTGGGGCTCAGAGATTCACCTTGCCCTAATGGCAAAGTCGAAGGGGGTATGGGAGAAGATATGGGAAAGAGCAAATTGGATGAGGGGATATCTAGTGGGATTGCTATTCTGGGGTGGTGGGTAGGGAAAAATGGGGAAAAATTGTAACTCAAAATCTGATGGAGATGAATGATGTAAACCAGAAGTTAATAAAGCATTTGTTTAAAAAAAAAGAGAAGGGGAACCGTTCACAGCAAGAAAAAACATGGCATTGCAATGGATAGAATGTTGCACTGTAAGGAATGATGACAAAGACAGTGTAACTTAGGGAAGAAAGTGCTGACCTCAGAGTCATGAAGTCCTGGGTTCTAATCTTTACCTGACATGCTAGTTATGTGACTCTGGACAGTTGTAATTTAACCTTTCAATGCGCCCAACCAATCCATTAAGGCTATAATGTATAGGACAAGTGCCTGTTTGCATTGGTAGAGAGGAAGTGTCTTCTTTGAGAGTTCTACTCCTGAGAGTTCTTAAACAATGAAATCAGAGATCTGTATCTTAAAAAATTTTAAAAACTAGGCAGTTAGGTGGTGCAGTGGATAGAGTGTCAGGAACTGGAGTCAGGAAAACTCATTTTCATGAGTTCAAAGCTGACCTCAGACACTTACTAGATGTGTGACCCTGGGCACATCACTTACCCTGTTTGCCTCAGTTTCCTTATATATGTTTCCTTCCTATGAGCTGGAGAAGGAAATATCGAGCTACTTTAGTAATTTTGCCAGGAAAATCCCTAATGGGGTTACAAAGAATCAGACTGAAATGACTGAACAAAAAAAATGAAAAACCAAAAACAGAAAGAGAATCATGAACATGTAGGATGTCGAACTTCTAACTGCCTGTATTGAAAGACTATTGAATGAAGAAAGCTGAACCAAAAAAGTAACACACAGGACAAAAACGAACAAAAAAACCAAAAAAAACATTAAATGGCAATGAAATCGAGGTCAAATACAATAGACAAAATTGTTGCCAAAATATTACAATTCTGGTGAGCTCCTGGAGAGCAGGGACCTTAGTAGTAGTAGTAGTAGTAGTAGTAGTAGTAGTAGTAGTAGTAGTAGTAGTAGTGGTAGTAGTAGTAGCAGCAGCAGTAGTAGCAGTAGTAGTAGTAGTAGCAGCAGCAGTAGTAGCAGTAGTAGTAGTAGTAGCAGCAGCAGCAGCAGCAGCAGCAGTAATAGTAGCAGTGGAATGGAAGCAGCAGCCATAGCAGTAGCTGCTGCTGTTGTGCCTTTCTTTGTATCCCCAGTGCTTAGAACTGGACGTGGCATATGATCATCACTTAATAAATGCTTGCTAACTGACTGAAATCTTGATAGAAGTCTTTTCTACTTAAACAATTGTAAACAAAAGTAGATTACTATCTACAACTAAAGTTGTGATTATTATTTTAGTCATTTTTGTTTACCTGTTTTTAGAGAAAATATTTTGTGGGGGGTTTGTTAGTATGATTGTCAGGCATTACTGACTATGTCAAACAGTTATGACTTAACTAAGGCATTGTGTATCAATAAAATTATAATTATCTCTTTAAAATATTAAATAAGTAGATGAGGAAACTGAGGTAAACAGGATGAAGTGACTTGCCGAGGGTCACATAGCTAATAAGTGTCTGAGGCCAGATTTGAAATCACAAAGATAAATCTTCCTCACTCCAGGCTCAGTACTCTGTCCACTGCTGCACCACCTACTGGCTAAATGTCATCCTTAAAAACCCTGAGACCAGGGCGGCTAGGTGGCGCAGTGAGTAGAGAGTCGGCCCTGGAGTCAGAAGGACCTGAGTTCGGATCCGGCCTCAGACACTTAATGCACACACAAACAAAAACCTAGCCGTGTGACCTTGGGCAAGTTACTTAACCCCAATTACCCTCCAAAAAGCAAAAAAAAAAAAAAACCAAAAAAAAAAACCCCTGAGATCTGTGAGCATCTATTATTTTATGACTTACCTCCATAAAAGTTGTTGTAGTCACAACCAATGTTGAGTCAAATTGATGAAACCGTTACATTGACTATTTCTCAGAATCAGGCAGTCTTGGGACCCTAAAGCACATAACAAGGAAATCCTGGAAGCAGTGTGTAATATTTTTACATTCTGAGGCTCCTACAGCACACTGGACTTCACAGAACACAATGTCTAAGAGACTTGGGCTTCTCCATCCTCTGCCCTCCACCTCTACCTTCAGTAGTTCAAGGTCTGCTGACTTCCTTTCTGTGGATATACCCTAGTTCACTGATTCCAGTGTGGACCTCTTCACAATGTTGCTACAGGTGAAAATTCCTTACATCATAGTGAAGCCTCTGGCTTCTGAGAAATCAGGGCCTTCTCTACACCATCTTGAGATGAGATACCAGAAATGGAGTGAAAGAATCTGAAGAGGGAGAAGAAGGAACCTCAGAGGTTATGTGGTCCAAGCTCCTGAAGAATAGTCAGCTAGCCTTTTCTTAAAGACCTCCAGTGAGGAGAGACTCACTACTTATCTAGGTAGCTCATTCCACATTTGAATAGCTCTAATGTTTGGGAATGTTTTTTCTTCTTTTTTTTCCAAATGCTTTATTAACTTCTGATTTACATCATTCATTTCCATCAGATTTTGAGTTACAATTTTCCCCCATTTTTCCCCTACCCACCAACCCAGAATAGCAGTCCCACAGGATATCCCCTCAACCAATCTGCTCTCTCCCATCTCTTCTCCCATACCCCCTTCAACTTTTCCAGTAGGGTGAGGTGAATCCCTGCACCCCATTGCCTGCATATCTTATCTCCCAATTATATACAAAATAGTATTAATCATAGTATTTATATATTTTTTTAAATTTTGATTTTAAAAGGAAGATAAGCAACTCAGTATATGCTGTACATCTGTAGCTATGCAAAACATTACCATAGTAGATATATTGTAAAAGACTAACTATATTTCCCTCCCTCCCATCCCACCTTCCACCTGGTCCACTCCCCACCTTGATCCTGTCCCTTTTCAAAAGTGGGTGCTTCCAATTTCCCTTTCTCCCCAGCCCACCCTCCCCTTCACCACCTTCCCCCATACCCCTCCCCCCTTCCATGCTCCTGTAGGGTGGGGCACTCTATTTAGTGTGCATGTCATTCTCTCCCTGGTCATTGAAGATTCAATGAGAATTAAATGAGAATAGGGTTTTGCCTTTTTGCCTTCCTGTTCCTTCCCTCCCCTGCAACCACCTTCCCCTGACTCCTCTACATGAGACAGTTCACCCCATTGTCTCTCCCCATTCCCTCTCACCACATTATTCTTTCACCTCTTAACCTCACCTTTTAAGTATCATCCCTTCCTATTAAATTCGACCTGTGCCCTCTATCCATGTATACCTGGAAACATATATACACACATTCACATATGTATTCATATGCCCATATACCCTTCTTCAACTATTTTCATACTGAGAAAAGTTTCATCAGTTACAGTTATTGTTTTTCCCTCTAGGAATGTAAATAGTTCAACTTTGAGAAGTTTCTTTTGATTTCTTTTCCTTGATTACCTTCTCAAGCATCTCTTGCTTCTTGTATCTGAATGTAAAATTTTCTATTCAACTCTGGCTTTTTGCTCAAGAATGCTTGAAAGTCCTCTATTCCACTGAATGACCAAATTTTTCCCTGAAACATGATACTCAGTTTTGCTGGGCAGGTGATTCTTGGTTTTAATCCCAGGTCCTTTGACCTGCAGAATATCATATTCCATTCCCTTCAATCCCTCAGTGCAGAAGCTGATAGATCCTGTGTTATCCTGATTGTGTTTCCACAATATTGAAATTGTTTCTTCCTGGCTGCTTGTAACATTCTCTCCTTGATCTAGGAATTCTGGAACCTGGCTACAATATTCCTATGAGTTTTCTTTTGGGGATCTTTTTTAGGAGGTGGTCTGTGGATTCTTTCAACCTCTATTTTGCCCCCTGGTTCTAAAACATCCATGCAATTTTCCTTGAGAATTTCTTGAAGGATGGTTTCTAGATTCTTTCTTTGATCATAGTTTTCAGGTAGTCCAATAATTTTCAGATTGTCTCTCCTGGTTCTATTTTCTAGGTCAGTGGTTTTTCCCATGAGATGTTTCACATTACCTTCTATTCTTTCATTTGTTTAGATCTGCTTAATAGCATCTTGATTTCTCATAAAGTCACTAGCTTCCATTTGCTCCAGTCTAATTCTGAAGGAATGATTCTCTTCAGTGAACTTTTGAGATTCTTTTTCCATCTGGCAAATTCGGCTTTTTAAGGCATTCTTCTCCTCATTGCCTTTTTGAGCCTCTTTTGCCATTTGAGTTAGTCTATTTTTTTAAGCAATTGGGGTTAAGTAACTTGCTCAAGGTTACACGGCTAGTCATTATTTGTGTGTGGGTGCTCATTTTCTGAGGCCGGATTCGATCTCGGGTCATCCCAACTCTGAGGCCAGCGCTCTTACTCACTGCGCCATCTAGCTGTCCCAAAATAGGACAATGTATGGTTATTTATTTATTTATTTTTAAAGCAATTGGGGTTAAGTAACTTGCTCAAGGTTACCCGGCTAGTCATTATTTATGTGTGGGTGCTCATTTTCTGAGGCCAGTTTCGATCCTGGGTCATCCCAGCTCCGAGGCCGGCGCTCTTACTCACTGCACCACCTAGCCGCCCCTGAGTTAGTCTATTTTTAAGGTGTTATTTTCCTCAGTCAGGCTGTTGACTCTCATTTCATGCTTTTCTTGCATCTTTCTCATTTATCTTCCCAATTTTTTCCCCCACTTCTCTTATCTGCTTCTAAAAGTCCTCTATGGCCTGTAGCCAGCTCATATTTTCCTTTGGGGCTTTTGTTGCAGGAATTCTGACCTCACATTCCTCTTCCTGTTCCATGCTTTGATATTGAATTTTTCTGTTTATTTTGTTTCTTTTGCTTAGGCATGTTGCCACTCAATTACTTGACTTTTGGGCTTGTTGCCACAGTAGGACTTTGCCAGCAGCCAGGGGAACTTCTGTCCCCAAACGTTGGGGTTTTCTCAACTTCCAGAGCTATTAGTTGTGTGGCCTCTGTGAAGCCTCCACACACTCTGGCAAGCTGGTCACACACCCCAAGACCTCCAGCCCAGTCTGCAATCCAGATCCAAGAAGGGTAAAGCAAGAGCAATTACCCCCCAGACTGATCACCAGATCCCCCTACAGTTCATAGGCCAAGAGCTGAAGCTGCAATGCAGCACCATGGTGCAAGCTGCGCTGGCTCCTCAGCACATTCTCCCAGCCAGTCCCAAAGTCCATAAGGCACTGACCTCTCACTTTGTCCTAGACATCTATGTGTTGATAACTCTGGAAACTTCACAGCTGCTAGTGTTCTGGGGTCCCTCCAGCCAGCTGTTGGTCTGGCTGCCCCCTGGCTAAAACCTTGACTCACATGGGTCTGGGCTCGGCTCCCAGAGTTCTGTGCTGGCAATTCCTTGCCGGGTTGCAGGACTGTCCTCAGTGGGAGGTTAGCTTCTCTGTGTCATTTTGTGGGTTCTGGAGCTCCAGAGGTCATTCATAGTCCCCCTTTTACATAATTTTGAAGTTGTGTGGGCTCGAGTTCCATGGAAGTGCAGTTTCTACTCCACCATCTTGACCCCATCCTGTTTTTTTCTTCTTAAATTAAGTCTAAATTTGCTTTTCTGTGACTTCTAACCATTGTCCCTTGTTTGACCTTCACTTTTCCCTCCATTTGAGAGTCTATTAAATATTTGAGAGACAGCTATCATTTCACCCCAAATTTTCTCTTCTGTAAGTTATTCATACCCAGTTACTTATTATTTCATCTGGCATTAGCTCAACTCCCTTTAGCATCCTGTTTCCCTCCCTTGGATTCTTTCTGACTTATTAATATATTCCCTAAAATGCAATACCTAAAACTGAACACTATATTCCAGGTATATTCTGACTAGGACCGAGTATAGTAGGGTTATCACTTATGTAGTCATAGACATCTTTTCACATTTTTGGATCCTGTTGAGCTTGTAGACCTATAACCACCCCAAACATTTTCAGCAAAAGATTGTCTTAACTACATATCCCCTGATGAGGTCTTGTGAAGTCCTATTTTTGAACCTAACTGTAACATTATATCTAACCCCTTTAAATTTCATCTTCTAGCTTGCCAAGAGCTCCCTCATCTTACATGTTAGCATCCCTCTCTATTTTAAGTCATCTGTCAATCAATTTGGTGAGCATGCCATTTATGCTATTGTCCAAGTCATTGATAAAAATATTAACCGCCACAAGATCATGCACAGATCCCTGGGTACAACCCTGGAAACTTACTGATGAACTAACATTAAACGCCTGACGACTTCTCACTGGGCCCAGCCATTCAGTCACTTCTGAATTCACCTAACTATTCATCTTTTCCATAAAAATGGCATTAAATACTTTGTTAAATGCTTTTGAAAAATCTGACTGGGAAGCTGAATGATTTGCCTAAGGCCTTATAGTTCATAGGAGAACTGAGATTTAAACCTGAGTCTTTTGATTCCAAATACAGTTCTCTTTCCACTATGATTAGAAGTGTTATAGTTAGTCTGGTTTGACCTGGAATTTTTTTTCCTCTTTTTTTTCTTGATTTTTTAAAATTCCTCTTTACATTGATCAATGAATGCATTTTAACACCAAAGATCCTGCCCAATGACCACCCAAACAAATCTCCCTGCAATGTACCTTCCTTACAAATTATTGTTAAAATAGTAAAAAAAAATGCATTCTTTCATTTTGAAAGTATGACAGTAATACAATTGGATTGGGGCTGTTTTGTTGTTGTTTGTTTCTGATATTTTGTTGTTGCAGTCATAGACTCTGTTGGTCTTTTGGCTTTTCTTTATATCCTGTTGTATCAGTTTATACCAGTTTTCCCATATTTCTCTAAATTTTTACACTTCTCATTCCTTAAAGTACAGCAATATACCATTACACATACCACAGCTTTTTTTCCAGCCATTCAGTCAATGAAATGTATGAATGAAATCATGTGAACCAATGAAATCAACCAATGAAATCAATCAATGAAAATGTATGGCACACCAGATGCTTTGCTAGGCAACAGAAATACAAAGACAAAAATGAAATAGTATTTGCCCTCAAGGATCTTACAATTTATTGGGAGAAAAAACATCTGTGCTTATCAGTGCATATAGTAAATATATAAAGTAAACTAAAAAAATTTGGGGGGAGAAACTCACTAATAGCTGGGGGAAAGGTTGCAAGTAGGAGATGGCATAGATAAGCTTGGAAGTAACCTGAGGATTTAAGTATGAAAAAGTGAATAAGGAGTGCATTCTAGGCTTGAGGTACAGTGTGGACAAAGTCACAGAGAGTGAAGACTGAGTGCTCTGTCTAGAAGAACAACCAGAGGGTCAGTTTGGGCTGCACTAAAGAGTCTTTTTTTTTTTGCTTTTTGGGGGGCAAATTGGCTTAAGTAACTTGCCCAAGGTCACACGGCTAGGTTTTTGTTTGTGTGTGCATTGTCTGAGGCCGGATCCGAACTCTGGTCCTTCTGACTCAAGGGCCGACGCTCTACTCACTGCACCACCTAGCTACCCCTGCACTAAAAAGTCTTGATGAGGTGAGCAATGTATAATAAAGGTAGAAATAATGGAGTGCACGTGGTCAAATTTGTAGTTAGCAGGCAAAGAGCAAGTAAATAGGAGGATATTAAAGATTAAGGAGATGAAGACTGCATGACCAATTTGCCATACGAGAGAGGAGAAGATGGGCTCAATAATGCAAGTGGGACATTGTCCTAAAGAAGAGCTGGATTTTATCAGAGATTGGAGTAAAGGAGTCTGGAATGGATGATGATGTCAAAGGGTTTTGAGACATAGAATAGAAGAGAAAGCTCATAGTGAATGATCTATCTATGTATAGTGAGGTCTTATGCTGAAAGTGAGGGGAAAGAGCCATGTGGGAGGATTAAGGACTGAAGATTCTGGTTGGGATTCTTTCATATGTGAGCTGTCTCTTCCATGCCATTTCTATTATTTTATTTTTTACTTGCACAATCTGAAAATTTGTTACTACATTTCAAAGCTATAGAAATCTAGGGTGTCTCTTTGCTGGTAATATCTTATGTATTCTGTCTAGCTGCACTTTGTCATCTAGTTGATTTTATTTTATGATTTCCTTAATTAAATAGGGTATTTACAGATTGCTTTTTCTGAAAGAATAATACATTCTCACTCTGAGCTCTATCTTCCAGCAAATTTTCTATATAGAAAACTCATGTGTTCTTTTAGTTTTGCTATCTTTATATTCAGCTTTATATACATATGTATATATATATATATACATATGTAATGCATATTATCTATTTTATATTCTATGTGTCTATATGTATATTTTGTTTTTTGTCACTTCACCACATTAGGTGCTGTCTCCTATATTATCTTTTTTCTTTTTGGGGTGAATTTCTTAATAGTTCATTTTCTCCAGTTACCTGTCAAAACAATTTTTAACTTTTGTTTTTAAAGTTTTTGAGTTTGAAATTTTCTCCCTCTCTCCTTTCCCTCCCCTTTCATTGAGAAGACAGACAATTTGATATAGGTTATACATGTATACTCATACAAAAGATATTTCATTATTAGCCATATCGTGAGAAAAATACAGACCAAAAAAGAAAAAGAAAGAAAAAAATTTAAATTATGCTTTGACCTGCATTTAGACTCCCTGAGTTCTTTCTCTGGGGATGAATAGCATTTTTATTATAAGTCCTTCAAAATTGTGTTGGATCAATGTGTGACTGAGAATAGTTAAGTAATCACAATTGATCATCATACATTGTTGCTATTTACTGTGTACAGTGTTCTCCTGGTTCTGCTCACATCAGTTTCTGTCAGTTCATCTAAGTCTTTCCAGGTTTTTCTGAGAGCATCTTGCTTATCACTTCTTATAATAGAATTCCATCAAAATCATATGCCACTTATCCAGCCATTCCCCAATTGATGAAGCATTCCTTCAATTTCCAATTCTTTGCCACCACATAAAAGCTGCTATAAATATTTTTATTTTTTATTTTATTTTTTTTAAACAAATGCTTTATTAACTTCTGTTTTACATCATTCATTTCCACCAGATTTTGAGTTACAAGCTTTTTCCCCCTGTTATTCCCCTACCCAACCTCCCAGAATAGCAGTCCCACAAGATATCGCTTCCTCCAATCTGCTCTCTCCCATACCTTCCCCCATACCCCCTTCGACTTTTCCATTAGAGGAAGGTGAATCTTTGTGTCCCAATGCCTGCACATCTTATCTCCCAATTATAAGCAAAAGAGTATCAATAATAGTATTTATATGTATTTGAGACATTTAATCTTAAGACCTCGAATTTCAGATCCATTTCCTTCCTCCTTTATCACCCATTCCCTCTGGGGAGATAAGTAATTCAGTATATATTGTACATGTCTAGCTATGCAAAACATTATCATAGTAGATATATTGTACAAGGCTGCTTATAATTCCCTCCCACTCATCCCACCCCCACCTGGTCCATTCCCTACATGATCTTGTCCCTCTTCTATAGTGGGTACTTCCAACCTCCCCTCACCCCAAGGATGCCCTCCCATCCATCATCCCTCCTCTCATCCCCCTTCCCCCTATTCTGCTGCAGGTTGAGATATCCCATTTAGTATGTATGTCATTCTCTCCCTGAACCAAATTCAATGAGAATGTGGTTTTGCCTTTTTTGCCTTCCTATTCTCCCCCTCCCTTGCAACCACTTCCCTTGCTTCTTCTACATGAGATAGTTTACCCTACCCTGTCTCTCCCCATCTCCTCTTGACACTTTCCTCTCTCACCTCATAATTTCATCCCTTGAGTATTCTCCCTTCCCAACAAATTCAACCTATGCCCTCTATCCATATATAACTGTAACCATATACACACACATTCACATATATATTCATATGACCACACACCCTTCTTCCATTATTTTCATAGTGAGAAAGATATCATCACTCACAGTTATTGTTTTTCCATATAGGAATGTAAATAGTTCAACTTTGATAAGTTCCTTTTGATTTCTTTTCCCTGATTACCTTCTCAGGCATCTCTTGCTTCTTGTGTCTGGATGTCAAATTTTCTATTCAATTCTGGTTTTTCCTCAAGAATGCTTGAAAGTCCTCTATTCCACTGAATGACCATATTTTCCCCTGAAACAAAATACTCAGTTTTGCTGGGTAGGTGACCCTTGGGTTCATTCCCAGTTCTTTTGCCCTCTGGAATATCATATTCCATGCCCTTCGATCCCTCAGTGTAGAAGCTGCCAGGTCCTGGGCTATTCTGATTGTGTTTCCACAATATTGAAATTGTTTCTTCCTGGCTGCTTGTAGTATTTTCTCCTTGATCTGGGGATTCTGGAACCTGGCTATAATATTCCTGGGAGTTTTCTTTTTGGGATCTTTTTCAGGAGGTGATCTGTGGATTCTTTCAACCTCTATTTTGCCCTCTGGATCTAAAACATCAGGGCAATTTTCCTTGAGAATTTCTTGAAGGGTGATTTCTAGGTTCTTTCTTTGATCGTGGCTTTCAGGTAGTCCAATAATTTTTAAATTGTCTCTCCTGGATCTATTTTCCAGGTCAGTGGTTTTTCCCATGAGATATTTCACATTGCCTTCTAATCTTTCATTTGTTTGGATCTGCTTAACAGCATCTTGATTTCTCATAAAGTCATTAGCTTCCATTTGCTCCAGTCTAACTCTGAAGGAATGAATCTCCTCAGTGAACTTTTGAGATTCTTTTTCCATCTGGCAAATTCGACTTTTTAAGGCATTCTTCTCCTCATTGCCCTTTTGGGCCTCCTTTGCCAGTCTTTTTTTTAAGGTGTTATTTTCCTCAGTCACGTGTTCCCCAAATACTGGTCCCAAAGTCCATAGGGCACTAACCTCTTACTTTGTCCTAGGCATGTCTATGTTGATAATTCTGGAGTCCCCATGGCTGCTGGTGTTCTGGGGTTCCTCCAGCCGGCTGCTAGCCCTGCCGCCCTGGGGCTAAAACCTCGGCTCACGCGGACCTGGGCTCTGCTCGGCTCCGCTTCCTGCGCTCTGCGCGTTGCGCGCTGCCGGCTCCCAGACCGCTGCGCTGGTCCTTCCTGCAGGGCTGCTGGGCTGTCCTCAGTGGGAGGTTAGCTTCTCTGTGTTGTTCTGTGGGTGCTGGGGCTCCAGAAGTTGTTCAGAGTCCCCTTTTACATAGTTTGGGGGAAATCTGGGGGCAGAGTGGCTTGGATGAGCTGTTTCTACTCCGCCATCTTGGCTCTGCCCCTGCTATAAATATTTTTGTATACATAGGTCCTTTTCTTTTTTAATCTATGTGGGATACAGACTTAGTAGTGGTATTACTAGTTCAAAGAGTAAGCATGGTTTTATGGTCCTTTGGTCATAGTTCCAAATTGTTCTCCACAATGGTTGAATCATTTCACAACTTCAGCAACAGCATTAGAGTCTCAATTTTCCCACATCCTCTCCCAGACTTGTCATTTTCCTTTTTTTGTCAAATTACCCAATCTGACAGATGTGGGGTGGTACCTCTGAATTGTTTTAATTTGCATTTCTCTAATAAATAGTGATTTAGAGCATTCTTTCACATGACTATAGATAGCTTTTATTACTTCATCTGAAAACTACCTGCTTATATCCTTTGACTATCAGTTGGGGAGTAGCTCTTATTTTCATAAATTTGACTCAGTTCTCTTCTATATTTTTGAGAAATGAGGCCTTTCTTAGAGAAACTTGCTATAAACATTTTTTTCACAGTTAATTACTCATTGTGTATTTTCATCCTGTTTCCTCCATCCCATGTTTATCTTACTTTCTGTCTCATTTTACCCTGCCCATCTTTAAAAGTGTTTTGTTTCTGACTTCCACCTCCACCAATCTGTCCTTCCTTTTGTCAGCAATCCCTCTCTTATTCCCATTTCCTCCTGCTTTCCTGTAGGGTAAGGCAGATTTCTATACCCAGTTGAATGTGCATATTTTCCTTCTTTGAGGCAATTCCAATAAGAGTAAGGTTCAAGCAATCCCCACGTCTCCCATCTTCCCTTCCACTGTAGAAGCTCTTTCATGCTTTTTATGTGAGATAATCTCCCACCGCATTCCTTTTTCTTACCCTTTAATTTTATTTTTTTAGGTAATCCCATTGTATTCAACTCACACCTATGTACTAGTATAGACAAATATACTCCTTTTAATTGCCCTAATGATAATAAAGTTCTTAGAAGTTACAAGTATCATCTTCTCCTGTAGGCATGTAAACAGTTTAACCTTTTTGAATCCCTTATGATTTCTCTTTCCTGGTTACCTTTTTATGGTTCTTTTGAGTCTTATATTTGAAAGTCAGATTTTCTTTTCAGCTCTGGCTTTTTCATCAGGAATGCTTGAAAGACCTCTTTTTTTTTGAATATCCATTTTTCTCCTGAAGGATTATACTCATTTTTACTGGGTATGTGATTCTTGTTTGCAATCCTAGCTCTTTTGCCTTCTGGAATATCATATTCCAAGCCCTTTGATCCTTTAATGTTAGAAGCTGATAAATCTTAGGTGATCTGACTGTGGCTCCACAAATTTTGAATTGTTTCTTTCTGGCTACTTGCAATATTTTCTTCTTGACCTGGGAGTTCTTGAATTTGGCTGTAATAGTCCTGGAAGTTTTCATTTGGGGGATGGCTTTCAGGAGGTGATTCAAAAATTCTTTTGGTTTCTGTTTTACCCTCAGGTTCTAGAAAATAATGGAACTTTTCCATAATTTCTTGAAAGATCATGTCTAGGTTCTTTTTTTAATCACGGCTTTCAGGGAGTGCAACAATTCTTAAATTATCTCTCTTGCATCTATTTTCCAGGTCAGTTGTTTTTTTGGATGAGATATTCCACATTTTATTCTATTTTTTCATTCTTTTGATTTGTTTCTTGCTGTCTCATGGAATTATTAGCTTCCATTTGCCCAATTTTAATGTTTTGGTGGTGGGTTTTTTTTTTTTGGGCAGGGCAATTGGGGTTAAGTGAGTTGCTCAAGGTCACATGGCTAGTAAGTGTTAAATGTCTGAAGCTGGATTTGAACTTAGGTCCTCCTGACTCCAGGGCAGGTACTCTATTCACTGCACCACCTAGCCACCTCCCAATTCTATTTTTAAGGAATTTTTTCCAGTAAGCTTTTGTACCCCCCTTTCCATTTGGCTAATTCTACTATTTAAGGAGTACTCTTCAGTGAACTTTTATATCCTTTTCCATTGGGTCAGTTCTGCTTTTTAATAAATTGATTTCAGAACAGCTAGGTGGTGCAGTGAATAGAATACTGGCCCTAGAGTCAGAAGGACCTGACTTCAAATCTTGACTCAGACACTAACACTAGCCATGTAACCTTAGGCAAGTCACTTAACCCCAATTGCCCTGCCCTCCCCCCTCCAAAAAAAAAAAAAAGAATTTTTCTCTTCAATGGACTTTTGTGCCTCTTTTACCATTTGGACTATTCTGTTTTTTAAGGTATTATTTTCTTAATTATTTTTGTGCCTCCTTTACCAAGCTGTCAATACTTTTTTTCATGATTTTCTTGTATCACTCTCATTTCTTTTCCCAATTTTACTCTCCCTCTATTATTTTATTTTGAAAATCCTTTTTGAGCTCTTCCAGGAATTCTTTTTGGATTTGACACCATTTCACATTTTTCTTTGAAGGTTTTCATGTAGCAGTTTTGACTTTGTTTTCTTCTGAATCTGTATTTTGATCTTCCCTGTCACCATAGTGACTTTCCATAGTCAGGATTTTTTCCTGCTGCCTGCTCATTTTTTCTAGCTTATTGTTGACTTTATGCTAAAGTGGGGCCATGCTTCTGGAGTGGACAGGACACTCTCCCAAGCTTTAGGTATTTTTTGTAGCTGTTTTTAAGAGCTAGTTCTGGGGTCCTATAAGTTTTTAGTTCTTCCAAAGTGGTATGATCTAAGGAGAGTTGTGTTTAATACTTTGCTGGCCTGTGTTCTGATCTGTGAGTAACCAAAAGCACTCTTTTCCATCATGGAACTGTGACCAAGGTGTCTCTCCCCTGCAGCTACAAGATCTGATGTGTTAGCACTCCTCCTCACCCTGGGACTGAGACCTGGATTTTCATATGGCAATGCAACAGAGTCCTGCACCTAGTTTCAGCAAAGGGACCTCTGTAATCTCTCTTTGACCACTTGTCTGACTCCCTTACTGTCTGTGGGCTGAGAAATCCAAAACAAAGCAGGTGCTGCCCATTGAATCACACCTGGGGCCTGGCTGCATGGGAGGTGGGGGTGGGGCCTGGGGCATGGCCTATATCAGGTCAGGCTGTGGCCTGCTGTTACCTCAGTGAGACAAAGCTTTCCTGCTGACCTTTTGAGTTGTCCTGGAAAATTGTTTCACCTCATGCTTTTTTGGATTCTACCACTCCAGAATTCATTATGAATTTAAAAATTTAAATTTTCTTGGAGAGCCCAGGTAAGTCCCTGCCTTTTCCCTGCCATCTTGGCTCTACCTCCATTATCTGTTTCAAGATGAGTACTGTGTTCTTGAAGTTTTCTAGCTTCTGCCCTGAGCCATCAAATCTTCTGAGCTTTCCATGGAAAAAAATTTGATTCTATATCTCATCTTTCAGTTCTTTTATTATAATTTTTTAAGCTTGGTGGCAGTATTTATGGTGATTCTGTTGTCTTTTCTTGGGTTCTAATTGTAGTTATTACAGATTATTCTCTTCTGGAGATTTTTCTCTGCATTGTTTTACCACTGTCATATTGCCCCCACCCCTTTTTTTCTATTTTGAGGTAATGAGATGAATCTGAGCTTTGGTATAACATCTCACTCAGCCACCTTGCCAGAAGCTCTGTTGCTTTAAGTTATTTTGAGACGAGGCTTCTTAATGAAGTTGTGCTAGCCCTTTGTGATCTCTCATTTTTTTTCTAGTTGTTTTCTAATGATCCCTTTAATAATATATTCTGGAGTTTTGCCAGGAATTGAAGTCAAGCTCATTAGTCTGTATTTTGTAAATTCCATTCTCTTTGCTTTTTTGAAAATTGAGATAACATTTGCTCTTCCCCAAATCTGTAGGACCTTGCCTATTCCCTATAAACAACCCTGAAAAGAAAAGAAAGTTAAATTTGGGCCAAAAAGCTGATTATTTAGGAAGAGACTGGATATATTCAATTCTTTTGATTGAATTTGCTTTTTTCCTTCCTCTTTTTCAAAATGGATTTTTCCCTTTTAAATATTACTTTTCCAAGGTAAGTGATCTTTGGGGTGAGGTTGGTGAGTAGGATTTATAGTGGAGTTAGTGAAGTGTGCATTCACCCCTTTCCCACCTCTTTTGCTGTACCTCCTTCTCTACGGTGTTCCCCAGGTCATCAATGGCCTCATGCTTCTCACTGGCTCCCAGACTGCTACTCTGTTACCTGACCTGGACCCACCCTCTTCATACATTACGGAATTTCTCTGATTTCACTGTTTGTGTTTATAGGGTTTGTTGTACAAGAGTCACGTTAGTCGGGATTGTTATGTATCACCTAGTCTCAACTGTTCACTTTAAAGTAGAGGAACTAGCGAACCAAGTAGGGGGAAATCCTTGTCAGGGTAAGGTTTAGGCAAAGTTAATGGTACTTGTAATACTTAATGCAATAGGGGGGCGGCTAGGTGGCATAGTGAGTAGAGTGTCAGCCCTGGAGTCAGAAGGACCTGAGTTCAGATCCGGCCTCAGACACTTAATGCACACACAAACAAAAACCTAGTCATGTGACCTTGGGCAAGTTACTTAACCCCAATTGCCCTCCAAAAGGCAAAAAAAATACTTAATGCAATAGACTAAGAATTATTGTTTAGTTGTTTTCAGTTATATCTGACTTTCTGTTTCCCCTTTGGGGTTTTCTTGGTAAAGACACTGGAATAATTTGCCATTTCCTTCTCCAGCTCATTTTACAAATGAGGAAACTGAGGCAAATGGGGTGAAGTGACTTATAGCTAGTAAGTTTCTCAGCCTGGATTTGAACTCAGATCCTTCTGACTCTAGGGCTGGCACACTATCCACTACCATCTAGTTGCCATTAGACTAAGAATTGAGGGGGCAGCATAAGATGACTTTATGACCGCAGGGTCTAGAGTCAGGGGCAATTTTAATTGGGGATTAGTGAGTGATCTTGGCAAAGTCATTTAACATCTATGAACTTCAGTTACCTCAGTGGTAAAGTAGGTGATATAATCATATTTATACTGTATACCTTACAGACTGATTGTGTGAATCAGCTTAGGAAAATGCCTTATAAGCCTTCAAAAGCAATGTAGAAATCAAAGCTAAAGGTTCTTTGACTGTTTCAAGCCTAAATTGTCTCTTTAGAATCTGCATAGTAAAGAAAACAGTGTTGATATGCAGTCATCCAAAGCATTTTTATTGAGCACTAAAAACATGATGTTTGTTTATATAAACTGTCATTTTGACTCACCATTAGACAGAATGTACCTGAACTGTAATGATACTTCAGAGAAGTGTAGGGTCCATACCTGTGGTTTCATTGGTGTAGAACAGTGTAGAACATCCCTCACAGGTAAAGAACATTTGGAGTCTGGCAACTGAAAGCCTAAGAGCATGGCCTGGCATGTTGGACTTGCCTGGGGTCTCACAGCCAGTAGATGTCAGAAATGAGGTTAAAATGTGCTAGGTCTCAAAGGCCAGCTCTTCATCCTCTCTGCCATCACTGTCTCTTTATTTTATATAGATTAGAAAATATTTTATATATGTATAGAAAAATAATTAAATGTTAATATATTAGAAAAGTGGCATTTTATTTATAGAAAAAGAATTATATGTTATAAAAATAATATTTATTTTATATGTACATAGCAAAGTAATTATATATTTAAAATATTTATTCCCTGTATAGAGGAATATAATTATATAAATATATTAGAAAAGTAATATTTATTATATATGTGTATAGAACAATAATTATATATTAGAAAATATTTGTCTTATATATGTATAATGATATATTTCTATATTAGAAAATGATATTTGTGTTATAGAGAAAATGATTATTTTAAATTATCACAATCCCCTCCCATTTCTATTGGAAATTGCTTTGGAGAAAAGCGTACTTAGTCTGGGATTTCTGAACTGTTTTTTCCCCCTGTTTTCGTAATTATTTCAGTATAATTACTTTCTTGTGTAATACTACGTATTTAAATATTGTGACAAGGGATTCTTAGGCTTCACCAGACTTCCAAAAGGGTCCAGAAAATAAACCCCAAATATGACAAAGCCCCGATTTCAGATTTTCAAAAATCATTCCGCATTTTAATCCTGTAAGGTAGGTTGTGGAAATAGTAGCCTCATTTTAGAGCTGGGGAAAGCAAGAATCATTCTCCATAAACCCCATATACAGAGATCCATCTTGTGAGGTCTTTTGTTCTTCTGGAAAAAGGAGTATTGGTGTTAGGAAAGCCAGTTTGTACCCAGAACTTGGAGAGGAGTAGATTTTGTTTTTTTGGCAAGTAGTTTCTCTAAATCATTTCTATATGAAAGAGTGACAGTCTCGTGATTCATCAAAGGTTATGCAGTTTCTTCAGCAATGAGAGAATTATGCCTGATGATCGGTAATTTAACCTTCTCAGTCTCTGGCAGAGCTGGACCATCTCAAGTGCCTCGTGAGGCTCTTTGTACAAAGGGTCACACTCATTAATACATCCTTTTAACAGAAATGGGTAATCATGTACTTAGGATCAGGCAGAAGAGCATGCTAATTTCACATTTAGGTTGTATCTCTAAGTGTCTTTTCTGTTCTGTGCTAGTGAGGCATATGTCATAAAAAATAGGCTTTGGATACCTGGGTTCTCCTGTCACCCAGCTAACCTGAGGGAGGAGTCAATAGAAGTAGAAATGGTAAGATGGGGTTCTGGGATGTCATTTTTGATTGAGACCCTCAGGGAATTTATAGTAATTTGTAGGATCCTGCTGTTTAGGAAAGGGGGGGGGTGAACTATTGAGGTGTTTTCCTCCTTTCCCTTTTTTCCACGACTGTAATGAAAATGGGTGACAATTCCAATTGGTGATACTGATGGTAGCAGAGACAAACCTGGAAGCAACCTGTAATGACCCTGGATTTGGAATGCTTATGGATCTGGAACAGTCTTGAAGGTTGGGTCTTTTGTTTTATAGATAAAGGAACCTGGGCTCTTTAAAGGCAAAGTGACTTTCTTGAGCTCATATAACCAAAGACATAAGTGAGTTTTGAATCTAGTTCCTTATAGATTCTAGCCCCTTTTGTTTGACAACTTTGGTCCCGTGGGCTTGTATCCTCATTACTGAGCACATAGTAGACTCTACTTGTTGCTAGATTGATTGCAGGGTAGACTAGCTAAGTCAAGATTTCTGAACCTCTTATGTGTCCTGGACTCCTCTGTCAATCTGAGAGCTCCTGTGGACCTCTTCTCACAATGACATTTTTTAAATGTATGAGGTTACAAAATCCAGCACTATCGAGGAAACCGTTTTTTTACTAAAATTGGTTTATAAGAATATTTCTTTAAAAACCAGTTCATGGGGGCGTAAGTGGCACAGTGAATAGAGCACCAGACCTGGAGTCAGGAGGACCTGAGTTCAAATACAATCTCAGACACTTAACACTTACTAGCTCTGTGACCTTGGGCAAGTCACTTAACCCCAATTGCCCTGCCTTCCCCCCTCCAAAAAAGACCAAAAAAGCCCAGTTCATGGATTCCAGGTTAAGAATCCCTGATCAAGTATGACAAAGTACAATCAAAGAGTGATAGTCTTGTGATTCATAACAGGTTATGAAGTTTCTTTGGCAATGAGGGAATTATGCCTGATGATCTTGTTTTGGGTCTGAGGAATGATTTGAACACAGGTCTTCAGGCTCCAAATCCTGCTACTTTACAGTGGCGCTTCTCAAGTTGCTTATGGCTTTTCTCTAAAGAGTAAAGCCCTTCCCTTCTCCAGGCATAACTTTGAATCTTTTCAAAAGGAGAAGTTTGGAACTAGTCATCCCTAAGGTCCATTTGTGCTGGATGTCTGATGACATCTAAATGTGCCGCTCTTTTTCCTTCTGCATTCTCTCTGCTCTCATGTTGTTCAGATTTCTCCAGTGCTTTTAATTATTTGTAATCACATGAAAATTTCTATGTTTACCCATGTTTATAGTTTCATGGATTAATTTAAATGGCATTTTAAAATCAGTCCTCCAAATTGATGCCTAATTTATACGTTTCTCCATTATTTGTGAGTTGGCATAATCTACCTGTCATTAAGCAAGCCTTCGTTCAAGATTCCTTGTGTTATGTTCAGTTCTTAGGGGACCATAGGCAAGATTAGACAAAGGCTTTTCCTTCAAGCAGCTTCCAGTGTAAGAATCAGACTGAAAATTGTCTGTATACCTAATACTGATGTATCAGTTCTTCAAAAGGGGCCTTTACCTTCTTAATTTAGATAAAAGTCTTCCCTTCAAGGAATTTCCAGGGTGAGGATCAAGGACTTAAAATTATCTATATGCCTAAAACAGCAAACAATCCTTTCAATGAGGACAGGGAAAGTCTGGTAAACCACAATAGAAGGAGAACCCTAAGTGCTAGGTTCTAGTTTTGGCTAGGCTCCTAATTTGTTAATGTGTACATGGACAAGTCACTCCCTTGACTTCAGACTTCAGTTTTTCCTTCTATCAAGTGAAAAGGTTGGACTAAATGCTTCTCACAGTTTCATCCAGCTCTGACCTCCAGCTCTACGATTAGTGGTGCTGTCCAAAGAAAATTGACTATGGAACCCGCTACCCAGCTTCTGCTACTGGATGTCCTGGTAGGTGGCCATAGGCAAGGCACTTACCCTAATCACTCAGTCAAGAAACATTTGCTGAGTGTCTGCTGTGTGCTGACATTGAGGCAGAACTCTAAATGTGGCTAAGCACTTTGCTGTCATGGTCTTGTTGAAAAACCTCCCAACGTTCCTAAGACATAGGTATTTTACACATCATTTTGTTATTGAGGGACTGGAGCCAAATTTGTCATTTCAACCACATAGGGATTCTTAAAAAAATCCCAAAGATATGAATTAGGCTGGTTAGGGTTCAATGTGGGGATTTCAGAAGGAGTCAGGGGCCCCAATGGGTCTGATGGGTCAGGTTAGATATGAGAGCACAAAATGTAGACCGAAGGATCCCATCTCTGAATTTGTAACAGGCATCAAGTGGTTATCAGTTCATTAAACAACTTATAGTTCAATCTAGTCCAGCGAACATTTATCAGTGACTACTAGAATCTCCAGTCTCTAGTGCTAAGAGGGAACTTTCAGTCATTCTATCCTTTTCTCAGTTATGTCCAATTCTTCATGACCCCATTGGACGTTTTCCTGGTAGAGATCCTGGAGTGGTTTACTAATTCTTTCCAGCTCACTTTACAGATGAGGAAACTGAGACAAACAGGGTGGAATGACTGCTCAGGGTCACACAGCTACTAAGTGTCTGAGGCCAGATTTGAGCTCATAAAGACGATTCTAGGCCCAGTGCTCTGTCTACTATAGCAGTGCCTAGCTGCCCAAGAAGGAATTTAGAGACCTTCTAATCTAAGTCTCAGTTTTACAGATGAGGAACTGAGACTCAGAGATTGTGACTTTCCTAGGGTCAAACAGCTGTTCTTTGTCCAAAGTGGGGCTTGAACTGGTGACATACTGTTACCAAGGTCAACTCTCTACTTCTTCCTTTGTCCAGTGAGGGTATTTAGATGATAGAACCTTAGGTCCCTTTCAGCTTTGTGTTGTTTTCTTTTAGATCATTGTAACCACCCTAGAATTTGTTCTATGCTTAATAATCTTTTGAGAGGAAGCCCAGTATAGTGATAAGAACCCTAGAGCTGGAGTCAGGAGACCTTGATTAGAATCCTGCTTCAGACTCATATTGGCTGGATCACTCTGGTTCCTTAATCTCGGTGTCACTGTACTTTCCATCCTAACCTGTGCTAGGAGTAAATAGCAACTTATCAAAATGCCTGTTTTTCCTTCTTTTTTCTCTGTTGTAGGTTTACAATATGAGGACAGAGGGGGGCAAGCTGAGGCAAGGCTTTCCATCTCTCAAGCACTGTGTCCTTCTGGCAGAAACATCCAGATGACTATGTCTTTCTTTCAATAATCTAGATAATTACCTCCAATCTTCCACTTCACTTTAATAGCGACGACGACCAGGCCATCAGGACAATTCAGACACATTTCAGGGGGTGGGGGGTGGGTGGAAAAGCAGGCATACAGAATGAGGAAGAACTGAAGTCCTCAAAGCACCCTTATATAAAAGATTCTCTAAAGAACTACTATGAAAGAAAAAAGGCAAAGGGGGGAAAAACCCCTTGCACACAGTTTTATTGAGTAAACGATGTTTGCTTTTCCATTTTTGGGGATTTTAGCTCCAGCACAACAGAAAGCTTGCTTGGAGCGAGATCCAGGGTAAGACTTAACTGGGGAAAAAATGAAAAAATGTGATCAAGGCAGAGCCATCTGTGGTAATTAAATGGTGATTTCAGGCTTGTACCAAAAACACACTTAATAAGAAATTAAGAGCTAAAGGGAAGATGATTTCAAAGGGATTTGAATACTGAAAGAAAATAGCTTCATGTTCACAGATAAAATTATCTGATGATTTGCTTTTAATTCTCTTGGAGCAGGATGTCATTAGTGGAACTAGGAAGCCTTAAGAAGAGCAAAAAAAATGAACTGGCTTGAAGCCTTTACTTGGACTTCATTAAGGCTGTTTTCAAGAAAAAGAATATTAATCCCTCTCCTTCCCAAAAGACATCACTGACTTAGGGTTAAAAAAAAGAAACTGAAAAATGAAGGCATCTCACATGTTTTCATCTTATTTAGAATACCCTGTTTGCTGAAAACATTTTCTGCATCTCACAATAAAAATGAAAGTGCCAACTGTGACCTTTTTAAAAATTTAATTTTATTTTTCCACAATGTTTTATTGATGTTCTTTTTTTTAATATTGCTGTTACCTCTCAATAACAACCCGCCTCTACAGAATCCTTGCCTGTAACAGAGGAGACTTAAACCAAATAAATCAACCCGTCCGCTAGGCCTGACAGTGTATATGTCTCATTCCATGTTTTTTGTCCATCACCTCCCTTCTCATAGATGGAAGGGTGGCTCTTCATTATCATGACTCAGTCTCAAAAGGTCAATTGAACATTGCATTGATCAGACTTCTGAAGGCTTTTTCAGTTGTTTTTCCTTTATATCCTTGTAATCCCCATTGAGATTATCCCTCTCCTGACTTGTTGACAGGTAGCCTGGTGTGGTGGCCAGAGAACTGTACCTGGAGTCAGAGATCTGGGTTGGAATTCTGCCTCTGACCCTTAGTAGTCGTGTGACTCTGGGGAAAGTTCCTTAACCTCCCAGAGTCCTAGTTTATATATATATATATATATATATATATATATATATATATATATATATATATATATATTGTGTGTGTGTGTGTGTGTGTGTGTGTGTGTGTGTGTGTGTGTGTGTGTGTGTGTGTAAAATATAAAAAATGCTTTCACTCTCTAAATCCCAAGGATGTTGTAAGGAAAGCATTTTCTAAGCCTTAAAGTGAGAATGTGAACATGAATTGTTGTATTTATTCTCTTTGGAGGTTTGGTCCAGTTTTCTCCTCACCACGTTGGGATTCCTTCTGAAGGTAGACCGCTAAGAGCCCAGTTGCTTACGGACTCATAGGCATGTTTTCTGCTCTTCCAAGATGAGAGCAGAGGATAGCAATGATTAGCCAGAAACTGGTAGAAACCGTAAGTCACTTAGCTTTGTAGGATAAGTGTGATCAGGATAGGGAGTATAGTATGGTGGGGGAAAACAGTCAACACTGCACATCTGCAATAGTATTTGCATTTGCAAACAACCCTAAAAGGCAGCCACAATCAGGGTAAAGGCAGTGACCTTTCAGAGGACAGATGTTGGACACTAAGAGTACCTATGTCACCCATACCATTGGATGCAAGGCATTGTGTCATTTGGTTTTACTTCATTGTTTTTCTTTGTGACAAGCAAAAGATCTGTGGGGAGGTGAAAAATTAAGGGCTGTCTCTTTAAGACATCAATAAAACTTTTTTAAATTGAACTCAAAAGTCAGACTATCAGCATTTGAACCCTAGCTCTGCCTTCTACTCAGTATTGCTGTGATCTTGCACAGATCTAAGAAACAGGAATTCATCTGTAAAGGGAAAATAGTTACTTTAACTCATTTGATTGTTGTGACAATCCTGAAATAATGTGTGCGAACAGGCTTTGTAAACGTGAAAGCACTCTATATGTGGAAAGCACTCATTCTCATGCCAACACTAGAAAAGACAGGAAAGGCAAGACAGTTTCAGAGAATGTGCATTTGTTCAAGTGCAGTGAACAAAAAGAGTGACAACTGTGTGTATCTGAAGTAAGATAAAGTGTTATTTCCTTAGCATGTTGGAATTAATCAAAGTCATCCTCTAGCAAAATCAAAAGCAAGACCAAGGTCAATAAGTATAATGTTGCATTTTGTTAATATCATCTACTCAGTAAGATTCATCCTGATAAATACATTAAAATGAAAATGAAATTTCAGATTCGACTGTTCAGGGGGGAGCCAGTGAAAATTTATTGGTACTCAGTCACCTTTCATTAATGATTTTAATTAACAAGGCTGGGAGGATTATTATGTTTTCAAAAAAATCAATGGCTGTATTTTAAACAGAATAGTTAGACCACATCTACTTGTCTTGAATTTGAGTTATCTGATAACTTACCATGTCCCTATTTGGGGGAAAAAAGCTCAAATTAAGTGAGTTTGAGTTTATAAACTGATTGTTGATTCTCATCCTTTATGGCACACACGTGAACAAAAGATCATTTTTTTTTTACCATTAGGGAAGAAGGGAACCTTGAGGGAAAATTATCATTGGCTACAGAACCTGCAAGTGAAATTCCTTGCAAAATTCTGTGACTCTTTACCAAAGTAACTTGACTATGGCGAGAAGTAATAATAAAGAGTTGACATTTCTTTCAGAAGAGGAGAAAGTTGTGACCGCAAGGCAGTTAGATTCCAGAAGCATCCCCAGAAGATTTTAAAAAGTGACCATGGGAGGTATTTCAACACTGAATTACCCCCAAACCCCGAAGGTGGCTGGAGGGTGGCACTAATTAGATCACCATCAGAAAATAGTTTCCTGGTACATAAGTTTTAAAAATCCTATTTTTATTAATATCTCTTTTTACATCTTTTGTTTTTATATCCATGTTATTTGAAGGCAAGCTTCATTTGTGGGCGGGGTGGGGGGGAGAAAGAGAGAGAGAGAGAGAGAGAGAGAGAGAGAGAGAGAGAGAGAGAGAGAGTGTGTGTGTGTGTGTGTGTGTGTGTGTGTGTGTGTGTGTGTGTGTGTAAGTGTAAAAGCACCTAGCAGTGTCTGGCTACATAGGTTCTTAGTAAATGCTTGTTGATTTCATAATATGTCTCTCACCCCTCCCCTACCTAGTGTGCTACCCCTTGTGAAAAAATTTTAAAAGAATAGAAAAAAAATTCAACAAAATTAACCAAAACATTGACCAAGTCTGACAGGGTGCGCAATATTCCATATCCCTTCTTTCCCCAACTCTGTAGAAAAAAGAAAGAGAGGTATTTCCTCAGCTCTACTCCTTGGGCAAACCTCTTAGTCATTATAATTATATAGAGATCAGTTTCATATTTTCCCCTTTATTTTTACATTATTTTATTGTTTACATTATATGTATTGTTTTCCTGATTTTCATTACCCTACTATGACTCAGTTCACGTAAGTCTTCCAGTGTTTCTCTGGATCCCTATTTTTTTTGTCTCAGCACCACTGTCTTCTGTTATATTCATATTCCACAGTTTGTTTGACTGTTCTCCAATTGATAGGTATGTTCTTTCTTTCTAAAACAAAAAGTAATGCTATGAATATTTTGGTGTACATAGTGACTTTTTTTCTGACTTTGACCTCCTTGGGGTATATGTTATAATGGGATCTCTAGTTTGAAGGGCATAAATGTTTTTGTCACTCAGCATAATTGTTTTCTAGAATTGCTGTACTAAGTCACAGCAACGTCAACACTGTAATAGTCTGCCTGTCTTCCAGTAGCCCTTATCAAATCTAGCTGACTTGGAATTCCCCTGAGCCTTGACCTGTTAAAATTGCTCAGCCTAGGAAAGGGAGAAGTGGGAGAAGATGACTTACTAGATGATGCCAAAAACCAACCGAAACTGAATCCTGAGACTGAAGGCTCTTATCCTACTAATCCAAACCCACCATCATTACCAAACAGCTAAGGCCAAGTAGGTAGCAGGTCTCCCCTTCCTGCTGACTCATTCATCCTTCCCACCTTTTTATTCTTTTAGTACACAGTGTCATTTTGCCATGAGCCTCACATGCCCCTAGGGATGAACTTGGGTGTTCAAGTCTTTTCAGAAACAGGCCTAGTTCATAAAGCCAGGCCTAGTTCTTTGTGGAGGCATCAGTGGCATTAAATGAATTTTACTGACTGCGTAAGGTTCTATAAAGATCTAGTTCCTTACTATAGAGAAACGAGACACCTGTCCCAGTAGTTTTGAGATGATGCCATCCTGGCTATCTGTCCAAAGTACAGAAAAGCCAAGGGGAAGGCCTCTGGGAGCCCACTACTGAGTCAGGCTTTGAAATGTGCACTGTACATGGGAGAAATGGCTTTTGCAATGTCAAGATAATAAGAAACTCCACCTTGCCTCCCCTGTCCCCATATTCTAACTCCCCACCCCCATGAGCGAATCTCTTTCCAAATTGGGTATATTCCCAAAGGATAATAAGCACCTAGCACAGAGCTGTTATGGGTTTTTATACAAAAGAAAGAAGCCAGGATTTGGGTTCCAATCTTAGCTGTGGCTGCCTGTGTGACTTCTGTTCTCATTGCCTCAGTTTCCTCATCTGCAAAATTGGGGTTAAATTAATTATTCTCCAAGGTCCCTTCTAGCCCTAGTTGTAGGATCATAGTGGACATTTAAAAACATTTGTTGGATTGGATTGCAATCTGATTTGTTTCATAAATGGATAACATACTTGACATTTTTTGCAAAATTAGATATGGGATCCTCTGGTACGTATTTTGGCTTTAAAAAGAATGTAGAGGCAATGAAGCTTAATGTATAGGGTCTTGGACCTAGCAACAGAAAGACCTGAGTTCAACTCCTACCTTTCCCATTTACTATTTATATAACTTCAACCAAGTCCCTTCTCTTCACCTCAAATGGCTCTCTAGGATGTAGGTGCTAAGTCACAGATTGTTTGCCATTTGTGTTGGTAGATGCAATTCTTCATAGAGTTGATCTATCATGTATTTAAATGGAAAAATATTGGCAAAATTTTAATAATGCTCACAAAAGATGTAGAATGGCTAGGGATATTTTTCAGTCATGTATAATAGTAAAGTCACTAAATCAAAAAGGCTTTTGGTTCACATCAAGCCCTCCCACCCTACCTCAGATTCTGTAATAGAGAATTAACTTTCTGCTCAGACCATCTCCTAGCACTCTGTTATGCTGCTGACTTTGAGTCACAAACAAGTTTATCTAGGAGAAGGTTGATGAAAAAGAGTTGGGACAAGTTATATAGCTGAGTCAAGGCTTCCAAATACAACTGCAAATCAACAGGGTAGGGGGAGCACATTTATGGTCAAGCACTGAATGTTCAATGAAGGAATGATAGTACGTACAATGGAGAGTGCTGACTTTGGAGTTAGGAGAACTTGGGTTTGAATTCTGCTTTCAGTTCTAGCCTTCTAAATTGGATAACTATTCTGGACCTTAGTTTCTAACTCTGTAAGATGAAAGATTTAGACTCAAGGGCTTCTATGATCCATTCCAGCTATAATTAGTCCATAAATGTTTATTAGGCACCTACTTACTATGTGCTAAGCACTGTGCTAAGCTCTGGGAATCTAAAAAAGGCAAAAGACAATCCTTTCCCTCAAGGAGCTCACAGTCTAATGGGGGAATTGTACATCTATGATCCTATGAATGTTTGATCCAGACCAGTATCTAGGATGGGGCAGCCAAAAGTTATGGCCCTGGGTCCTGAGGTTAGAGGATATGTGCATTACTAACAGTCTTGGGACACTGGAGTAAACTCTTCCCCAGTACCCTTACATCATTGCCCTATGGTGGTCCATTGTTCCAAAGTTTCTATGCCCCCAGGAAAAACAGTGATCCATTTTCACCTTTCTGATCAATTGATACTCACCCCAGGACATGCATTCCCGGCTATGGCTCTGTTTAGACATAAAGCTTCAGAGAACTACATCCTGGAAAGCAAGGTTCCAGTTTTATCCATGCTCTAGGTGAGAATTTATTTATAGTCCTTATAGTCCATATGATGACTTTAAAGTCATTATACTTCATAGTATGATGAGTTTCAGAAAATTGTAATCCCCCTAGATATGCCCCTTGAGTTCCATATTCTTCCTCTTGCTTTTGATATGGAAAGAAAAAGTTTTTAATCACTCTTGTCCATTGACTTCCTTCTCTGCCCTTCTTCTGGTTTGCCTGAGTTATGAGGAGAGGTTAAGGATTTAGTAGAGGTTAAGGATTAAAGTAGAGAGGAGAAATCATTCTTTTTTCCTAGTTACAGGGATGGGTAGGAAGAAAAAGCATTCGGAGGTCTTGAGTGTTCATTGATTAGGATTTTCCAGGGCATACATGGTTATTCCTATATGTTCTGAGAAGGGATTAGGGACTGGATCTGGACTACTCGGCCATCAAAGCAGCAGAGTGTCATAGTGCATAGGTTAAACTATTGTCAGTGGGCCAAATTTGGGTTTTTACCATCTTTAATTAAACTTTTATTGTGTTTGAAAATGTCAAAAACTTTCCTAGCTTGTGACCTTCTCCAAGTTACTTATGCTACCCAAACCCAGGCTTAGGTTGACTTTTGCTCTGGATTGACCTGATTTGCTGTCAAAGAGTCCAGTGGTTCTAATCTATTTGCCCATTCATATTCAAGTACTCAAGTTTTCTAAGGAACCTTAAGGTAAAAAGTGGTTTAGACCTGTGATTCCACCAGTATAGAGACTTCCAGATGATTCAATATGGCAGAGTGTATAGATCACTGATTGGGCATCCCAGAAATCTGAGTCTGCCTCAGAGACTTTCTAGCTTTGTGACCATGGGCAAGTCACTTAATGTTCCTGAGCCTCTTTCCTCCTCTGTACATGTGGCTAGAAATCATTCCTCTCTCGCTAGAACATTGTGGGACTCAGTTAAAATCATGCAGCTAGTGTGTTATGGAAACTTTCAAACACTGTATGTCAACTGTTAATATTATTGCTATTGGATGCCTTACCATTTCAGATCATCTACTGTTTTACCTTACAGAGCAGCCTAAGGAGCTGAGGGACTAAGTGACATAATCAGTATATGTCCAAAGCAGGCCTCAAACCCCTGACTCAAAGGCTGGCCCTTAGTTTGCTATCTTAATGCAGCATCTCACCAATGTTGATGATTCTCGCTTAATTCGTCACATTTTCCTTGATCGTATATTTTTTATGGATATTATACTTATATGAAATAAGTTATGGAGGGCTCATGTGGAAAAGAAAAGATAACATGCAATTGCCAAATACAGTCATCCTCTGGCTCTATATTTAAGATCGTAACTGTAAAACATCAGAACAGAATATTTCTTTCAATGATAATGAGATATTCAAGATCTGGGACATAACTGAGAATTATTTTGAAATGTCATGGTCTTTAGATAAGCTATATGTTTCTTTCTGTGGGCCTACATTTTGGTCCTAATTTGGATATAGTTTGAGAAGACATTGTTGAGTAATTTGTGCTTCTACACAATTTTTAAAAATCTTATAGGTGCCTTATATCACAGTCATCTCTGGGCAGAGGGAAGAAACCCTAAATTAAGATTAGACTCTCTTGTTTTAAAGGAAGAGAAGCAAAAATGCCTAATGTGATGACCACATTGACAAGGTGCCATGTCAGATACCCTTGTGCCATTCTGGTCTATCTCTTTGCTACAAGGAAAGAAGCATGTTTTTTTTAATCTGCCCTCCAGGACTTTCCATGGTTTTATGATTACTGAGATTTCAGCTTTCTTCTATCTTTTCATTTACATGGTCGAAGTCATGACAGGAAATTTTTCTTTGGTTCTGAATTCACTCTTTGTCAGTTCATATGCTCCCATGTTTCTCTGAATTTGTCATTTGTCTTTCTTATATAACACAATTATTCTCATATACCATCTTTTGGTAAGGTATTCCACAATCCATGACACCCACTTTATTTCTAATCCTTTGCTACCTACCACAAACAGTGCTATAGTGGATATTGTGGGACATATTGAATCTTGGATTCTATTGACTTCTTGAAAAAAAAAAATATATATATATATATATATATATATTATATATATATATTATATAATATATATATATATATATATATATATATTATATATATATATTATATAATATATATATATATATTCATTTCTATTTCTATCAAAATCAGTGATATGGCCCTCTTGGGTTCTGAGCATGTTTCAAGTAGAATTCCCTTAGAATAGGGCTTCTTAAACTTTTTCTACTCAAGATCCTTAAGCAGTGCTTCTTAAACCCCATATGGGGTTATGACCCACTGTTTAAAAAGCACTGCCTTAGGGCAGAAAGGAAGCAGTAACTTCTCTAAGATCCTTGGTGAATCTGGTCATTAAACCTTAAAAAGTGAATCTGAACGGATTCTGGAGTGACAGCATCCACTGGGAGACCGAGCGTGGCAGAATCCAGCCCAGGAAAGTGCCCAGTGGGTCCAGACAGGGGGAACACAGAGCATGTGGGGTCTGCACAGCTCAGATTTGAGAGCAGAAAAGCAGATTACGCCAGAGAGAGAAGCCCCAGACAGCTGACTTACCAAGTACAAAGCACAGTCATCTCACTGGCATCTCACAAGGGGACAGGAGGAATAATTGGAGCCAGATAAGAGAGGCCTCAGGGCCCCCAGCAGTGACAGCACCTTCTCCTGGGACTATCAGACCCCAGCCTGGAAGTTCAGAAATCACCTGCCTGTTCATGCAGGGGCTAGAATGGCAAAGTAATCACTAGTTGCTCAGATCCCTCCTTCAAGAAGTAGAAAACCCAAAGATAAGTGTCCCAACCAGAGAGAAATCCTAAGATAGTGGAAATGTCCTTGGGCTTGGGAGTCATTGAGAAAGGGTGTAACTGAGGCTGCAAGGAGTCTGAAGAGAAGAGGGGGAGGGGCAAAAGCAAAACTAGATCTAATTAAAAGAGATAAGGAAGGAAGCTATATCTTGCTAGGCACCATTGAGAATGAAGCAATATCATTACTTAACATATATGCACCAAGTGGTATAGCATCCAAATTCCTAGAGGAGAAGTTAAAGGAATTAGAGGAAGAAATAGATAGCAAAACTATACTAGTGGGGGACATTAATCTCCCCCTCTCTGAACTTGATAAATCTAACCTCAAAATGAACAAGAAAGAAGTTAAGGAGGTAAATAGAATTTTAGAGAGACTAGATATGATAGATCTCTGGAGAAAACTGAATGGGGATAAAAAGGAATTTACTTTATTCTCAACGGTGCATGGTATATACTCAAAAATAGACCGTGTACTATGGCATAAAAACCTCATAATTTGGTGCAGAAAGGCAGAAATATTAAATGCATCATTTTCAGATCATGATGCAATAAAGGGCCATGGAAAGATAGACTAAAAACTAACTGGAAATTTAAAAATTTAATCCTAAAGAATGAGTGGGTAAAAAAAGAAATTATAGAAACAATCAGTAATTTCATTCAAGAGAATGATAATAATGAGACAACATACCAACATTTGTGGGATCCATTAAAGGCAGTTCTTAGGGGAAGTTTTATATCCCTGAGAGCATACATGAATAAATTAGAGAAAAGGGAGGTCAATGAATTGGACATGCAATTGAAAAAGCTAGAAAAAGAACAAATTGAAAATCCCCAATTTAGTACTAAATTAGAAATATTGAAAACCAAAGGAGAGATTAATAAAATTGAAATTAAGAAAACTAAAAGCTGGTTTTACAAAAAAAAAAAAACAATAAAATTGATAGACCCTTAGTCAATATGATACAAAAAGAAAGAAAAAACCAAATTATGAGTATCAAAAATGAAAAGGGTGAATCTACCTCCAAAACAATAATTAGGAATTATTTTTCCAAATTGTATGCACATAAATTTGACAATCTTAGTGAAATGGATGAATATTTAAAAAACTACAAGTTGCCCAGATTAACTGAAGAGGAAGTAAATTACTTAACCCCATCTCAGAAAAAGAAATCAAACAAGCCATCAGTGTACTCCCTAGGAAAAAAATCCCCAGACCAGATGGGTTTACTACTGAATTCTATCAAACATTTAAAAAACAATTGATTCCAATACTCTACAAACTATTTGGGAAAATTAGTGAAGAAGGAGTCCTACCAAATTCTTTTTATGACATAAATATGGTACTGATTCCTAAATCAGGAAGAGATAAAACAGAGAAAGAAAATTATAGACCAATTTCCCTCATGAATTTAGACGCAAAATTTTTAAATAAAATATTAGCTAAAAGACTACAACAACTTATCACAAGAATAATACACTTTGACCAGGTAGGATTTATTCCAAGTATGCCAGGATGGTTTACTTTTAGGAAAACCATCAGTATAATCATATCAACAAGAAAACTAACAGAAACCACATGATCATCTCAATAGATGCAGAAAAGGCTTTTGACAAAGTACAACATCCATTCCTATTAAAAACACTAGAAATTATAGGAATAAATGGAACCTTCCTTAAAATAGTAGATAGTACCTATTTAAAACCATCAGCAAGTATTATATGCAATGGGGATAAACTAGAAGCGTTTCCAGTAAGATCAGGAGTGAAACAAGGGTGTCCACTATCACCCCTCTTATTCAATCTGGTACTAGAAACACTAGCAGTAGCAATTAGAGAAGAAAAAGAAATCAAAGGAATCAAATTAGGCAAAGAAGTGACCAAGCTATCACTCTTTGCAGTTGATGTGATGATATACTTAGAGAATCCTAGAGAATCAAGTAAAAAAACTACTTGAGACAATAAATAAATTTGGCAAAGTTGCAGGATGGAAAATAAACCCACATAAATCCTCAGCATTCCTGTACATCTCTAACAAAACTCAACAGCAAGAGATAGAAAGAGAAATCCCATTTAAAGTCACTGTAGACATTATAAAATATTTGGGAATCTACTTGCCAAAACAAACCCAGAATCTATATGATCACCACTACAAAACACTACTCACACAAATAAAATCAGATCTAAATAGTTGGAAAAATATCAATTGCTCGTGGCTGGGTCGAGCTAATATAATAAAAATGACAATTTTACCCAAACTAAACTATATATTTAGTGCCATACCAATCAGTTTACCAAAATACTACTTTATAGAGTTAGACAAAATAGTAACATCATTTATTTGGAAGAACAAACGGTCTAGAATATCAAGGGAATTAATGAAAAGAAATGCTAGGGAAGGTAGACTAGCTATACCGGATTTAATCTGTATTATACAACAGCAGTCATTAACTCTACTTGGTACTGGCTGAGGAATAGAGTCGTGGACCAATGGAATAGACTGGGCTCATGAAATCCAGCAGTTAATGAATATAGTAATCTATTGTTTGATAAACCCAAACACCCCAGTTTTGGGGATAAGAATGCACTATTTGACAAAAAATGCTGGGAAAACTGGAATATAGTATGGCAGGAACTGGGCATAGACCATTATCTAACACCATATACCAAAATCAAGTCTAAATGGGTACATAATCTAGATATAAAGGATGATACTGTAAGCAATCTGGGAAAGCAAGGAATAGTTTACCTGTCAGATTTGTGGAGAGGGAAAGACTTTAGGACCAAACAAGAATTAGAGAGCATTATAAAATGCAAAACGGATAATTTTGATAACATTAAATTGAAAAGCTTCTGTACAAACAAAGCCAATGTAACCAAAATTAAGAGGGAGGTGGGAAATTAGGAAAGAATTTTTACAACCTATGTCTCTGATAAAGGACTCATTTCTAAAATATAGAGAGAACTGAGTCAAATCTATAAGAATACAAGTTATTCCCCTGTTGTTAAATGGTCAAAGGATATGAACAAGCAGTTTTCAGAGAAAGAAATTAAAGATATCTATAAGCATATGAAAAAAATGCTCTAAATCACTATTGGTTAGACAAATGCAAATCAAAACAACTCTGAGGTACCACATCTCTCTAGTCACATTGGCTAAGATGACAGAACAGGAAAATGACAGATGCTGGAGTGGATGTGGGCAAATTGGAACACTAATGCATTGCTGGTGGAGTTGTGAACTAATCCAACCATTCTGGAGAGCAATCTGGATTTATGCCCAAAGGGTTATAAATAATTTCATATCCTTTGACCCAGCCATACCACTTCTAGGGTTATATCCCAAAGAGATCATAGAAGTGGGAGGAAGACCCATATGTACAAAAATATTTATAGCAGCTCTTTTTGTGGTTGCAGAGAATAGGAAATTAAAGGGGTGCCCATCAATTGGGGAATGGCTAAACAAGTTGTGATATATCCATGTAATGGAATACTATTGTGCTATAAGAAATGAGGAGCAGACCGACTTCATATTTACCTGGAGAGGCTTATACAAACTGATGTTGCGTGAGAAGAGTAGAACCAGGAGAAATTTGTGTACAATCACAGACACAACATATGTGTGATGACCAACTATGACAAACTGGACTCTTATCAGCAATGCAGTGATATAAGTCAATCCGAAAAGACTCATGAAGGAGAGGGATGCCTACATCCAGAGAAATAACTAAAAAGAACTGAGTTTGAATCCCGATGGAAGCAAACTACTTGATCTTTTTCTTTTCATTGTTTGGTTTTATTTCCTCTTTACCATTTTTCATTCCATCGAGTACAATACGCCTTTGTAACCTGACTAATGTCTAATGTGAAAATATTTGCAGATCCTATGCTGGACTATATGCCGTCATGGATCGTGGGGGTAGGGAGGGAAGGGAAATTTGAACCTCAAGGAACTATAGAATTGAATCATGTAAACTAAAAATAAACAAAGAAATTAATATTAAAAAAAAGCACTGCCTTAGAATACTTGAGCCATTTGATTGGTCCCACAATGTGTATGATATCTGTCTGGTTGACCCATTAACCATTAACCATTAAGTACCATTAACCATCAAGATGAACTCTGAGAAATCTGACCTGAGTTCAAATCCAACCCCAGACATGTCCTAGTTGTGTGACCCTGGGCAAGTCATTTCATATCTGTTTTTTCTTAATTTACTCATCCTTAAAATGAAGAGGATAGTAGTTACCTCACAGGGTTGTTGTGCAGACCAAATGAAATGATATTTATAAACTTCTTAGCATGTTGTAGACAATAATGCTCTTTGCCTTTCCCTTTCCATTCCTTTTCTTTTCTGATTTGTGTATTTACCTGCACTGTTGGGATTCAGGATAGGTGAAAATTTGATAGGAAATTTTTTTAGGAAAGTCAGAAGTTTCCAAACATTTCCTACTCTTAGAGAGATGCTGTAGATTGTAACATAGATCATAGCACTCATTCTCACAGCATGGCCTGGAATCACATACTTATTTGAAGGGTGGGGAAATGGAAGGAGAGAACATGTATTGCATTTTTGTGCCTGTGGCAAGATTTGAAAATCGTACATCCATGTGTTCTTTTCCACCAGAGATTTCTTGCCGCCTTTAGACATGTAATAAATCTAGCTGTACCAATGCCTTTTTTTGAGTTTCTAAGGAGAGCCCTTGAGCCATTCTGTCACTTACCTGTAGCTTCCTTATATCTTCTGGTTTCATGTACAGCGGGAACATCAACTTTAATATGTCACTTCTTTGAGTTATATAGCCATCTGTTAGTTCGTGGGCAAAAATCTCTCTTTTGGAGTATCACTAGTTAAAATGACTATTTCTTAATAATATAAAGTTGCATGGTTCTCAGCATCTTCCCTTTCTTTTCTCTGACATTCTGCCACCATTTCATGGCTGAAGTGTAAGGGGACAGCAGAAGACCAGGGGCCATGTTGTATTTTTCTCTGTTAAGTAGGGGACCATCGCTAACCAGTCAACTAGTGGCTAGCCTACTGGTTATGAACCCTTTTTCCTTAACTAGCTCGGTCCTCAGGTAACATATACGGTTTGTCACTAAGTTCATAAAATAAGATAGAACGTACCAGACCTTATTCTACATAATTTCAAAGTTGGTTTTTAAAATTTGATCAAAGAATTATATATTTATTTATATGAACTGTTATTTCTTCATATATGGCTCATCCTCATAACCCATTATGGTCTTATAGGATCCTAACTTTGATATTCATTGTATTATCTGATTGTTAAGGAGGGAAGAAGGGGAACTGTCCAAAGAGACCATGTGACTACCCAGGAAACTCTTTGACTGACTTAGATCTCTGAAAAAGAATATACAGACAAGAGAGAAGGAAGAGCAGGTAACTGAGAATGGTGATAGGTGGGCTAGGAGTGAACATGAGCAAAGACTGGGGTTGAATTTGAAGAGCTGAGCAAGCTGTTTATGAAGAGAAGGAGACTAAAGTCAAAGAAGGAAGGGGATTACTGCCCAGTTTGTTTGAGATGTTAATGGTAAATGGAAAGGAAGTTCCAATCAGCATGTTTGGACAAACTATCATGCCAGGTCCTGAAAGAACTTGGTGATATGATGACAGATCTGTTGCTTATCTATGGAAAACAAGTAGAGAATGACAAAAGTGCTGCTGGACCCAAGAAAAAAAAGGTCATTCTGGTGAGTACAAGTTAGAACTGAATTATTCCAGTTCTAGACTGATGAGCCTGGTTGCTACTGCTGCAAACATTTGAAGACATATTAAAATTAAAGTAAAGTAAAAATTAGTAAAAATTTATGAACTCAAGCAAACAGAAGAGGTGCTCATTAAGATCTGTCATGGATTCATCAAGAACTGCTCCTATTAAAATACCCTCCTTTGCCTTTCTGATAGGGTTACTAGAATGACAGATTAGCGTCCTTCCTGGATTTCAGGAAGGCCTTTGACATCTTCTGATGCCACCCTTGTGAGCAAGATGGACAGATGTAGGAAGCATTATATAGTACAGTTATTGCAACAAACATGAAGTACCTACTGTGAGCAGAGCTAGATGCTAGGGAGATACAAAGTATAGGGAAGACATGATCCCTGCCCTCATAGAACTCACAGCCTTTGTAAGGGGGATAAGACAAGTACACAGATAGCTACATTATATGGTTGCTAAACAAAGTGCTATGTCAGTTCTTAGGGAGAAAGTCATTACTTAAGGCAGCTTAGTAGTGCATTGGAGAGAGTAGTGGGCGCAGAGTCATGTACTAGCTGTGTGGCCCTGGGCAACATTTGTTTGACTCACCTATAAAATGGGGATAATAACCACACCTACCTCCCAGGCTTGTGGGGATCACATGAGATTATTTTTATAAAGTGCTTGGCATAGTGTCTGGCTCTTAGGAGCTATATAAATGCTGGGAGCAGCTACTACCGCTGCTGCTGCCACCACCACCACCACCACCACCACCACTACTACTACTACTACCATTACTACCACCACCACCACCACAACTTCCTAGTGAAGCCAGTCCTCCAAAGACAGACAGGACCTTTTTGGAAACCTTTTCAGGTTAGTGGTATCTCTGAGAACTTACCCACTTATTGCATAGTTATTCTTCAGGAATCCAAGATCCTAGGTATACATGTGGTCTGCTCTTTCATCACAGAATGAATATGCCCAAGGAATATTTGCACTGATAACTCCAAACCACTTCCTATGGCTTTCTGAATAAGCCCAGCTAAATGAGTCCTTGTTTATAAGATTGAAGGTGGGGGAAAGAGAGATAGAATTTTGACAACTTCAAGGAGTTTGCATTTGGTCACCAGAGTACCAAGCAGTAGAGTGTTAGAACTGAATGATAAGTCCAATCCCATCATGTGAGAGGCATCATGCTACAAATGGAAAGAGAACTGGCATCTTGGTGTCAGGTAACCTGAAGAAGGCCTTTGTAACCATCGTTTACAAGCTATGCAACTATGGACTGTTTATTTTGTCTGTTAGGGCCTCACTATTCTCCTCTGTAAAGTGGGAATGGTATTTATGCAACTGCCCTCACAGTTAAGTTGTAAAGAAAACACTTTGCAAGCACCAGAGGAAAAAGTGAGTCCCAGAGAGTCTAAGTAACTTGCCCCCAGTTTGACAGCTAGTTAGCAACAGGACCAGCATTAAACTAAACTCCTGACCTAAACTGTATCCTGATAAGATGCTTTCAGCATCACTAGGGTCTAGAAGTAAGAAGAAAACATGAATTTCAGTGTAGACAATATCTCAGACTGTGAGTCCTTCCCCAGGGGATAGAGATCAGACAGTGAAGAGGTGATTTGAGGTCTTGTTTGCATTTCAATTTTCTACCAACAGTAACTGTTGACAAAAAGTTGGTTCATGCATATGTCTCAAGAGATGAATGTGATTATGCTTCAGTTTGTTTGTAATAACAGAGAATTCATGTTTAATAAAGTTTACCTTAGAGCTATCTGAGTAGTTATAAAGTCAATCTTGTGGCAGAATTTTCTCAGTAAATATTTATTCATTTATTCAACAAACATTTATCAGGTGATTGGTATGGGTACAGCACTGTGCCAGGCACTAAGAAATCAAAAATATGAATAAAACATGGTCCCTGTCTTCAGGAAGCTTCCAGTCTAGGGAGTATGGGATGGGATACTGTACAAACACAAATAAGTAATGCAAAGTGTGAGATATATTCCCAAGGGCCACAAAGAGCTGAGTTTGAATCCAAAGATGAACACTTGCTAGCTGTGTGACTGTGGAACATGTTGCTCTGGGTATCAAGTTCTTTATGTGTCGGATGAAGGGATTGGATGAGATGATCCATGAGGTGCCTTTGAGCTCTAAATCTTAGGTATGGATGGGTCTGTTTGGTTTTGTTTGTTTTATTTTTCTTTTGCTGTGTTGGGAGTTCAGGAGGGATAAGAGTCATGGAAAGTTTCACGGAAAAGTCACATCCTGAATTACAGAAAGAATTTCAGCAGGCAGAACTGGTTAAATGAGGGTATTGTTGACATAAGGCAGGGTGTGAGTAAAACCCAGCCATCAGGAGAGCACAGAGCATACCAGCCCACTAGAGAATTAGAAGTAAATTCTAGTCATTTGGACAAATCATAGCTTATCCTTGACCAAATGTCCTCCATCTAGACTTTGATTACAGTGTCCTGGTGAGAGGGAACCCACTAGCTCCCTAGGTGGCACTTTCTCCTTTTGCACTGTTCTCATGATTACTTGGATTTCATTCATGCTGTGCCAAAGTCTGTTTCTCAGCTCCTAATCTGGCCCTCAGTAGCCAAGTGGAATCTCTCTTTCATCTAACAGCCTTTCAGATATTTGAGAACAGCTCTCATAACCAGACCTCTCGGCAGCATTTGACACTGTTGACCACCTTCTCTCGACCATTTTGACTCTTCTTCTCTGTGTTTGACCATTGATCAGTCTCATCACATGGGTATTACTTAAGGCTCTGTCAGGGCTCTTCTTCTTCCCCTACATTCTCTCAGGAATCATAACCTCTCACTGGTTCAGTTTTGTTGTTGTTGAGTTGTTTCAGTAGTGTCTGACTCTTTGTGACCCCATTTGGGTTTTGGGGGGGTTTATTTTTGGCAGAGATACTGAAGTGGTTTGTCATTTCCTTCTCATGTTCATTTTATAGATGAGCAAACTGAGGAAAACAGAGTCATATGCCCAGGGTCATACAGCTAGTAAGTATCTGAAGCTGGATTGGAACTCAGGTCTTCCTGACTTCAGACGCTGTGCTCTATTCATTGTATCACCACCTAGCTGCCCTGTAAACATGAAATATTTAGATAACTTTGTGTTTGTTGGATTGAATTGGGTATTTCTTTAAGCCAACTCTCTTCCATACTATGAATCTTCCATTCCTTCAGGCCTCCTATGGCATGGTCTTGAGGTCCTTTGCCATCCAACTTGTCCTCCTGTGGCCCCTCTCCAGCTTCTTAATAGCCTCTGAAAACAATACCTGCAAGTAAACAGAGGAAGGATACTGCCACCTCATTCTTAAATGTGTATTTGCGGATATACAAACAGATCATTGTGGGCTGGGGCAGGTAGCTTCACCTTTTTGGACCTCTAGCTGTGGGCTCATAGGCTCTTCTGACTCAATGGGTATTTCTCCAATGATTCAGATGTTCACCCATCAATGACTGCTCTTTGTCCTCACCCAGTGGAATGGAACCTTCCTCACTATCTCTCAACCTCACATGAATATGCCTTTCTTAATGGAGTCTAAGATGGCATTTACCTTTTTTACTTCCATACTGCACTAATTCCCATTGAGTTCATAGTTCACTCAAACCATCTTCTTGATTGCACTCTAATTGAGATCATATCACCCAAATTCCCTTCAGTCCTCCTGACACAGAGAAGCATGTCAGTGAAACTTCAATGTGGTGGCCTTATAATTGCATTAGTTTCGGTGTACCTGAAGGGAAGCAAAAGTAATGCCTGCAGAAATGAGAAGTAAAGAAATCTTGGCTTATGGAAGAAAGAGCAGGGGTGAGGAGATAGATATGTCTCTTTAACAGGCCCACAGGACTTTGCTAGCTTCTTACCAGATCTAATTAGGTTTCAAATGAGATTCCAGAAGGTATAATAGCTTATTCTGATTGTTCTTTTTAGATCAGGCTTTGGGTGTTCATTGTGCACCTATGATTAAATAGCGAATCAATAGGGACTGCTAGTGGACTGTTGGCTACTTTCCTTTGCTGCAGAAGCTGGAACTGTGACAGCCACATTGGCTCAATGAGAGTTTTCCATCTTTTCGAACTCATTGGGGTAAGAAAGGGACAAGCAATTTGCAAAATGCCATTCCCCAAGTTTATCCCCATTCTGCTTCTGAAGTGGATGACTTCTTTAGAGGTAGAGCTGCCTGAGGTCTTGGAGGCTACTGCTTTTCAGGGAGAAGGCCACAGCACAACCCAGGAGTGCCAAATGGATCCCTGTCTTTTCTCTACAATAGGGAAGAGAAAAATCACTTGCCATAACCCCTACCTTTCCCATGCCTACCCCATCCCTCAGGCCCTACATGTACCCCAGTGACATGGGGCCTCAGTACTTTGTAAACTACCAAGGATTTGTGGAATATGAAGTTGTTTCTTAGCAAAGAATTCCTGCCCAAGAGTCCAAAACATACTTGGGAATATTGGAGACTTCAAGTATTTGAAGTAGAAAGGAAATTATGCCACAAATTAATTATTACTGTACATTCATTTGAAACCCACTGGCTAAACAGATGTGATCATTTGAACAGGGTATGAGTTCAAGTATGATTGAGTAAAAAAGTTTGTCTAAGGAGGGACTGTTGTGATGAACAGGTTTGGCAAATATAATGACATTCAATTAGTCATTAATACAGTGGAAAGAGTTTGGGATTTGGAATCATAAGACCTGGGTTTAGATGTTGGCTCTGCCCCCTTCCCACTAGTGTGATTTGGGCAAGTTATTTCATTTCTCTGGGCCTCGGTTACCTCACTGGAACAATGGAAACCCACATAATTATAAAAATATGAGCCATTCCCCAGTTAATAAATGGTCAGAGGACATGAACCCGCAATTTTCAAAAGAAGTAAAAGTTATCAATAGTCACATGAAAAAATGCTCTCAATCACTACTGATTAGAGAAATGCACATTAAGACAACTCTGAGATACCACCTCATACCTATCAGATTGGCTAACATGACAGAAAAGGAAAATGATAAATGTTGGAGGAGATGTGGAAGATTTGGGACACTAATGCACTGTTGGTGGAATTATGAATTAGTCCAACCATTCTGGAGGACAATTTGGAACTCTGTTCAAAGGGCTATAAAACTGTGCATATCCTTTGACCCAGCAATACCACTACTAAGTCTGTATCCCAAAGAGATCAAAGAAAATGAAAATACACAAATATTTATCACAGCTCTTTTTGTGGTGGCCAAGACTTGGAAATTGAGAGGATGCCCATCATTTGGGGAATGATCGAACAAGTTGTGTTAGGTGATTGTGATGGAATACTATTGTGCTTTAAGAAATGATGAGCAAGAGTCTTTGAGAAAAACCTGAGAAGACTTATGTGAACTCATGCAAACTGAAGTGAGTAGAACCAGGAGAATATTATGTATAGGGACATCGGTATTGTAAGGATGATCAATATGGAAGACTTAGCTCCTCCAATAAAGACAGTGATCCAAGGCAACTCCAAAGGACCTATGATGAAAAATGCTATCCACCTCAAAAGAGAGAACTGATGAGCTCCGAGTACAGATTGAAGCACATTAAAAAAAAAAAACTTTCTTTATTTTTATGATTTTGTTTGTGTTTTCTTTAGTAATGTGACTAATATGGAAATACGTTTTTTCATGACCTCACATGTAAAATCAGAATTGAAGTGCTTGCCTTCTCAAGGAGAGGGGAGGGGTGGGAGGGATGGAGAGAATTTGGAACTCAAAAGTTTTTTTTTTAAAGATTATTAAACTTTTTTACATGTAATTGGGAAAGATTGAACAAAATAAAATAAATAAGAAAATAAAAATGGGGGCTCAGAATAAGAACTCTTTTCTATATCTTAGTCTATGATCCTTGATCTATAACATTTATCTAGCACTTATGATGTTCTAAGTCCTGTGCTAGGGAATACAAAAGCAAAAAATATAACAGGCCATGTACGCAAGGAGCTTCCATTCTTTAAAAACTTATTAAAAACCCATTTATTTACTAACAATTATTAGTTATGCTTCATTTTCAACTATCCATCAAAGAGACTCTAAAATCATAGTGTCTTACAATTTTAGAAAGGATTACAGTGGCTACCTAGTGTAGTCCAGCCTGCTCATTTTACAGATGAGGAAACTGAGGCCCAAAGAAGGGACTTGCCCACCCAATTAGTGATAGAGTTTGGACTAGAATGCTGGTCTTCTGACTCCTAGTCCAGTTCTCTAGTAGAAAAAGCTGCCTCTCCTTGGCAAAACATGGTAGCTGGCAATACTTGGTAGCTGAGTTCAGGTTTTCCTATCGCCTCAAAAGCAATAAAACTTAATTTTAAAATGCTTTAAATTTTTTTTTAATTTTACAAACTTTTAAAAATTATATTTTAAAAACTTTTTAAAATTTTAAATTAAAAAAATTCTCTAATGCCAAATTATCACTAATGTAGCATTCAAAAAAGCTAATGACAACTTAGGCTATATTAAGAGAGGCCTAACTGCCAGGAGTAAGGATGTGATGGTCCTACCTTGTCCTCTACCCTGGTCATATGCCCTCCCCTGTTTTAGGGAGGACATCATTAAGGTGAGGGCACCATTTCCAGTCGTCCTGATCTATATCTTGCCACTGTACCCAGATGGCTCTGGAGGAGAGAGTGAACCTGGTGACTTTTCATAGCCCTCCCTCATTTAAATTCACTTGCCTGTCATGGCATCACCTCCCTCATGTCATGGTCCTCTTCGAGAATGGAGGACAAAGAACAACAAAAAGATAAAGAACATCTTGCAGGGAAATCAGGATGATGGAGGGCCTCAAGTTTATGTCTTATGGGAATGTTTAGTTTGGAGAAGATAGGACTTAGAGTCTCCAATGGCAGCTGACTTCCAATATTTTCAAGGGCCAACATGTGGAAGAGGGATTACACTTATACCTCTTGGCCCTGAAGGGCAGAAGTAGATTTAAGTTTGATGTCGAGGGAAACTTCCTCTCCTTCTGACCTGTCCTATCTTAAGGAGGTAGCTCAAATGATATGACATATGCAAAGTACTTTGCCACCTTAAAGCTGTATGTAACTGCCGGTTATTAGTGAGTACCCTGTCTCTGGAAGTATACAAGTGGAGGCTGGACCTCTGTTTGTGGAGCATGTTATTGTCACAACAGCCCTGTGAGACAGGAAGAATATAGCTGTTAAATAATTCCCTTATTGTACAGTGAAGGAAACTGAGACCCAGAAAGGAGAAGCAACTTGCCCAAGGTTTCAACAGCTAAGTTAAGCATCAGAGGCAGAATTTGAAACTAGTTTTTTTTTTTATTCCAAGGCTGATGTTTCTTTACTAGTTGACCTCTAAGGTCCATTTCACATTTAAAAGAGCAATTCTAAGGGTGCCCCAAGCACCTTACTTCTCAAGCATTTGCTACTTTAATAGCTTATCTAACAATTGTCCAAATGGGTGAAACAAGGATTTGCTACCCACCTCCCCAACTTCTGTTGCCTATCCAGCCAGTGACCAAGAATGAGAGCAGCCCAGCCCCTTGCTCTTGCATGTTGGGTAGCATCTGAATGGAGAGATATGTGGAAAGGAGGTAGATAAGATTAAGAAGGAATGGCCAGATTGTGATTTCCACTGATAGCAGAGGCAGCCACAGTGACAGGATCCCAAATGTATCCTAGTAAGGCTGTCACCTGGGAGGAGCTGGTGGCCCATTAGAAGGGCTTAGCTTTCTCATTTGCACTTTTCTGTGCATTCCTACTAAAGGAATGGGACAAAGGCCCGGCAGCTTTGATTTGGAAGGCCATGGAGATCCATAATATCAAACAACCTGGATCTAGGGGCTAGATGCTTTGCCAAGGCTGAGAAGAACAACAGCAGTCATGTCATCATGGCAGGATTCTTGGTTTCTTCCCTCTTTTGTCTTCCCCTTCAGTCCTGTCTTGATGGGAAATGTAGTCATTTATTGCTTCCTTCTGGTTCTCAGGCCTCAAATGAAAGAAGTTAGGTTCCTTTCCAGTTATAGTGGTCCTGAATGCAGGCAAATATGGGTCACAAACTGCCTGACATCTCTGAAGCCTATCCAAATGAGTTGAATCAACCTCATTTTCCTTATGGATGAGACATTGTTTTGGAAAGTAGGCTAGAGACACGGCCACTTCCCTTCTGATTGTGTCACAGTCCAATTCTTTAACCTGATGGGCACAAGGCTCAAATTTGTATTTACTGGAGGCTCTAAGAGCACATCGCCTGGATTACAATCAAGGAAGGACACATTCTTACTTTGGCTAGTCCCAGGGGTTAGGAAAAGCCTAGACATGTTCCTCTAGAATTTTGTAGGAAATGGCCAGCCCTAGGCAGTGGCACTTAGATTATCACTATCATAAATCAGTCCCCAAGCCTACTGTGTACCTGCTATGTCTATTACTGAGGAACTAAAATGCCCAAATTTATTTTGCTATCTGCATCCCCAGTGTTAACACAGTTCCTGACTCTCGGTAGATGCTGATTGACCAGAACTGAACAGAAGCCCGCTAATACAGACGTTGGCCACTTTAGGGGTGGCAGAATACTGAGGAATAAGGAGGGCATTGTCCTGTTGTACTCTGCCTTGATCAGACCACATATCAGGTCAATGACATTGATCAGTTACCCTACAGAGGAGGGAACCTGGGATGGGGAAAAGGCCTTGAGTTCTTGGAATATGGCGATGGATTGGCTGAAAGAACTGGGCATGTTTAGCCTAAAGAAGAGGAGACTAGGATCCAGTAAAGTGAAAGCTGGGCTGTCCTAGAAAGAGGGAATAGATTTGTTCTGCTTAGCCCCAGAAGACAGAACCAAGAGTAGTGGGTGGCATTTAGAGAGAAGCAGTTTTAGGCTCTATGTCAGGAAAGTTTTCATCCATTAGAGCTACTGAAAAGTGGATTGGACTGCTTCTGGAGGTCCTAGATTCTTCTTCCATGGAGGTCTTTAGGCAAAGACTAGATGAACTTTGTTAGGCATGTCATCAAGGACGTATTTTTCAGATATGGATTGGATTAAATGGCCACTGAGGTTCCTTCGGTTTGTGAAATTCTGTGATTCTAGGAATCATAAACTCATGCGTACTTTATCTCCCTCTGCCTTAGTCTGTGTGGGGAAAAGTCTCTGGGGGAAAAAGACTAAAGGAGCTGGAGTTTTTGCATCAAGAGCATAGAATCATAGACTCAGCTAGAAGGAAACTGGGACCTCTTTTTACCAGTTACTCTTTGACTTGGCATTAAGAACCTCACCAGAGTTAAACATTGGGACCCAAATCTTGAGGTCCAGACATGATCCCTGATCCTAACCTCACAAAATTTGTTCAGATATTCACACTTGGGAGTGATTATGCACACTTCACAGGTGAAGAAACAGAGTAAGTCATTTACTGATGAGCAGTAACCCAGATGGTTTGTAATAGAGCTAGGTTAATATCCCAGGTGTCTTGGCTCCTAATTCAGCTTTGGTTCCCCTGAAACAGAGGGTCCTGCTTTAGCTTTTACTTCAAGGAATTCCAAATCAATCCAATAAGCACTTACCATGTTAGGGGCCCTTTGCTAAGTGCTGGGAATTGAAAAAATATGAAAAAGTCTTTGACATTAGGAAGTTTGTAACAAATATGTAGCTGAATGTATTCAGCTTTATATATGAGTATAAGAGAAGGAGGTTAAACAGTAGGAAGGGAAGGAAGAAGTACTCCCTATGTACCAGGCACTATGCTGAGTACTCTACAAATATTATCTTATTTGACTCTACTAACAACCCTGAGCTGTAGCTATGATCTTTATTTTATACTTGAAGAAACTGAAGTAGACAGCAGTTAAGAGGTTTGCCATGAAATGTCTCAGGTTAGATTTGAGCTCTGGTCTTCCTGACTCCAGACCCAGTACCCTATCCACCATACTACCTAGATTTACTTGCCCAGGGTCACAGAGAGAGAGAGAGAGAGAGAGAGAGAGAGAGAGAGAGAGAGAGTGTTTGTGTGTGTGTGTGTGTGTATGTGTGTGTGTGTGTGTATGGGCATGGAAAAATATGTGTGTATACACACACACACATATATACATATCTATACATGTGGCCTCAGAACCAGAGGACCTGGGTTGAAATTCTGCCTTTGATGCTTACTGCCTTATGACCTTGTACTTTATCCTCCTTCACCCTGTTTCCCTATTTACAAAATGAGGTACTCATACTCAGCTTTAAGGTTCTTTCTACCTAGAAGTCTAGGTAACCTTCTGGCCTTATGTTAATTTGAGGAGTGGGAAGAAAGAGCTCTAAAAACTAAGGGACTTAAGAAAGGCTTTCTCTAGGCACTGGCTTAGGAGCAACTGAGGGGAGGAGAGAGGACGTTTCAAGCATGGTGGCCAATCAGTGCATAACCAGGAGGGTAGGAGACAGAATACTGCATTTAGACAACTTGAACTAGACTGTAATTGTATGAAGGGAAGGCCTGGTGGGGGAGGTCCATGCCAGGTGGAAGAGGACTTCAAAGCCAGGCCAAAGAATTTCCATTTCATCCTTGAGGCTTCCTGAGGATCTGCAGAACAGTTCCATGGTTAGATCTGTGCTTTAGGAATATCAATTTGGCAGTTGTGTGGAGCGTGTATTGGAGAGCAGTGAGGCTGGAAGCCAGGAGAAGAAATAAGAAGCAGTTCTAATAGATCAGGCAAGGGGTGTTGAAGGCCCAAATGTGTGGGTGCCATAGGTTGAGTGGTGAGAAAGGGATAAATACCATTGGGGAGGTAGAATCTACAAGACTCGGAAAAGTTCAGTAACATTCAGGAAGTGTTCACTAAGGGATTAGAGAATGGGATTGGGGAAAGGGGGAGCCAACTGTGACCTGTAGGCCATGAGCTGATGAGAAGGAAGCCCAGAAATAGCAACAGATATTCTTCTGTGATTATTTGGTTTGAACCCAAGCCCACTCCCTTTTCAGGGAAGGACCTGGGGATGCCACCTCCATGCTCTCACGGGTCATGTTTGTTATTGCAGCCTGAGAAGGAAGAGACCTTTCAATAACTATGAAATGGTGGCAGGAATGAGAAGGGCAAATCCAAATGTTATTGCCATGGCAATGAAATAGGGGTTCAGAGTGCCACCCCTCTTCTCCTGATTACATTGTTCCCAGAGGATGCCTGCCCACACACTGGAGGTTACCGATTAGCTCTGCTCTCTCCTTGGCATCCTGGCAGTGAGATCTTGCCCAGCTGGCCTGTTCTCACCAAGCCACCATCTGCCACTTCCATTTCCCTTTCTCTCCATTTCCTGGCATATTTCTTTGACTCCTTATAAATTATGAATTTATCATTTAAGTACCTCTTTTCTGACACAGGGAGATTCATTTTAACTAAAAAAAGGCCTAAAAAGAACAAAGTGATTAAAGCGTTATACATATATTTATGAATGCCTTTTTTTGGTCAAACCAACTGGGATTTTAGAAATATTTTAATATTCTAACTAACAAAAAAGAAGGAATAAAATCTATGTATTAAGCAAATATTTCTACCATACTCAATAATCATTGGCTGTAACCATTATTGAATCATGAGAACTGGGAAGAAGTTCTCTAATTTAAATCAACAAGCATTTTATTGAGCACATACTATGCGCCTAATGGCTCCCAGGCTCAGAGAGCACCAAAGACAAAGAAAAGGGGCTTGTTAAGAAGCAAGATCATAGAATCATCAGTTAAAGTTAGAAGAGGCCCCAGCTACCGAGTCCAACTCTCTCATATTCCAGATGACAGTACTGAGATGTGCCCAGAATCATAGAGGCAAAATGTATCTCAACAATATTATTCAATACAAAACATGCTTGCCACTGGATACTTGGATAGTTTAGAGAAGCTATGTGTGTATATACATATAACACACACACACACACAAAGGTATATATGTGTATATGTAGACACACACACACACACACACACACACAGAAAAAACCCAACCCAACAACCTGCCATCTTTTTTTTTTAAACCAGAATGCTAACACAAATCCCAATGGTTGTCTTCTTAGTGCCCTCTAGTGGTCAGGTAATGTGAGAGAGATTTTTGAACAGGACCAAATAGCAGAGTCATGGCCAGCTTCCCATTTTATAGAGGAAGAAGAATCAAAATTGCTTACCCTGCCTCTCTGGTTGAAGACTTTCTTAAATAAGGTTAGCAGCAGGCACAAATAAACTATATGTTCACTGAGGGAATGTATACAATGTCCATTTCATTCCCGATGGTGGAATGTATAGTGAGAGGCCTAGAGTTCCAAGTTATTCTCTGCCACTTGGGCAGGTCACCTCTGTCTAGGTCTCAGTCCTTAAAATGTGGAGGCTGGATTAGATAATGTTGAAATTGGAGCAGGAAAAACTTAGATTGAAATCCCCCATCTCACACTTACTGGCTTTGTGATCTTGGGCAAGGAACTGAATTTCTCTGAATTTCCTCATCTATAAAATGAGGGGGTTGGTGTGGATGGCCTGTAAGGCCATTTAAATCTAGCTCCAAATCCCATGAATCTAAAAATTTGATCATAATAATTAACAATAATATTAGTAAGAGAACCTGTAAAGTGCTTTAAGGTTTGTAAAGAGCTTTACAGAGGTTATCTCATTTGATCCTTATAGTAACCTGGCAGTCTGGGTACGCTTATTATCCCCATTTTACAAATGAGGAAACTGAGGCAAGAGGGGTTAAGGGTCTTGCCCAAAGTCACAGTATTTATAAGTGTCTGCGGTAGGATTTGAACTCAGGTTTTCCTGACTCCAAGTCCCTCAGACTGTCACTGTGCCACCTAGATGCCAGTCTTCTTTCTGGAGTCTATGGGCACACCAAAATGCATTTCTTTTTGCTATTTTGCTGCTATATACTGTGTCTTTGTTGGTACAGGTGAATGACACTGCATCCCTAGCCATCCATTTGTACCTTAGTGCCAGGGGTTGTTGTTGAGTCATTTTTCAGTTGTGTCCGGCTCTTTGTGACCCCATTTGGGGTTTTCTTGGCAGAGATACTGGAATGGTTTGCTGTTTCCTTCTCCAGCTCATTTTTCAGATGGGGAAACTAAGGCAAACAGGGTGAAGTGACTTGCCCAGGGTCACATAGCTAGTAGGTGTCTGAGGCCAGATTTGAACTCTGGTCTTCCTGACATCAGGCACAGTACGCTGTCCACTAAGTCATGTAGCTGCCCCTTAGTCCTAGATAGAGGGGGAATCAGAATTCTCTTTTCTCCTTGTTGCCATTTCCAGATGGGTCTCCCTCTGTCCCCATCTCATAGCCACCTGTCTTCTAAGGATCACAGTATTCACCTGTGTCACATCCAGATCCTGGCAGGTACTTCCTATTGCATCCTAGGTTCTCCTTCTTCCTTTCTCACAGAGGTCTGGATCTGGTTCTACATCTTCCCCATCAGTCTCCCTCAAATAACCATACCTCACCACTTGAGCTGCTTCACTCCCATGGCCTATTCCTATCATCTCCCTCGCCATTATACAGTGATGGACACACGCTTGATCTTGACAGCATCCACTATAGTTCAACTCTAATGTTTGCACTTTGGAGGCATCTAGGTGGTATATTGGATAGAGCACAGGACCTGAAGTCAGAAAGACTTGAGTTCAAATTCTTTCTTAGACACGCACTTGCTGTGTGACCCCAAATCAGGCACTTCTTTCTACCTCAATTTTCCCAAATGTCAAATGGGGATGATAATAGCAGCTGCCTCCCAGGGTTGTTATGAGGATAAAATGAGATCATATTTTTGAAGTGCTTAGCACTTTTGCTGGCACATAGTTACAGTTTTTTCCCCATTTCCCCCTACCCCCCACCCCAGAATAGCAGTCCCATAGGAAATCCCCTCATTGAATCTGTTTTCTGCCATAACTTCTTCTATACTCCCTTCGACTTTTTCAGTAGGGCAAGGTGAATCTCTATGCCCCAATGCCTGTATATTTTATTTCCCAATTATATGTAAAATAGTATTAATAATAGTATTTATACATTTTTAAACATTTGATTTTGAAACTTTGAATTCCAGATTCATTGCCTTCTTCCCTTGTCACCCACCCTTACTGGAAAGATAAGCAATTCAGTATATGTTGTACGTGTGTAGCCATGCAAAACATTTCCATAGTGGATATACTGTAAAAGACTGACTATATTTCCCTCCCTCCTATCCCACCTCCCAAGTGGTCTATTCCCTACTTTGATACTGTCCCTTTTCAAAAATGGGTGCTTCCAACTTCCATCCCCCCTTCCTTCCCACCCTCCCTTCCATCATTCCCCCTCTCATCCCCTTCCCCCCTACTCTCCTGTAGGGTGAGATATCCTATTTAGTATGTATGTCATTCTCTCCCTGATCCAAATTCAATAAGAATAAGGTTTTGCCTTTTTGCCTTCCTGTTCTTCCCCTCCCTTGTAACCATTTTCCCTTGCCTCTTCTGTATGAGATAGTTTACCCCATTCTGT